>BMAW01050994.1:0-85974 GCA_019974015.1 Nephila pilipes | reverse complement strand
TATATATATATATATATATATATATATATATATATATATATATATACTGAAGATTTATGAAAGAATAATTTAAAAAGACAAAAATCCAGAAAGAAATGTAACAATGAAAGAAAAATAAATGAAAATATGAAACCCAGCAAGTCAAAAAGCAATATCGGGCTGAGGACCAATTAAGTGGGGTTAAACTAGTTTAATGGTACCAACCTTCCCCCTTTGTGACTTGGTAGGCTGAATTAGGAAATAAAAATTGCAAAAGAGTTTATGATTAAAAGATGCAAACAAATTCAGCGATAAAATCTACAAAAATAAAATCTATAATTCCTGGTAGGCTGAATTTTTACTATATATATATATATATATATATATATATATATATATATATATATATTGTAACTATATATGCATCAATTTCATGCCATGTCAGTCATAAATTCACATTTTCCCTTCCTTTTCCGTTACGATATGTATATGTTAGATCAAATCCATTAAGGGCATCATCTTATTCATTACACAAATCAATAGCATATATAGTAAAATTTTGCCCCTTACTAGGGTGAGGCTACAAAGGATCCAAACAATCGAACCTCCAGACTTTAAATAGATTTTTTTTGGCTTAACAAGAGCTGTAAAGGAGCTCTCCCTCCTATCGTAGCAGTTCTTCTCACCTAATATTACTTGCAACGCATGCAATATTTCTTAACATCTTGCTTCACATTTTGTAAATAAAATTAATATTTAGCTGTTTTAACTGTTAACCAATTCAAAATGCATTAGCACACTATATTTCATGAAATCCTTTTTTTTTAATTTATTTATGTTTCCTATTTACGTAATCTCTCATGTAAAATTGATCCCCTTTTGCAATACTATAAAATAATGCCTTGCTCTGTGAGAAACTGCTTAATTTTCATACTCGTCATAGTAATCCTTTGCCCAAACGCTATAGTTATAATCGTTATCATTAGTTTTAACATCTATAAGATTCTCGACAAGGATTTATTATATTATTGATAAACATATTGTTAATACATATGTGTGATATAGGACATTCTATGACAATTTCTACATAAAATTCATCATCAATGTTAACAACTTTCAAGATTGTCGTTCCTGCCTCACCAAAAGCAAAAAGAAATTTTTTGAAGTATCTCCTTCCTCTTGGTCAGCGACCGACTCAAAACCCAATTATTTTTTTCCCCCTATATTGATGGCCCAATTCTCTCATTCGGGTTTTAAACCATGGTTAAATGAAGATCTAAGATTAGAACTCAAATGATTCAAATCGAGTATCAATACTTTTCCAACACACTATTTTTGGAGGTGCAAGTAATTTCTTTTATCATTTATCTTGACTGCAACTGATAAAAGGAAAATCAAGTTAACAATTGTTGATTGAAACTAATGTTAAGAGTTGGCATTTTTAAAAAACAGTAAACTTCAGAGATCCAAATTTTAAAATGATCGTTAGGTCTTAACTGCAGATAACAGCAAGATAATGTAAGACTTATTAAAAAACTCTTGAACACGAACAGGGTCATTTAAAATAATTTTTTTTAAAAGTACTTAGAAGAAAAAGTGCCTATTGGAACAGACAAGTAGACTACGCATAGCTTACCTCTGATATTAGGCAATTATTCAGGTAATAAAAGATCGCTTAAAACGAATGATTAAAAAAACGCAAAATTCTATTAAGGTTTACTATATTTGTGGATAGAAATTTAACGAGAAGTATAATAAATGAATTAAGACCCATTTGATTTGGTTTAAAATAAACTGTAAATTTTACACAAATCGAGTAATTGTTAAACTTTTACTTCATTACTTCATTTTAGCACCATTGATTGATTTAATTCTTAAAATTAATTCGAGAACAATTTAATGTACAAGAATTTTAACTGCAGATAAAGTCTTAATTAAATTTTCTTAAACTTAAGCAGTTAATTTAATTTTAGCTTTATTTATCTATTTATATACAGCATATGAGTTATATAAGAGAACACTGTAAGTTTGCAAAGTTCAAAACTGTGTTAAACATAAAAAGGTAGGTATCCGTGTTTTCAATTTCGCATTCATAGATTGGTTTTATGTAACATGTCTTGATTTGAAATATTTAATATCTTCAGCTAATGAAATTTAATGTTAAAATAGAGTAATAGTGAACAATAACAATTTATAATAATATAATAATAATAATAATAAATTTATTAATTATTCTACAATGCTAAAAAAATAAGCAATTACAAAAAAATATTTGTGAAAAAATTGTTAAATAATTGTATTTAAAGATTTTACATTCCAAAATAAAATACTTATATAGTTCATAACATATTATGCAGCTCGTTTAATACAAATAATGAATATAAATTCTTCAAGAAAAAAACTATTAATGTATTTTTATATAGTTTAATGCAAATTTGGTTCTTTGATAATTTCCTTTCAATATTATTATTTATAAGATATTTTGTTAACTGTAAGCTATTTAGAAAATTTTTAATACAGAAATTTCTTATGATAAACGAATTATTTTAATTTTTAAAAAGTTGCATTAAATTTTAGAATAAATTATTTTACTTTCTGATTTTGATGTAAGAAATTTACATTATAAGTTTTTTTCCATTGTAATAATTATTTATATGAAACAGAATTAGTAGTTATGTTATCTTACTACTAATTAGGGGAAAAATATTTCAGTATTTTATTTTAGTTTTTTGATAATACAAAAAACACCTTTATTTCAATTTATCATTTTAATTCAAAATACAGCATTATTTTCTAGTGTTTTTGAGGTTTAAATTTTAACATAATCCATAAATAAATAAAAAATGCTTAAAATTATGTGATCCGATGCAGTTAATTTTTATTGATAAGTAAAATCTATATAGGTAAAACATTGCAGGATTTTATCAATGACTGCAAATTGAATCTAAAATTTATCATCAATTAAGCAATTTATTTTTATACTGGTGCCTAAAATATTAAATGTCAAAAACATTCTTATAGTATCTGTGAAATGTTTCTTAAATTATCTGTATTGAAACAGTTACTCTTATTAATTTCAGCAAATTACTTTGATTGTAGCTTATAATACGCTTATTGTATTAATACTCCTAATTTTGTAGCATGAGGATCATTATAAATATAGTTTTCTTTTTTAAATATTGGAATTAATGAAAAATTGTGATTTTTTAGATTTATTGTATGACAACTAGTTTTTTAAATAATATTTTACGATAAATTTTAACTAAACACCAAAAGACTTATAAGCAGATATATACAATCTTTAATCCACAAGTATAAAAAGAAAAAACTATTTAAGAATTATGATTTAATAAATTAATATTATAAACTAATTAATAAAATTTTTGTGTGGTAGCGGTAGTCTAGTGGTCATAGTCTCGGTCGGTGACTCTTTTCGAGTCGTGAGTCTGAGACTGTATGATAAAGATCCACCGTATAGCCGTAGCTGATGCTGATTAAATCTGTTGAGGTTCAAGTCCTCCTGTTAACGTGATGTGGAAGTTAGGAGAAAGATATCAGCTCTGGTTTCGTCCTTGACCCTTGTCCGAGGTTCTAAATTACGAGGTCCGTTGTCAATTATCCTTTTGTTGCTTCTAGTGCGAAATTCAATAAAAAAAGCACTCAATCTATCAACTACAAATGCTGTATTTAACTAATAGAGCACGTTTTTTTTTTAAATAAATCCATATAAATATTTTTACTTCCTATATATATATATATATATATATATATATATATATATATACATTCCTCTGACTCTCTCTTTTATGTACACATATTTATGTAAATTATATTTTCAGCATTAATAAAACAGAATCGAAGTATTTAATTCTACATCATCATTTTATATGTGGGCATTTAATTTTAAGCAAAAGGCAAGAACAACGTAGTTAGATAGTAATAATTGTTACTGAGATAATTTTAATTATTTTCATATTATTTATAAATGAAATGATATTTGTTTTTAAACAAATCGTATTACACTATTTTTTTAAGAAATATATTTTGTGAAACTTTACAGTAGCTTTTATAACATATTGAATATGTAAAATTAATGTTATGTATTTTTTGTTATTTTACAAGACACCATTTACTCTTTATTGATTCAAATTTTGTTTCTTAAGTAGTTTAACTTCACGGCATCATTTTTACTAATAAAATAATGAATAATGTATTTGTGAAAATTGCCGAAATCTATGTATTTTCCTGAATATGTAACATATTTAATTATAATTTTAGCACAAAAGCTATTTTTCTTTGAATATCCAAGTACCCTCCTTAGGTTAAAATCTTTAACTGAAGTATTTAATTTATTATTTAAATGCTACTGAAATATTTATGAAATAATGCCCCTTATATCTTGTATTTCATTTCATTACCCATTATTATTACTTTTTAATTGAAAAATGAGATTCTTAGAATAAATCCTCCCTATTCAAAATTAACTAAATCGTGTCGTTGTTAAAATAATTTCAGCCAATTATCAATACAAGCAAAGCAAATTTCTATAAAACAGGAAGAAATCAAACGGTACAGAATAAATGCTGTTTTACATTCCAAGATACTAACACTTAACAGAGACATTTTTCTGATTTCTTGCTTCAGTTTTTGATTGGTCTAACTAATGGTTAGGATAGATAAAACTTAAAGGTGTATCCTTCCTTGTAACTGAAGTGCTTGAAACATATATATGTATACATATATGTTTCTTAGCTTATCAGTTTTAAAAGTACTTTAGAAGCTTTGATTATTTTAATTTAAATATATCTTATTTTTCGTTTTCCTGACTACTTAAAGTGTTTTTCGTAAAAATCAATTGAATATTTTTTTCCCAAGAATATTATATTCTATACAATTATTTGCTCAATATACGATTCTTTTGAAAGAATGTTAATTATTTTTTCATTAAATTAAATACTTATTTTAAATATCTTCCAAAATCTTAAAACAATGAATAAAAAAATGAATGTATTGGTCCTTTTACATAATAAACAAGTCATTATAATCTAATAGTCATTATTCTATTTGACTCAGCTGTACATTAAATAATTTCTGCATTCTGTTACAATGATATAGAATAGTGTACCATTTCATTAAATTTCAAACCCTTGATGTAAGAAATTTTCTATTAATATATTAAAAATTTACTAATAGAACAACTATTAAATTAAAAAAAAACATCTCGAAAAGGAATTTTGAAAAAAAAAAAACATAATGAATTAATAAATTTTGCCTGCAACCATTAGAGGTTAAGAATAAGATTTATACAAATCTACTTGTAGTTCATTATACTCATTTGCATAAATAAACATTGTTCAAATTTTACACATGTATGAACTAATTTCAAGATGTATTATTAATGTTCAGTAAAAGCATGAAGTAATTATAAATTTTAGCTTCATAATAAGAAACATATTTAAAAAATTGAGTAGCTAGTGTTTCAATCTATCATTCTAAGTAATCAACAAATTCTGCTCATAATATTCAGAAAAAAAATCATATCTTGCATTAAATTGTAACGCAATCTTGTTAAATAAAAAGTAAAAGAAGATCCAAAAAGTGAATAAAATGTTTTGAAAGGAACTCTGGATATTTTAGGATTAAAAAAAAGTATAAAAATTTGTATTTAAGAGACCGAGCGAAATTTCCTTCCTATTTTGAATAATTCTCTATATGAATTCAATAATATTTCTTTTGAATTTTATAATTTTATGTAGATTTCTTAAATATTTTTGGGATTTTTTTCAATTTTTTTCAATTATGTATTATTGTTCATCGTATGGTTAAAATTATAAATTATGTCCCTCATTATACCTAATAATTCCTTCAGTTAAATCCAAAAAATATAATGGAATCCTTTATAAACATAAGGAATTTTGATTTTGGTATCATTATCGAGAGTCTCAAAAATATTTATTTTAAATTTATTAAATGTCAAATATTTAGTCTTTCTATTTCGTTCCCTTTAATTTTAATAATTTTCAAAGCTCACTACAATTATAAATATTTTACTGGAAAATTGAATGGATAAAAATTGCATTATCATGTTTGAATTACAACGTTATATTTATTTTTCAAAGAACGTACGTACGAATCTACTACAATTAAGCAGATAATAACTTAATGGGAGTTTTTGCATAAAGCGTCACTTTGTATTATATATAATTGAACTGAAAAAAAAAACCAAAAAAATAAATTTCACTTACTTTAATAATTATCGATGCAGAATAATAAAATCAAGATTGGCATTACACTCGATTTCCAGGATTTTAGAAAAAAAAATACGGTTTTAAAAGAAGAAACTGTTGATGTTAGTCATTTAGGTTTTAATTACAATTTCAAAGAAAATAGGAAAAAAAATCTTAATTTCAAAATGATTAATGATAATATATTGCAGCCATTGAGTATTAATAATAAAACAATTTACTAATTATGTACACTTTTTTCATTTAAAGTATAAATTAATTAATATCTATGAAAAAAACTATTTTTTATGAGTTAAGATATAATACTTTCCATAATACGTATTAATATAACACTCTCTAAAGCATACAAAAATTGATCGTAATTTAAAATAATTTTATTTTAATATCTCTTAGTCTCAATATTTTAGTTTAAATAACTGTTTTTATTTTAACAACAGTTTCAACGGCAAATCTCGATATATCAAGTAAGAAATCAACTTTCGAAACAAACAATATTTTAAAATTCATTTCACAATCTTTATAAACTCGAAATTGAATTGCCCGACTATTTTTCTTCTATGTGAGTAAACTCCATATGCGCAATACAACATTATCATTTAATTTAACACAATGTGACTAACATAAATTGAAGAATGCATTGTACTTTATTATTAATCGAAGTACTATGCAATTCATATTTCTTTCCATTTTAATATTTGTAGTATGAAATCAGCCCAACAATATGTGAATAATTAATTTTTCTTACAAAAAATTGATAATACATCTTATCTATAGATTTCGTAAAAAATATAAAAATAGCTTACATAAAGATAGAAAGATAAATCTATTTTTTTTTTACTTTTGTCTTTGTTTATATATCAAAATTAACTGAAAACCTTTTTTTTTGTTAATAATTTTACATATTTTATAAATAAATTAAAAAAAAATTCTTCTATTTCAGAAGAGTTATATAATTTCTTAAGAAATGTACTTTTATTTTAAAAAAATAATTCTAAATATATGTTGTTAATGAACAAAACGAAAAATGATCCAAGATACAATTCTAATACGATTGGACATTAGATTAAATTACAAAATATCTGGGAATAGGAATAAAGTAAATTAATCTTCAGTTTTGTGTAAATAGCATTATATTCGTCCTTAATAAATCCTTTAGAAATTATTCCATTCAACAGGTAACAAATATTTAAACATTATTCTGAATCTCAAAGCAAATATATTAAATAAAATATTTCCTTACATAACAGAAAATTTATGGCTGTGAAGACATATTTTGAATCTTCAACAGCAAACTGTAGCGAAGAATGGCAAGGATATGAAAATTTCCTGTGGACCATTGATCAAAAGAGAATGAAAGAATTCCAAAGTTTAAGTTAGAATGTGATGAGTATAAACTCTCTTAATAATTTATTCTCATTCTTAAAATTGTCACTATGCGCCCTTGAATATATTGTCATGTAGATGTTAGAACACGTTGAATTGAAGATGGAATATATATCAGAATAACATTGCTTATTAAACAAAATGAGCACCGCATTTAGTTGAGGACTACCCTAGATTTATAACAAATTCCTTTATATATCACTGTGGAATATTCCAGAACCCTGTTTTGGAAATGTAAAGATTATTCTGGAAAGCTTTAGAAATTATAATGAAAAACTGACAGCAATTTAACAAAAATGTTTGATAAGATGTTCGAAACATTACCGCTTTCGGATTTTGAACCCGAAAACTCTCGATGTGGAGACACGAGTAGTATCTTGGCGCCATCAGTGCTTGAGAGCTTCAAGGCATTACTTGCCCCTTAAAAATATCATCACGTTATTTCAGAATTCCGCAGTAAGGCTCTCGACCTCAAGCGCAGCATAGGTTCTGTGTGGACTCGACAGGCTGATAGCTTTCCAGCGCCAGGTGCACTTTCTCGGCAACTGAGCTCATAAGATGAGTAAATTTTTCAGAAAACAGGAACTGTGCATCGGGATTGTAGCAAGAATTCATTCTAAGGACATATATGCATCTATTTTCATTCTCTATGAACAACCTTTATTTTTTGTACACCATCACATAGATATTTTAATGTCAGGTAAAAATGGTGACAGAATGAGCAGTTATAGAGAGTAAAGACAGAATGAGTATGTTTGAGGATTTGTAGTTTCACTTTTGACACGAATGTCATTTCAGGTATCTTGCAGTCTATAAAAGTCTTGTAGACTGCAAGATACCTAAAATCGTAACCATAATATCGTGACCAAGAATGATGACATATGATAAAACTATAAAATCGAAACATATGATTCTACTATTGATTTAAAAAGAATATATGCATTTTTCTAGTGGATGAATATAATTTCAATTAGTAATTTTAGCAGGAATTATTTCTTTGGATAGGAACATAGCTTTTCGAAGATGGCGTCTGTATTGTTCCGAAAGGAGAGAAGATACACCGGAGTTCACTAGAGCACGGACTACATGGTTGTAGACGATAACTGTAAGATGATTTCCGGGGGTGCTCACAGCGAATGGAGGATTTTCTACTTCGAAGGTATCACCTCCTAGTAAAGTAATGGTCTCCAGTGTTTCTCAATGTCTTGGCTGGGTGAAGAGTTGGAAGGTCGATATGGTGTTCTGAAATGTCGGGTTGGGAATCATCCTCGAAATGGACTCAGTAAGGCTATGGCGGTTCGGTTGTAGTCGCTTACGTCTCTCATATCAATTCTTGTTTTGGTGGTCCGTTGGTTTGGAAAGCATCCAAATTGGCTCAATGCTCTCTGCAATAGCGAACGATGCCCTTCTGGTCAGTAATAATAAAAAAAGAAATATTTTTTGTTACCGGGATACCAGAAGTTAGTTGCCGCAAGCTCAGATTCAATAATTAAAATTTGCCTTTTTGCAATGAGTTAAAAAGTTGTTAGAACCTGGATAGTGGATGAACTTCAGTCCAGTACTTTTCAGCATGTTTGAGAAGTGATCGAACTTCTTGCACTGTTTCTTGGACCTCTTCGAACTGTTGTAAATACAATCCTGGTTTAACAGTGTACGGTCCTAATATACGTTAAAGCTCTTTTCGGATAATTCTCCGAGTGATGATTAAATGGTTTATAAACAATACTGGAATGACGTTCAGTAGGAGATTGAATTTGTTTCAGTTAACAAACCTTACCTTTCTTTAATTTGTTATTGATGTATGGACATCAGCTCACTCAGTAATTCTTCGCGAGTTCCTTAATTTATAAAGGTCTGGAGAAGTCATTGTTAATACACTTCATGAGAAAGGGTACCTTATATTGCCTCTGACATGTGGTAATTCATTTTATGAAGGAGTCTCATCATGCTTTTGTTGTACGATTGACAACAATTATCAAGCTTTTTTGCCTGCCTTTCATATTCTTCCTCATCTCTCTTCTTTGATCATTTATTAACATGAAATCTTCTTGTGAGTTCCAATTTAAATTGGTCCCAAGACGTCAAATTCTTTATTACTCTCAAACTATTCTTGCGTTGTTCTATCCATGAAAAAATAAACATATTTCTTATTTGCTGCATATTATGTGTGAAAAGGCGTGGAATTTTTTTGTGTTCTTTGATGTTTTTGTTTTTTTTAGATGGAGTATGGAGCAAGAATTTTGGTAGAATATTGTATATCTGATAAATTCCTAATAATGTAGAGCATAGTTGAAAGTTTGTTGCATTCTGCACCGCCACAAAACAGTCGCGAAGATTTTGCGTAGAGTGAATTGTATACCCAACAGATATCCGAATAATATGATTCACAATTAAACTAAAAGAAGCTACAATTAGCTGACAATTCTCCCAAAATGAGAATCTCTGCTTTTATATATCATAGTGGAGTAATCCAGATAATGAAATGGAAACATTAATAATATTCTAGAATTCCTTGAGGATTAGTTTCTTTCGTTGACAGTAGCTTATGCTTAAATATATATATAAAAACAAATTCTATAGTTTTTCTTTATTTAGTATTATCAAATTAGTTAACCACGTCTTCAAATTTTAAAAATTAATTTAAAAATTCTATCTTACATATACAAAGCCTAATTACTCTATTACATTAAAAAAAACAAATTTAAAGCATTAAACCTTAAAAAAAATATTAATCTTTAAGATAATAATTTTGCATTATTTTTTTTTCTGTATCTATTTTGATTTCTTAATTTTCTTTAAATAAAGTTTTTGGAGTAAGATTATTGTTCATTTATATTTTTGTTTATTCTTTTCTTTTATAATTTGCACTATTTTTTTTTATTTACTTCTTAATTTTCGTTTCTTAGGAATATTATTAAATTTGAAGTTCCTTATGAAATATTTGACGTCTTCTCTTATCTTCTGACATTATTTAAAGGAATGTCGTTCCTAATCGTAACCAAAACATTTCGCGCTCAGCATGTGAATCAAGTTAAACATGTTAACTTATTGAATTCAGTTGTTTTATTTGCTCATATAAGTTTTCTTCATTAATTTATATTGCTGGGTTTTTTTTGTTTTATTGCATAGTAATTTTTGTTTTTCGGAGAGTTAGGAGAATTATGGTTCGTGTGCATTTTATACGCTTTCTAAGATGTTGGTTTTATTGTTGATATTTTTTCAATTGTTTCGTTTCAATTGTTCGTCATAATTTTTATAATATATTATTGTTTGAAACAATTTGACCACTAAGTCTGCAATAACCAATCATTTCATAGTCTGCAGTCTGGATATTCCAAAACAACTGATTGTAACATCTCATTCATTACAATTACTTTGTATAACCAAATAGTAAAAAATAATTTCAAAACAAATGTACTTATTCCTTATTCTAAAAAAAAAACATAAATGAACCTGAAAGTGACAAAGGTGGAAAGTAAGCAATTATAGATTCAAAATATATGTGATCAAATTAAACTAAATCATTAAATATAAAATGTACTTTTTCCATATCATAAAACATAAATCGGTCAGTAAACCCTTTACGTTTGCATATATATGTATATATATATATATATAATTATATATATATTTGAAAATATAATTTAATTGAAAAGGAATTTAAGACTTTTTGAAGCATTATTTATGCTGTAGCGGCCTCGATACGTACTAAAATATCAATACCCAAAAAATTAATTTGACAAATAAAAATATATCAAGCAAATCTTTAATTTATTTTAGCTAAAAATAAATCAAAGGGATTTTTATTACGAATGTGTAGAGGCTTACATAATTGCAGAGATCACACTCAGAGTTTTTACTTATTTCAATATCAGCACAATCATAGTGATTCAGGAATGCACTTAAAAGGAAACTTACAATTCTTCGCATCAATATCCCGTGCTTAATGTATTCGCCATTCATCACTTAGTAATTATGCTAATACTTTCACATTTAATCTCTCTATCTTATTAATCCAAACGTTTATCTCTCTTTCATGTTCTTTTACTATACTTCTTTTACAAAAAAAGTTAATTTACAAAAGTCACGGTTCATTTGCAATGTAAGTTCTCAATTAAAATATCATACACTGTCACAAAAATTTATATGAATAGGAAAACGTTTTCAAGGCCGTTTTAATATTACTCTGAAATTATTGTAAGTTTATTGCATAGTTACACATTTCTTTCTCAGAACTTTTATAGATAATTATTGTTCAACGTATTGCATTACCATAAACAACCGGGATAATTTTTCGTTTTCAATGCTGGAAAAATTTATATATTCGAATAAAGTTTTTGTTTTTTACAAATTCTCAGATGAAACATTTTCCTACTAAAAATATATAAGATAGTGTACAATATGAATAGAAAAGATGTAGTATAGAAATATTAGAGAATAAAGTTCTATATATATCTCTATCCAAAAGGATAGAAAAGTATATTATGTGCATGTCTTTCAAGAACCCATGGAGAAAAGAAATGTAGAGAATGAAAAAGACAACTTTCAGTCGTATGTCTAATACTGAAGAACATTCCTTTCAATAGATGAGTACATAAATGTGTTTCTGTGTCACGACTATTGATCTAAAGAAGAAATTGTAGATCTAAATTTCTACATATTTGTATAAAAGAAACTGTCATGTTGTTTTCGGGTATCTTTTATATAAACAAATATCAATACATTGCGAATACAATTTTTACCATTTCTTTACTTTTATAGGTACTATCAAAAATCTCTAATTTTTTTCATAAATAAAAGTATATAATATCCTTTACTTTAGATTTGAAACCCATGATATATTTATTAATGGAAGTGTTTTACATTGGTAAAATAAGCATTAAATAATTTTTGTTATATCAATCATTTTAATTGTCAATTTATAAGTAGAGTACCGAAAAAGTGAAAAATAAGCAATTAATGATTGGTCACTTATTTCATCACAAGTGTACAACGAAATAGAAAAATGTCCTGCAAGGAGAAAACGATTTATAATAAATTACGATCATGAACGGTTTTTAACTACATTTTAAGAAAAATAGTGTGTTTTTGCCTTGAAAAATTGGTATTAATATTAAAAAAATAATAATCTTATAATTGATCTTTACAGAAACTAAATTTCTGTACAAACTGTTAGATGTAGGTAATAAGCATAGTGAATTGAATTTAACCCCTTAAATTTCAGAATACATACATTTCAAATACATATTGATATATATTCCAAATACATATTGACATATATTTCAGAAAAATGGAAAAAAATTTTGACTGTTTAATTTTTATTCTTTATATTATTATAAAAGTTATAAAATGGTGTTTTATTACAAAAATAAAATTTTAAATATACCCATTATTTAAATATTAATTAATTAATTAAAATTAATACCTAATTAATAAAAAATACCTAAACTGTACTCCATATCGGTGTCTAAATCGGACATTGCAAAAAAAGAAAATTATTTGCAAAAATCTCACTGAAAAACAACAGAAACTAAACGAGATAGTAAAACTCTGCCTTTGTTTATCAATCCAAGTGTGTCTTAATTTATCTGACAGCCCCCACATTTTCTCTTCCTCGACTGAAGTAGTAATCGGTGAAAAACTAGGGCCACTAATGTCATCTGTTAAGGAAATAGTGGATTAAGTATCCTAAAGTAGAAACAAACTCAACTTGGGCTTCATAAAATAAAAACATTAATTTTTCTCCTGCCCGAAGTCAGTTCGGGCATCACAAATTCTGCACATAGTAGTTGCCCGAACTGGATTTAGGCGACACTGGCAAAGGGTTAAACACCGGAGTATTCTAAATTCATTTATTTATTACAAAATGTAAACAAGTATTATTATAGTATAAAAAAATTATCTTACTCTTATATGCATGTGTTTAACATTTAAGATTAACATGGCAGGTCTTTCAGTTTAGCACATCATGAATAATACAGACATTTAAATCTGAATTGCCTTCGAATTGAGCAGGATTGTCAAAAATTATTTTCTTATCGGCATAGAAGCTCCTGAACTCCCGAGAACGCGCGTTGGGTCAAACAGGCAAGGGCGCATATATAATTAAATGTGAATCCTTTCCCCTTTAATGAAAATGGTTCAGTCTTTCAGTAGCTGTTATCAAAGTCCCTCTCTTTCGATTCCGATGATGATCAAATTCCTCGAAGCTGTTTTTAGATTCAAAATTGGCTTTTCGGGACTGTTAGACCCAACGCGAGCGCTCGCATTTAGGTTTTCTTTTGAATAATGCTTGTGTAGTAATTTAAAAATGTATCGATATCCAAGCTATAAAGATGAAATGAAACTGCTGGAAACTTTATAAGTGGAAGTATCTACAGATTAAGAATCAATGAATGAAGGAGATGATGAAGAATATATTGATGAAGAGCAATTTAGTGCTCATGAAACTTCACCGGAAGAAAAGCTTGATTCAAATGATGCAACAGATACATTCAACTGTGATGAATATTAGTCTGGAAAAGATGGCATTTCAAAATGAAATAAAATCAACAAAGACAAAATATAAGAATTTTATCTCATAATGTCGGAACTAAATTGCCTGGAAATGTCGGTAAGGCTAGGAATGTATCATTGCCAGTAGATGCTTGGCTATTATTATTCGATAATACCATAAATGGAGAGCATCATGGACTGCATAAATATCTATATAGAAAAGAATGTGGATAGCTTTCAGAAAGAACGTGATGCTAAAAGAATTCATTTAATTGAAGTTAAGCTTTCATCGGTTTTCTTTATCTGTGTGGAGTACATAAATCATCGCATGTGAATGTGAGCGATATTTGGCCCACTGATGCTACAGGACTTGAAATATTTTATCTGACTATGGGTTACCCCGTTAGCTCCAAGCGTATCAAATGAGATTTGCTCGCTTTGGTTCTCCTGAGCCCAGCGTATGACATTTGATATTCTCCGTGAGTGTCATCTACGACCCAAAGTATCAATACAGATACGCTTGATGAGAACGTCTTATTTGATTTTTTTAATGTTACTATATGGCGATACAATACCGAAAAATCTATATAGATAGATTATTTGGAAGTTGATCTTGGTAATATGGGCTTGGATTTCAATTCTAGCTACCAGGAGGAGGGTAATTGTTAAAAACACGTGCTGCGCCGTGTTTCTTTAAATGGAATGACATGATTTAAAGAGTGCTCTAGATTTCGGTTCGCATTTTTTTTTTCTTGCTTGCTTCTTAGGAGTTCGAAGGAGAATTTATTGCCCTTTATGGGGTTAGAGCTTTTAGTAGCAGATGCTCTCAGTGGTTCGTTTCATTCGGTCCGTTTTTATTTGTAGCGACAGTCCATGACCAAACGAAAGTATTTATCTGATACTGAGATTTGCGAACTAATGAATTAATCTGACGTTAATGTTAGCGAAAGTAATCTGAATCTGTGCATAGACATTAAAGTAGAAAAAAAAAAAGACGAAGAAGGTGTGGCCTTTGCTCAAAATCTTGCGGGATGCGTCAAAATATATGTGCAACACATGTGACGTTGGACTATGCTTTGAACTTTTTTTTTTTTTTTTATAAATATACATACAGCGAAAAAAAGATTTATTTTTTATATCTATATGTTCCATGTAATGGTATATCATTACACAATGAAATTTATACAACAAATGTAAATATATTGTATTTTGTATTTTCTTAAAATATATGATTTTTATGTAATTATCTTATGTAAAAACATATAATATTCGATAAACACTTTTTTTTTCCGTATATATTAAGTTTAATACATTTTAAATAATATATGTGAAAACCAAAATATTCTAATGAATAGCCGATTTTAGAAGAATTTTTTTTCGTGAATTAGGCTTAATATCTAAAATCGTCTGGGCACAGAGTGACACTCGGCGGTAAGAAGCCGCGGACCAGAGAAGCACTTCTTTTTTCTGTCTCCGGTAGCGAAAGGGTTATAAAAGCTTTTTATTCCTGTTACGTTGTCTAAGATTCGATTATGTTAGAAATCGTTTGAAAAGGAAAGAACCGGATAAACTTGCGCCTATGAGATCCATGTTTGAATCATTTGTAAATAATTGTAAGAAGCTATATAGTTTTGGTGAATACGTCACAATTGATGAAAAGTTAGAAACCTTTAGAGGTAGATGTCCTTTTAGGCAATAAATACCCAATAAACCGGCAAAATACGACATTAAAATATTCTTGTAGATTCGAGGACTTTCTATAAATGGAATTTAGAAATATATGCAGGATTGCAACCTGAAGGTCCTTATAAATTAGAAAAGGGTGTGGACAAAATTGTTATGAGACCTTAAATATTAAATTTAAATTTAAGAATATTAAATTGGCATCTTCATATGTGTAAATGTATTTTATGTATCACAATTTAAATGTATTAAATTAAAAGTTTAGTTAACATTTAGAATTATTTAAGTACATTATTCAATGTTATATGTGTTGCGACCACTTAACGAGATTTTCTATATATAAAAGCATTTCTTATATATATATATATATATATATATATACAATTTCTTTCCATTATTTTCATTTTGACACAAAAATAGTTCAAGGTTTCAATCATAAAACGCGAAATTTCATATATAAGTGATTATGGCCCTATTTGACGAAAACGCGCGCTTACGTGTTACAATTAAGGCTTGCGTTCTTCCGGGTTAATTGCAAGAGTATTCATATTTCTGCTTATAATTACTATGTGCACATTTTTACATCAACCATATTGTTTAAAAGAGTTAAAATCTGTATAATATTAAATTTCTTAACAAAGAATTTAGTTTTTTTTTCAAATTTACAAAACTTGGGGGTGATAATATTCATCTCTTAAAATTGAAGTCATCAAGCAACCAAATGTTGCTTTTTTATTTGTTTCTAACTTATTCTTTTACTTTTCTTACTTTATCTAAGTAGTATTATGTTGACTTCTTCTTTTTCAGATACGACCTTAACAAAAACTCTTTTTCCATTTTACTGAACTTCACTACTAAGAATAAAAATCTTTAGAAAAAAACTAAAGAAAGAAATACTAAGGGAAAAATCATTTTATATTCATACACGATTTCTTACACTTTTGTGGAAAGTTTATTTTAAATTTATCTAGTATTAAAAATGTTTCTCAAATAGTATTAGGCTTAAAAAGATATTGGTTCATGTATTGGGTGAATGAAATTGAAGAAAATTCCAACCCAAATCAATGAGCATACATAATGTGTAATTTCTTTATTTAATGTATTGGAAACTCAAAAGATGCTTAGAACACGAAAAAAGGAAGCACATAAAAAAAAGAGTGCACCGTCATAAAATTAGACATGTGGCTGCAATGATAGTATACATTGCATAAGTTATCTTAAATTGTGTACAGTTACTAAAATGAAATATATGTATTGGTAATATTAAGCTGAAAAAATATTTTTCCTACAGATTTAACTGCAGTGTACACATTAATTATTAATTTTAATTCTCAAGTGTTTTTACCTCAAAAGTGAAGCTGTTGAAAAAACCATGAGATTTACAATCGTCTACTTCATTGCTAATAACATGAAGTAGAAATAATCCAATTACCACATCATATCATATACATAATTTCCATTTATGTCAATGACATGATTCTATTTCCATTTCCATTAATTAGCCATTTTACATAATTTTATATTTCACTTGAAATTTTTGAAGCATCCAAAAATAGGTTTTGTTATGAATTTGTTACAATATGTTAGTTGAAATCTGATATTAGAATATTCAAAATTAATAAATTTGGATTTCCAGATTATCATTTATAGTTGAGAATGAAAATAATTTTATATCAGGTGTGTTTACAACTTTTCTTGAAATGAAGGAAGCTTATTTTTCCGTCTCGAAAAAAAGAGATTATATATATATATATATATATATATATATATATATATACATATTTGATTAGTAAATGTGCCTCTCACTAGCAATTAAAATCAAAGATAAAGTAACATTGCATTTGAATGATAAAACAGCTTATTTAAAAAATTATGAGTCTCCTGAATTATTTTAATCTTCTTATTTCTATAGGTGACCTAAAGGAAACAAGGAATTGAAATGTTTTCAAAAATTACTTTTTTAAATGACATTATTTTAAAGCTCGGGTGGTATTTTTATTAGCCTAAAACTTTTTGACCAGTAAATAATTTTCATAATTTATATATATTACTCATTTAGTATTCTTTTTTGTGCCATACATAAATTATACTACTGTACTTATTAGAAAATGTTATTCATTTAAAGAATGTGATGAAACATCTATTCTAATCAAATTGAAAATATTGCTTTATCAAGATAATTGTTTTCATTTTCATTCTGTTTTTAACTTTCTATTTGTAGTTAGTCACACACTGGGGAGTAAAAAATAAGGATGAGATAGATTTTCAATGTAACGTTTAGCGAAAGTTTTTGAAATCAACACAAATGTTACCATACTTTTTTTAAAAATAGTAGGGAGCACTATGCGAGTGAAGGCCAAAACATCCATTTGACATTTATCCAGCTAAAAGCATCCAGTCTTTAATCGGGGATAAGATCTCCTTTGACGTCTATGCAGGTTTCACATCGTCTTGTCATATTGAGTATGAGATTGTCAATGGGTTGTTGAGGCATTGAAGCCTATTCGTCTAGTACTGTCAATCGGAGCTCCGAAATCATAAGTGTAGATTGTTACACGCTTCCAAGCATCTCCCTAGAAAGTCCCATACGTACTCGATAGGATTTAGATCCAAACACCTTGCCGGCTAATCCATGCAATTCAATATACTCACTGTCCAACAGCTTTTCGACAGCTACTATGCGACGAGCTGGAGCATTGTCGTCCATGAAAAGGGACTGCGTTACTATAGAAGACTGAAAATCCTTCGAAGACGTAAAGCTTGGTACAGCAACCACGCGTGTTTAAACTGCAATTCGCATTCAAAGAATAAATCAAAAGTTCCTACCTGTCAGACGCTGATCATCATCATCAGGTCAATATGTTGAAGTTTGAATAAATCCACACAGAGACAAGGAAATAACTCTATTGACATCAATTATTTTAATTTAACTTTAAGATGTCACAACACAACACAACAAACATTAACTATTAGTAAATATCCTAATTTGCAGGTATAACAAAATCACTAACATAGTTCGCTTTCAACATCTTCCTTCTCTCACTTACTCAGAACTAAAACATAACTTTTTTTTTTTTCTTTTTCACATTTGGTGCCTAGCGCCCTCTATCGTTAGTTTCAACAATGCGTTATGCTCCCATAACCAGAACACTACGCTCTCCAAACCGGTCTTATTCCATAATGTTGGAAGGTTTATTGCGGGTTTCCCACTCTCTCCAGATGTGTATGCGTCCAGAATCGCTACTCAGATTAAACCTGCTCTCATTCGTAAGGAGTACTTGACTACATTGAGTACCTTTCCAATTCTGGTGTTCCCAGCATTGCAGAAAAGGCCTTCTCTAATGAGCAGGCATTAAATTCACACACCGTACCAATCGTTGTGTAAACGGATCACCAATGTGCAGCTTCCTAACCACTGTAAGACGTTATATCAGTTGTCCAATCGCGTGCGATGTATGTCTAGTGATTTATCCAGCTGTCTGCCGCTTGTTCCATTTTGGCTTCCGGGCCATATACCGGTCGTCAACTGGCGTGGTTGCTCGTAGATGACCAATGCTGAACCAATGGATTCTCCCCAAAATCGAGAAACAATGTTGTAAGTAATCCCAAACTCCGCGGCCAGACTTGCCGCACTTCGACCTTCCTCTACCTTTCTATTGATTCGACTTAGGGTAAAATCATCCAAATTCCGTTTAACAGATTCGTTGTTCGACATTTCACTCTGAGGCAGTAACCCGAAGTCGCTTAAAATGATATATGACGTGAATCACTTTCCCAGAAATGCTGTACTTACACCTCGGGAGGGCTTTATCCCTCTCCGAAACTTCCGCATTAACGTCTAGATGCAGATCTAAGGCATGTGCTACTGTACCTCTCTCACGTTAATCTCCGATTAGTCTTTCAGTTCACTCAGCCTCTACGTTAAGTTAATATACTAATTTTTGAACTTCGTCCTTAATTTTTGCACATAAGTGTAAGTGTATAATCTACATCTTCCAATTATTTTACGTTTTTATATAGAAATTTCTTTCAATAATCAAATTTACAATTAGTGGATAATTCCTTTTAATCGAATAAAGAGAAAGTACAATTAATTTGTTCAATATAACTGAGTAGCTGTCTAAAAGAATATGCGAAAAGTGCATTTTGTTGATTATTTAAACTAGAGGGATCTACTGCGAATATTGGGAATGCTGTTACGAGTTTTCTTGAAAAAAATATTTTGTTTGAAATCAAAAAGAAAATTGACTTTTAAAAATCAATGTATTTGTTGACTGAATTTTAAGAAACTTTTGAAGAATTTTGGTGTTTGATACTAGATAGCACTCAATCTAACCACATGACAAAATTTCTGATATTTAATAAGATATATATTAGATTGCGATTGTAATAATTTAAAGGTAGTTTATTAAAATATATAACAGTAATTGATTGTATTTTTAAAGAACATGCGGCTATAGGATAAATATTCCGTAAATATATTTAATAGCTATCTAGAGAAATTATGCATATCGCTCATTTGAGTTATATTTATTGAGTGATTATTAATACTTAGAGAACTTTATAAAAATTATTGATAAGTCTAACGCATAGGTTCAATGCTTATTAGACTGGTATGCTAAATACCTACTCAAAAGATTTGTTATCATGAAGCATCTGTCTAGAGAGGATATTCGAACGATGAAAGGAACTTGAGAGCAGTTCAAATAGTTTTTGAATAGTATTCTGTTCAATATTTTTCTATTATAAATGTGTTTATTAAGATATTCTAAAGAATTATCACCATTCACATATGGAGACGTATTAATATAAAAGCTCCTCTTTCCGTTCTAACAAAGCTATGAAGGATTTTGAAAATAAATAAAAACAGAACAATTTTAAGAAGTTTATTACGATAATAAAAAACGATATTGATAACGCTACATCAAAATATCATGTTCATATTGAAATACTAGAAGTATTTCTTTAAAATAGTTTGATTATTAAAGTTGTAGCTTAAAAGAAACAAATTTCTCTAATGAACATTTTCCTAAAATAAAAAAAATCATGAAAAAAAAAATTAGCAATGGATGACAATGATGATAATATAAAAAGTATTACATTTCATGTGCAAAGAAAAATTAATGTTAATAAATGATCAACAAGGACTTAGTTAAATACTAATCAACAACTCAACTTAAATTTGGTTAGTAATAATAAACTTGCTTAACTTAGGAAATTGATTATTCAAAAGTGTTAAAGTATTTCTACTCAGTTTCGTCCTTTCGAAATACACTTAAAGAGTCGTTTCATGACAATTAATCCTTTTTAGATATAGAAAAAGTAGCTAATTAAGATCAAAATTATTAGACACAGTTGCAATCGTCATAGAAAGTTTCGAAGAAATAGAATTATGTTACAAATCCGCTGTGACTATGGTACCATTGTAGCCATGGTCGTGAATTCACGTCCAACATTGTTTCCGACGAGTCTTGGATTTAAGCCCTGCTGACAGTAAATATTAGCTTTTGAAGCGGGGCTGAAGCATGTTAAATATATCTAAATCACAATTACTAACCTTCTACAAGGAAGTATGATCCAAAGAGAACGCATCAGGATCCCCAGACTTCACTTCCCAATTGTACGGGTCGCCAATGTTGAAATTTTGTGAGAGTGGTGACAGCTCAGATGTAGTCCTCGTCATTCGATCGAGGTTCAATATTACGAGATCCGCTGGCAGTAGACTGCGAGTAGGTACAAAGAGCAGTGTTAATAAATAATCATTCAATCGATTAAGAATAAGTTTGAAAAATCTTAGAATAAATATTTGGTCATAAATAACTAATAATTATGAGGATGGGAATATATAACTAAACTTAACCTGGAAAAGCACTTCTCGATAGAATTGAAATTGGAATTAAATTTTTTTTTCAATTAGGCTTACTACCTGAATACTATAACTTTAAACATTTACCTTTGATTTGAAAGATCTTATGTGAATTATCTTGAGAATATTATAGAACCTCAAATGATTCATCAAATTCTGACATGTATAATTTATTGAAGTTTCTACATTCGAAGTTATTAAGTAGACAAAAAACGTATTTTCTCCAAAAGAAAATAAAAATAAATTTTCGAAAAAGTCGAAGTTTCAAAAACTCAAAAATTAATTGTTATGGATATTGAAAACTCATATGCAGCTGCACATTTTCTAAAAATGAACATCTCTCTCAAGTATGAAATTCACTAAGTGTCCTGGAAAAGAACGATATTTTTAAAAATAAGACATATATTTCTTATGCCATAGTGCTAGATACAGAATGAAGTGTATCAAAATATAAGCTGTTTCTGAATATTGTGATGTAGAGTACAACCATACTATTTATTACATGTTTAATTCCAGACCAAATAAAATAAAAAATAAAAAAACTAGAAATCTAGATATAGATCAAAGCGAAATTATGAATAAAATTGTTTCAGAAGTTCTTCATACTGTAAAATATGAGGTTACTTTACAAATTTTATGAGTGAAGGTTAGAAAAGAAATAAAATTATTTTCCTATTTTTATTAGATTGAAGCGTTGAATCACTTTCATCTCAAGAAATAGCAGACAAAATATTGCTCTATGCAATACGATAAAATATCCTATTAGTACTTACTTTGAGGTTAAGGCTTATAATTAAAACTTACAATTTTGTCAGAATGACATTTGAAATAATTTTTTTTAATCATTCAATACTAAAAATAGAAGCATTAGTGGCAAAAAAGATATTTCGCTCTAATATCCACCTTCTGAGTTGAAAGATATGTTTAAAAATACTGAGTTGAAGATATAGTCAAAATCTTTTTTCCTACAGAATATCTATAATCTATCATCATACATATAGGGCCGATTATTATTATTATAATGAAGTAGTCGGGAAGACTACGTATTTGAATAAAATGTTAATAGTGTTGAAACTATTTATGGCTGGTTTCATCAGGTCGGAAAAGGGAAAATCATTCATAATTCATTTTAATGTAATAGTAGAAGACAATCTGATTTCTGAATAAATACAAATGGTTTGGTACATGAATACTTCTGCTCATGTTAATGTAAAACTTTATGATCCTTATGAAAGTAAAATTATAAGAAACCGTGAATAAAAGTTGTACTTATTGATTGTTAGGGAAGTTTGAAAAGAGAGTTTTTAGATGATATACATAAAACCATTCAAGACAGAATGTTAGACTTAACAGTGGATCATTATAAATCAAAAATTACTTTTGAATATAAAAGAATGTTGCTAAGCAATTTTAAACAGGGAATTATAAAAAAAATGTTCTAAACTCTGAAGACAGTAAATATCCCATACTTTATCCTTCTCAATCAAAAGTGATTGTACAACAAACGAATTCTTCACGATATTAAATGCTGCAAATATCAACCTGCGACTCATGCCACTTAAGGGGGGGGGCGTAATAAAACTAAATAGAGGGCACTAGCATATTGAAAAGAAAACATTATATAAAAAAAAAACTGATTGAAAGGAAAGTAAATCACAAATTATATTTTGATATAATAAAAATGAAATACACATTTATGCTAATATAACACACTTAAAATTGGATTTATCTGTACTATATATAGTATTTTTAACTAGCTTAACA
Organism: Nephila pilipes; assembly: GCA_019974015.1. Taxonomy (NCBI): domain Eukaryota; kingdom Metazoa; phylum Arthropoda; class Arachnida; order Araneae; family Nephilidae; genus Nephila; species Nephila pilipes. The sequence goes on along the minus strand of BMAW01050994.1, from coordinate 62,559 downwards.
ATACTAAATTAATAGCAAATTAACTAATTATTAGTGACTTCCGCTCAGAACCCGTCTTATTGAGCTAAGTGTTTCGAAGGAAGATTTAGTATTATAAATAGTGCGTCAAATTTTCGCTAAAGTTCCACAATGTCTGACACAAATAGGAAATTCTCGCTAAGCTTAAAGAATGTCCGGTATGTTAGACGTAAGACACAGAATAATAGATAAGCATCAATTTTGGGTTTGTCAGTGCAGTAGATTGGTATTGCCAAGTATTCATGAATTTGCTTATTTTTGGAAATGTACAAGGTTCTTAATTAAGGTTGAGTAGTATATAGTTTCAAAATTAAAATGCATTATTATTATATACGTTGTTATTGTATGAGAGGTGAAGGGAAGCTCCTATTAAAATTATGATTGAAAATTAAGTCGTAGTGGTTAAACGGATGGGAAATCCTTATTTAATGCATATGTTTATATGATGTAGATTCGTTTTCTTGCAATATTGAGCCCAATCTGTACCAGAAATCTTTGATTTCTTCTAACTGTTTATACTTCATTACTTTGCTTTTATTACAAAAACGAATCAAGCATTTTTGCGAATTTTAATTGATGAACAAGCTATAGATAGTTATCAATTTTTCTTCAAAGAACATTTTTAACCTACCTAATCATCATTTAATTTACAAATAATTACAATTTTGAAATAAGTTGCAATACATATTTGTTGGTTATAACAAAACAATAGGTAATACGATTTATTATGAAACTCTTATGAAATAGAATAGAATATTCGATACATTGATGGCTGAGTAATCATTAGAAGTTGAAATCTTTTTGACACGAAATGAACAAAAATGTTTTTCAGAATAGAATTCCGATCCTTAAAAGGGTCTTAGATATTTGTCTCTTTGTTTTATTTTGTATGTTTCTTAAATCAAATTAGCTGATGATTTTTCTAGGATTAAAGTTTAAATTTTAAACAACATAGAGAAAAAAAAGCATTCCATAATCCTACCGAAAGATTCGTGATAAACAACATAGATTATACTTAAAGAACACAAGAAGATTATTCATAGCGGAAAAGTAGCTCTTTAGCCAGAATAAGGTAGAGCTTCTAAACTCTACAAAAGGAATTTCATAGAATTAAACGTTTTCTAAAAGCATTATTTTTAATTCGTGTTAAATATCTTTGCAAATCGGATGACCAGTTCACAATACCGTTGCCCAAGTATAGGATTAATAAAACACATTTATCTACAGTATACGTAATATATTTTAGTTGTCCCATTAATGTACAGAATTCAAAATAATTTTGAAATTCCTACATCGTTCTTATCATGTGTGTAGTTACTGTCTCTACAACTAGAACATGTGACTTTTATGATAATTCTTTTTTTTTCTTTTCTTCTTCAAATAATTAGCTTAAGGATAAATCATAAGATGTTTATTCGGAAAATATCAAGAAAGACCAAAAAAGAAATTAATATAAGGAAATCCAATCTGATAAAATATTTCTCAATTATATTCCTCAGGAGAAAATAATTTTAAATGCAACATGGTGAAACGTTTTATATAAACTCCTTGTACAGTCTATTAAATATTTTTATGAAATATAATTAGCAAATTTCTTTTAAATTGTGAAAAAAATGTCAACATTACTCGAAGAAGTAGAAATTGTTCTCAATTTAAGCCAACTGACTTTGTGCATAATGAAACCGATAAATGGAATCCTTTAACTGTAGTGCATTTTTTTAAGAGTTTGATTAATGTATAAATTCAAATAACTTTCCTGAAATCATTGAATATGAACCCAATACGGTATTCTATCTTGAAAAGAAAAATGTACCAAACCGTATTCCTGAAACATTGTCAAAATGGAAGCAACAATATTTCAGGGATTTAAGAATAGCGGTTTTAAAAAACTCTAACAAATTTACAAACCTGAAAGAAGAGATTTTATGCTAGTTGAAGGTGGCACAAAAATCAAACTTCTTTACAAGCTTGAGAAGCTATATAAAGTAATAACTGATTATGATAACTATGCTTAATATCATGAAGTGAAAATTGTTAACGTGGGCTGACTTTTAAGGAGATCTATACAATATTTGTATCTGTAGGATCATTAGACTTTTAGTCTACTTAAGCATGTTTTCAAAAAATAGAACTTTTTTAATTATTGTTTTTTTTTTAGATTTCTTTTGAAGTTAAATTTTTTTCTGAATATTGATATTTACTTTTCATTAGTTAAAAATTATGTATTGGCTTAATTTATTCTAGAATTCGCCATTGTTTGAAATTTGTTCAAAATATAAAAATATATTTAAACCTATTAAACAAGGTATGTAAAGAGTTGATTCTATTAAAATATTTTAGATATGAAATAATTTTGTTTTTCATTATTATTACCAGATTTTGAATCATGAACTCTTGTGAGTTCTTGTAGGAAGTATGTAGAATATTATTTGTTAGAGGCCGAACGCATAACTGTGATTCTTCTCGAAATGAAATACTAGATACCATTTAAATCTCTTTTCTGCCACTTTTGTGTTTCCTAAGGAGAAATACAATTTCAAAATGACATAGTAGTATTTTGGCAAACTTAGAATTTCTATTAACAATAAAAATAATTACAACATTTCTTTTCTCTCGTTATTTAAGCTTCAGTTATTAGTTTGACAGATTAATTTCCTTTTAGCTCATTAGGTGACAATAAAACATTGCTAAGGTTTTGCATTGGCAACAGTCAGCGATAACTTATATTTATTATTGTGTTTATACAAAATAATAATGAGTATAAACTTTTACAGTTCGGTATTTATTTTTTGTCATTACTGTATTTAGCATTTCTTTCTGTTAAGACTGTTATTATCAGATGGCTTATCAAGAAATTATCATGGATGACATATATTTTATGTTTTGATGATGTTGTACAAACCTTAATTATTCGTCTGAAGTTCAATTGCTTTGTATTTGTATTTTGTCATTACACTACTTAGCTTTTCATCAAGTAAATATTACATGCGCCTTTTTATAAGTTCGTAGGGTGCCAATTGAAAAAGAGTTCATTAACAAAAAATCGTAAAAAATCGATAGCTGGAGTTACGATTATTTCATTCACGTAAAATAGCCGATCTAACTTATTTTTATTCTAACGTATTTTAAGATGAAACCTTATGGTAGAGATTTCGTACTTGCGCATAATCGTTACATAGCACAAAATAAAAAATGCATATGTTGAAATGCATGGAGAATTATTCTCCACTTTTAAATCGCCTTTTTTCTCCAATGAAGCTACATTATCTGTTTTTGAATAAGCTAATTGGCTTAATGCACGAAACTGGAGCTTAGAAAATCATCATCATGGGGTTGAGTTTGTTCATCTTAGCCAAAAAGTGACAACCACATTATCAGTCCTAGCTATTTTGTTGAAATTAGGAGTGATTGAATAGGAGAAATTCATCTCGATATGTTGGAATAATTTCCATTTCTAATTATCATTTAGCTTGGAATTCATTAGCACCTAAATATTATCCATGCCACCGAAGGATTACATGTAGAAGAGTGTAAATTTTTGAAATTATATTTTGTGATGTACTATTTTACATTATGTATGTATTTTTTTTTATTTAAATGCTTGCATTCTTGTACAGTGAGACATTCAAATAAATAACATTTGAAAGAGACATCCTGTATTTACTTTTTTTCATGGTAGGAAGTATAAGCATTTGAAAATAAATAAATAAAGACAGTTAAAAAAGATTTTCAGTATGTAATAAACGTTTCTGATTAGAGATACTCTTAATCAATATTTCCAAACATGTTTCTGTGCATAATTCATTTTCAAACTTTCTTTACAATATTTGTATTTGCCTCTTTAATGCTATTCTATTGTTGTTTATTTAAATAGCGCTATAATGAAAGAAATTTGTTGACTACTTTATGAAGTTACAAATATTTTTATTTTTTATTTTTCGACTTTTTCTTACCTTAATTCTTTAGCTATCACAAAATGAGGGAAATCCAGTGTTTATGAATGAAATTCTGTAAATAACCACATAATAAGGGCAGAGTTATTAAAAATGCATTACATGTTTTTCTAAAAGCCGCCGCAACATTAAAGGGTATTTTTGAACAGTTTATTGGTGTATAGGCTATAAAACGAAAACTGGACACAGGTACATTTCCCCCAAATCCTTATTTGGTTATTCAAACTTTGGAATAATTAGTTTCATAAGGAATGATATAATTGCTTTAGATATTTTTACACCATTTTGTTGAATTAATATTGCATTTCCTTCAACTTTTGTGCCCGTTACAAATTATTCTCATGAATGTGTTGGTTTTATGAGTACGTGCTAGGGCTATTTCTGGGCAATCCAAGAACTTCAAGTTTCGTTAGTTGCTGATAACCAAGTGCTTCATGCAAACAGTTTTTACCAATCTATATATACGGACAAGAAATAAGGCGAAGAATATGAAAGAAATATAGTTATTCGTTGACAAAGGAGAAAGTCGAAAATAAAGAACGATCGCAAAGGTGTCCGAGTCTACATCACTCAGATTCACTAACATTCTTTGGAAGAAAAATTGTTTATTAAATAATTTGCGACGGGATGTATTAATCTAAAAATGTGCGCATTTTTAAAGAGAATTTCGAGGTATGTTCAAACAAAAGACGATAGACATTCCTTTAAAAAATATGTGAGATTATAGTATTACATTTTAGAACAAATACAATTAATGAGAATATTACAGGAGTAAAGTTTTCAATACGCAGATCCAGAAGATAGAAGAAGTATTTACATGAAGAAGTAAAGCATTCAAATCCAAAAAAGGTAAGAACAGACAACTGAAGTTAGACAAAAATGGATTTCGTAAGTCAATGGTCTTTGCATACAGCATTTAAATAAACTTTTTCTTCTTATGAAGGTTATAAGCATTTCTCATCTACAACTCTGCAAAGATTATCCAGTTCCAATCAATTTGTAATACCTCTCAATATCCTAGTCAGTGTAAGCTTATTTAAGTCAGGACTAAAATCCTCTACATGACTTCGGACGTGATAATCACAAATAAAACAAACTAATTCACATTAGAGAACGAAGTAAAACCTTGTAACCATGAACAATTAAAATCGATCACATTAATGTAAAATGTATTATTTAATGTTCGATAAATGTCTACGATTTCTACTTTAAAAGTCAGCCTGAGATTTTAATTCAAACCCTAAAAATGTCACTACCAACAAAATCTACAGTTCAGGGGTAAACATTCTAAATTACTTTTCTCGTGCTGGATTATTTCAAACACACTGGATACTCTGAACATTCAGTTCAATAGTATTTACTATTAGTTTACCAATTATTGTGCCACAGCAATCATTTATCCATAAAAAAATGCTATTTTGCAATTCAAATGCACCTATTTTATTCTGAAGTTTTTTATGTTCATTTCCTATTGATTGGCATGACTATCGGATTTAATATTAGAACAACATATGTTATATTTGTTTCTAAGAATTCACATGTATACAAGTATATCATCTCAACACAATTAATAGATTGTTGGGTGTGTGCTTAATCTGCATAGCATAAGGACTTGAAAGGACAATTAGATGTCATTTGCAATCAATTTCTGATATAAATGAAGAATTAATAAATGTGTTAGTTTAATCCACAATTCTTAACCTTAGAAATTAAGGTATCCGCCTACCTTCGAAGAGGAATTTTTTAAATAATTGAAAAAATAACTTTTTATATGCTTTATACAATAAGATATTACTAAAGACTTAAAATACAATGAAAAATGTGTATAAATTAATAATTGTTTTAATATTTAAGCTAAAAAAATACATAAAATTCAAATATTTCTAATATTAAATCTGACTGCAAGAGTACTATCGAAAGATAGTTCTAAAAACAATTTTTACAGGCACAAGGTCACCACAATTATATTGAATTTGAACAGAAAATTAATGGTTCCAAAATGAATTAAAATAGTTATTTCGTTATGTTACAAATATTTGTAATAAAATTTTCCATTTTTCAAAACTAATTTAGAAAACTGATGGCCATTAATCATTTTCTTCGATGTTTTATTAATAAGTTCTTGCGAGAATTCTAGAAATATTTATTTGTATAATAATTGTCAAATTTAACGTAACAAAATATTTACTCAATGATAAAAGAAAACAGATAATAAATTCACTAATTTAATTGCTCTAATAAAGATAGAAATATATAGAGTTCACTCTAACGTAACTCTAAATTCTACAAGTATTAATGTATTAATCTGATACTTCATTTCGCCTCGTTATAATTTTATCTTATAACGTTATCCATTGATTATTTTTCAGTAAATTTGTTATATTTGAAACCGTAGTTCTACATTTATATTTATTCCACAAGAGAATACTAATACTAAATTGCATCGTTTAAAACTAAATACTTTATAACATAAGTATACTTTATAATATAAGTAAACATACAAAAATTCATACAAGTTTCTCATTAAAAAAAATAAGTTATTGAAATAGACTTTTGGAGCTTAACAAACAAAATTGTGTAACAGGTTTAAAAACTAGATAGTAATTCGTATAATTTTTCATCCGCACTAAGTTGTTTGTTTTTCTCATAACATTTTTCATTCTTATCTTTTTAAAGCAAACACCAAAACGTTTCAATTTAAAATAGTGTTTATTTTAGAACATATTGATACAAATTAATAATTCTGAAGAATGTGATAAGCATAGCCGTTTCCCTTACATTTTTTTAATATTTTTTTATACAAATAACTGATAATAATATTTCCAAGTTAATGCATAAATCTGTCTTTATTAAAATATGTAGGAACGAATACTTTGGATAGTGATTTAACTTAAAAAATGTTTTTGATTCAAAAGGAAATATCTTTGAACAGTATAGACTTATATCAATGTTTGACAGATGATTAAAGTATTTTATTAAATATGTAGTTAGCATTTATGATTAATTTCTTTAAAATAATAGATTAATTTTTTGCATATTTTTAAAGTCATCATGTGATTGCACAACTTTCTCTCATAAGCATTTTGAAAAAAAATTGCAAACTGTCTTTCAAGCACACAAAATTTTTATCAACATTATTTTACGGTTATTGTGAAACTAGTCTGAAATTAAAAATGCTAAACTCAATTTAACAAAAGAATATTGTACAAATATGTTCCAGTGAATAGTAATATTGAGAAGTAAATATTTCTGGTCACAAATGTTAATTAGCTAGCTGAAATGTGTTATTTTCATTTCACTTAAATATTTTTGCAATTTTGAGAAAGCAAAATTAAAGCTTATAAATAAAGTATATAATTTCTGGAATGGAAATGAAAATTTATTGAATTCAATTTGTGGCAAACTTACTTTATATTCAAATTTATTCACAAACAAATCTATCATGTAACATCCTAGAAGAGAAAAGTATTCCTAATTCCTTTTCTTAACAATTAATTTATAAAAAAGTCTTCAATATTCTACATGTAATTTCATTCACGTAAACTCTTAAATTTGTAATAATTTGGTGTTTAGAGATAAAATATTTTTAAGGCTTTCGAAATGAAGAACTACGAAAGAGTATGAATCAGTACATTTAAATCACTTAGAATACATGAATTCATTTGAATTTTTCCTATGAATATTTCTTAAAAATGCATCATCTTATTGTTATGTTTTGGTGATTATTTTAACTATACATTAGACTCAAGAATGACCGAACACTAAAATAGCAATTTTAATTGCTTTTAAAATTAATAATAGTCATGTAATATTATTTTCTTATATGCAGGTAATTTTCTTAGGAATTTCTGATAAGTTACATTTCCTTTTGAATATGTGTGTGACTCTATTAGATAAAATTAAAATATTAATTAAATTCTAACAGATAATATTTAAATTGATTTTAGTATGATATTTTAGCATATATCTGTTTACAAAAATTGTATATCATTTCAATGATTTTGGTGAATTCAAAATAGTAAATGAAAAGTTAAATTAAGTTAAAAATTTAATAAAACAGTGTTAGATGCCAGGGAAGAATCAGTTTGGAAGTAAAAATAATAATTAAATTTAAAATCGATCAAATAATTGTAATTACATTATAATTTTTAAGGTTATTTAGGGGAAATATATAATAATTTTCATTTCCCCCTTTTTAAAAAAATAAAGAAAGAACTGTCATACGTAACTACTCTTGATATGTAGTTTTTAGTTTTTTACTATACAATTAATATTTCATTTGTGACTCTATAAATATTCAAGTTAACATTTTACATATTAGAGCGAATTGTTGCTTTTTCTATTCCAAAAATTAGCATTGAAAAGATGGAAACATTTATAATTGAGTTTGTCGAAGACAATTTCATGAAATAAACTATAATGATATATGAATATGTAAATGTAATTATTACAGTATGGATGACAAAGAAAGTTATTTAATGAAAAGGCTCATGTTTTCAGGGAAATGTTATTGTTCTTAAGAACAATTTATCAAAGTAGTAGATAAAAGTTTAATTGATCTACTATTTTATTTTGTTAATTAAATCTCTGATTTAATTGGAAATTTTTGTTATGTTATGCAGCTCAATGTAGAAATTTATCAAAAATTGAGCTGAGTTTTGCCAATATCTTATAAACGTTTTCTAAGACGATTTGCTGTTTATTTGCCAAATTCGTATTTTATTAAATAATTCATTATATGCTGAATCATTAACGATATCTGTCTCTTATATGTAAAATCATGCTTTATGCTGCGATTTTCTAGCTTAATTTTGGAATTTTATTCCCTAATCGTTTGTGTCTGTATCTTTGTCAATTGTAATAGCAGCTTTCTTATTTTAAGTTAAGATAATTCTCAAAGAATGTAATATGGATTAAATCCAGTTATACAATTTGAATTCTTTTGAATTGGAACTTAAATATTTTTAAGATTTATTAGAAGCAAATAACTTCATTCTGATCCACGGTAAAGGGACTATAAGGATACATACACACACATTTGAGTTTAAGTTTAATCTTCAAATTTCCAAATTACTTCCCGTAAGGATTTTAAAGCTCAATTCTCTTTAACATGATTTAACCTAACATCGGTATTTCATTCAATATTAAAATCAGAACTCTCCTTAACCGTTCAAAACTTTGGTAAATCAGTGGTTAATTATTTTATAATTACTAAAATATATCTTTAAATTTTAATTTAATTTGCACAGTTAATTTAACACAATATCAATAACTGCCAACAAAAAGGTTGATTGAGACATAATCAGAAGATGCTTTTAATAAATATTACATGCTCTGATAATTTTTATACTCAAATTAGAAATTATTTTATATTTAGAAAAATGAAGTCCAACGATGATCTATGAAGTTTTATTTTTTCAATATCATAAGTGTATGGCATATTTAGTATTTAAGTCATATAAATGTACGGCACATTTGTATTCCCTTCAATTATATTTCTCCTAATTAGTTAAATGAATCTTTTCAACATAGTTCTTTATTTTCTGTACTTTTAACATATGACTTTAATTTTATATTCTTAATAACAATGTAAATGAACATTTTATGTAAAACCCCTTTTACATAAAATGCATTTTTGCAAGTAGTGATATTAAATAAGTATTCCAAACATTAAATTATCTGATAACTGGAGAAAATATCCATCACTTACTTTTTCATAAATACATCCACTTCAAAATAGCTATTATTAAATTAATTATAATTATTCCTTTAAATTACAATGTTAAATAGGAGTTTTTCTTACAATAATTGATGCACAATTTACATGAAAAATTTATTTACTTTTATCATACTTATTAGTCGTTTCAATTATGTACAAATTATTTTTTCCGTTTGTTTTCCCAATTATTTGATTTTTTTCGGTAATCATTATCCTATATTTTAAATAAATTCAAAGTAAATTCAATTGGTTCTTTAACATCCATGCGAGGAATTTTCTCAAAAGAAACATATTTAAATAGCTTTACATAACTAAATCGGAAAATATGGGAATTAAAAAAAAAACAAGTAAGAAAGAACAGAAGTGATTTTTAACGTCCTCAAGGAACACTAAACTAAAGATATCGATGTTCAAGTAGTAAGGCTGCGGGCGATTGAACAAATAGCTTAAAGATATTGTAAAACACATTTACCTCACATGAACGCAACTCAAAGGAAATAATAACACTTTTCAAGGTATACTTTTGAGCATGTCTCAATATAAAAAGCTATTAGATGTGCATTTCTTTTGCAAGACCATCATCATTTCTAAAAATTCACTTCAAAGCATAGAAACTTCTTTAAGGTTGGTACTTTGACGAATACTTTTTTCTTAGGTTTTTTTGCTAGAATTTGTTCGCGAAGGAAATAATAGCAGAGATTTGTCGCACAAATGATGCAACTGATTTCTCCGAGGTTTTTCGTTTCCAGTCTTATAGTTCAGGTCAACGTTTTTTTTCCAGTTATTTTTTGTTTTGTATTTCTTTTACTTGAATTCGAAAAGTACTTATTTTTTTTCTAACTTTGTAAACAGCTCTCCATGTATATAGGTTTTTTTAAATGAAGATAGAAGTTGCGTGAATTTTTTTATGTATTTCAAATATTAAAGAAAAGTAATTAGGAAGGAACTAGAAAAGATTGATTGCACTTTAAAATGTTTCACTATTTAATAATTGCTAGAGACAAAAATTATTATTTGTGTAAAATGCTAATATTTATATCAAATTTACATATTTAATCAAATATATCTTCTTTCCTTGACAACTGATCTGGACAATAAGTAAATTCTTATTGTTACATATTCTGAACATTATTAATGTTATTAATGTGTATATATATATATATATATATAATGTGTTAATTATTTGCCCTTCAATTACATATGTAAGTCAATATAAATTTAACAAAAATGGTAATTTTGCAAAATGGAAATGATGGTTAGTAAAACAGTAATTTTGCAAAAAAAAAATGTAATTTGTGAAAATTATTAACCTTTTATATTTACAGTGTATTATTAATATGAAATGAATTGCCATCGAACAAAGAAAATCATTAATGAAATTAATATTCTATTAATCTAAAATTACTGTATATAAAAATTATTAAATACACAGTTAAAAGTTTTCAATCGTTGGTTGCCGTGAATGTAAAAAATTATAATTTAATTAACCTGACATAACTCTTAATATATTTATGACACGAGGTAGAGAGATCTACCATTTCTTCCATTTTCTCAAACTAACACTTTTGAACTTTAAATAAATTCATTTGAACTTAAAATTTCTATCAATAGTTGAAATGTGACATATTTATATTAGATTAGAATTAGAGAAGTGTAATTAATGGATCTGAGAGAAGAGAGAGGAAATACGTATATAAACTGAAAAATATTTGATATTCAGGTTTGTAGCCTGTTGAATGGTATATATAATGAGCTGAAATAATCAAGTGAAACATTAGTGTTAATCTTCGTTGAATAAGGAGTCTTTAGTATAACTCCAGAAGAATTTTCATAATGTTAGAGATTTGAACGCTGAACGTTAAAGACCTCGAGCCCGATAAAATTTAAAGAATTCTGATCATTTTAAATAAGAGTATAATCCAACATATTTCGGAGTAGTTATCACAGATAAAGCAAATGCTAAATTTAATTATTGATTATCGTAGATTCTAATAGAATTTTTATTACTATCTTCGTTATACTTTCTGTTCACTTGGCTGTGAAATTTTGTCATTATCTACGAAAACTTTGTGATGACAACAGAAGAAAATTACAATGATTTATTACAAATTAAGTTTAATAATTACGATTAATCTAAGAAAAATTTTACTTTTTAAATTACATTACCTGTGCACATTACAAAAATAAATCAAATGATTTATCTAGTCTACTTATTTAAAAGACTTGTTTTCATTAAAAACTCATTTTAATTATCTAAAAAGTACAAATAGGAAACTTTAATATAATGTTCACTTATAACAAGATGAAAAATATAATTCGAGAAGCAGAATCTCTATTTTGAAATTTAAATAGTATCTGTCTACTTTTCTGATTCAATATTTACTATCATGATTGTCTATAAGTGTTTTAATGTTTATCAAAAATTAAAAAAAATACGGAAACGGAGCTTTATTTTTACTTCATTTCTGCTGGGAGAGTTATAGAAAAGAAAAGTAACGTAAACTGTATTAAAAATACTTTTTTCAGCATAAAAATATTTTAGAATGTTTTTAATGATGTTCTGAAAAGAATGTTTTTAACTGATATTTTTTAATGAAATTTAAAAGAAGAATTTATAAAAAAAAATGTGAATGCAATTTGATACTTTTATTTAAAAGTAAACAGCTTCAAACGATGAAATAAAAATTTAAATGGTTGTAAATGTTTTCAAAAAAATAATATTTACCATTTGATCAAATTCCTGCAAATGGTCTGTTTATTTCATCAGTTATTATTGGAATGCAAATGATATTTATCTATAAAACTTGATATAAAGTCTTTTTTTACTACTTCTATCAATAATAATTAGAGAAAATGCCCCTTTTTCAAACGTTTCAGTTAATTCATCCAAATTTATCATTTAATATAATTTAGTAAGGCTAATTTATAATTAAGGAATTATATATAAGGAAGAAATGATACATAAAAATATTCTTAGTACCAGAATATGAACAGCGTCATGATTCTAACTTCGTTGAGAAACTATTTTAATCAACTGAATAAATCTACCATGAAATGTTAAGAGATTCGTGATATTACGATATATTTCAGTTTATTCTTTTCTATTATATGAATTACATTCAATATTTAAACATTCGAAAGATCCCTTTAATTGTAAGATTCCATTATTTCGCTTCGTTCAATTTTCTTCGTACTATGTATTTTACTTTCTACAAGTGAAAACATGCATATTTCTAAGTCTATCTTAAGGAATTACATTAAGAAAGTAACTTGATTGAATTTTTTTTAATTTCATATGTAGATCTACTCAGAAATGTCATGCAATTGGGCTGATATATGTTAAATCTGTCGAGTATCAATGTCCTTACATTAGGTTGGTGTGGGTAAGTGGAGAATGGGTAACAGCTCAGATATCCTACTCGTCATTTGATGTTTGGGTTTTCTGGATTTTATAATCTAGTTACAGAGTGGAATAAATTTAGTAGCATAAGTATTTCTCCTTAAACATGATAAAATTTTCATTAACGCAATGATTTTAAAAATTTCAATAAAGTAAGCAAATTTAAAAGTACTTAATACTGAGATAAAAAATTGAGAATGGAAGTCATTAGGAATAATGGGAAATTCCGAAATTGGGAAAAATAAAAGCATCTTAATTCAATAAAGTTTAAGTGTAGCTTAATAACAAGAAAAAACATTTCATTTTATAAATAGCGGGTGTGGTAAGAAATTGGTAAGATAATATTTTTTTATTAGAAAGTGGCACTTTTATGCAGTTTAATGGTATTCTATATTTGAATCTAAGATCTTTATACGTATTCTGAAATATTTTTTATACGTATGTGCTCTGAATTTAAGTATAGAAATATACAATTATGTCATTTAATGTTAATGATATCGATAAGTTATTAAGAACTGTAATCATTTTTTATATAAAATAATATATTTCATTTAGCACTCCTTATATAAAAATAATAGCAATAAAAATAAATATAATTAATTTTTAAGTATTTATATTTCTTGAGAAATGCAAAATAATTCGTATAATGATTTGGGATGATCATTTTCTTTACAAAACATTATATTTATTTTTAATACGCATGTTGGACATTAATTAGATAAACTAATCATTTTATTTTTATTTGCATATATAAACACTTACTATACACATTACTCAGACATCTTGAGTAGAAAATTAACATTAATATTATCAACAGGCATTTATTTTCTAAAGCTTTCGAGTGAATTTGGCTAAAAAAATTTGAAAAAAGTTATTAAAATTTCATTAGTAGTAAATTAAGTAGCTAATAGTTATTAAATAGTAATAAATAATTAATTTAATTAACAATAAAATTAAAATCTTTTGTAGAGATTTATTATTTTTTTTTTTATTTTGAGCAATTGAAAAAAAAAGTTTAAAAATTTGGAATATATTTTTTTAAGTTTCCGAAAGTTAATTATTCTTTCTTTTTTTTTTTTTTAAATAAAAACATGAATAATTTAATTTTAGTTATTGTAGCATTATTCTAATTTTTATTAATTAAAAAAAGTATATAACTTTAAACAACCTATAACTAATTGTTATTAGTAAAAAAATATTAAAATATATTTAATTAAGGGAAAAATACTCATAATATAAAAGCTTATACATGCATACATATCAAGGGTAAATACATTACCCAAGTGCTTTGCGGAAGCAGTTTGAAATCAATACGGTCTTTCCATTCTAATGAATGGCTAATGCTAGCTATTTACTGTTATGGCAGACGGTCCTTATCCTGCCCCTATGTCAAGCTTTATTAATGTACACGAAATGCTATTAGCTGTGACTTGAAGAACATTAATCAACAGAAAGTGGCAACATTCGACACTACCTCCAGTTTACGGCGCATGATAACGAATTTTGTGATTTAAATTTTAAGGGGCTTTAAATGAGCTTCTCCGAAAAGTCTAAAAGTTTTAGTGTTTCAACATTCACTTGGGAAGTTCCATACTCTTGAACGTAATTAAAGTATATTTTCTCTTTCCTTGAGCACATAAATGAAATTTTGCATTTAGACTACACATTACGGATATTTGTGAAAGTGATTATACTGCGTTCCTTGTAATTTTGTAAGTCAATTAAATATAAAATTATCCAGTAAAATTCATCAGTCGTTTAACTTCACTGTTAAACTTAACTGCTTTAAAACTTAAACCAAATACGTACACATTTAAAATAATATGCTATTTTTAGTAGCAAACGCAAAAGTTAATCAGAAGAAAGTAAAATTTCTAGTTAAAAATTATAATTATTTATTGATAAATTATTTCTTTATTTTCTTACTTAGTATCTACAAAAATTTACTGAGGATATGGCATTAAGAGCATTTTATTTATACATTTTGAATATATTATGACAATCAATAACTATTTTCGTATGTTGAAAAATATTTAATCGCAGTAATTTACTATATTAAATAATCATAACATAATTAATATGAATGTAAAGTAAATTAATACGAAATAAAAGAATTGTGAAATATGTTTATTCAGAACGAAGAAAAAGAAAGTTAAACATATGAAGTTAGAGAAATAATGTACAAAAAATTCATGTAACTGTTTCTAAATTGAAATAAGAAATTTTAGAAGCATATTAAAATTTGTTGTGCTGAGGAAAAATATATAAATTTTAAATTTAGTAAGGTATGACAAATTAGAAATCATTATATTGGGAATGTATACATAGATAAACTTTCAAATTTTTCGTGGGATAAATTCTATTTTTTCCTGAAATTTAGCAATGTTTCTAAATAAACCACTACTTTAAACTATAATTTTATTGCTAATAATGAATCGGAATATAGAAATATATATAGAATTAAAGTTTTTCAATGAAACAAAAATTTCAGTTTTGACCACATGTAAGTGAAAGTTCCTAGGTGTTGCTTATTATAATAAGCATCGCAAGCTAACATTTTTTTTCCAAAAATTGAACCATAGTTATTTATCTATTAAGTTTAGTCACTGTTTTGTTCATCACTTAATAATTAGTTAAATATTAAAACCTGTTTAAAAAAAAGGAAAAATTACTTAACGTTTGCACATAAATTTATTAATTTCTTAGATTCAGCAAATTAATTAAATGTGTAAATGCTTAACTCAAAATATTTCATTACCTTTAAAATTGTTATTATGAATATTATGTAAGGGATACACTCTTGTGATTTAATCAAATCATTTTTAAATACGAGATACTTATTTATTGTTAAATTTAACAGGCGTTCCATGTAAAACATAATTATCAATTCTAATATATTCAATAATACATTAAGCAAATAAAACTATGCATATGCAAAGTGTGGCTATTAAAAAACGAGAGAACATTTTATTTTGAGATCATACATATTTATTTACTATCACTAGTAATATGCACTAGTCTTTTATCCCTACAACGCTCAATGCGAATCCTCCATTACTCGAAATAGGCCTGGAAGTCTTTATCTGCCAAATCGTTCAAGACACGAGTCACTTTCTTTTTCACAACTCCATCGACTCAAAATTTGTTCTTAATAATGCAGATTTCAGCATAGAAAACAGATAGAATTCGCAAAACTCAAAATCCAGCTAATAAGTCGGATGTTCTAACACTAGGATGATGAACTTGGTTAAAAGTCACTCTTGACAGACAATGTGAAATTGGCCGGTGCATTGCCATCACAGAAAGATTTACCTTACGGATTCTTTGTCAATTGATACAGTCTCAGGAGTCGCACGAGCACTTAAATGACGGTCAGATCGAACCAGATTACAGAACTTTTAGAGGCTGTCATTCGTGTTTGAAGTGGGAGGGCAACCCGGTTATTAATTAAATGAAACGTCATCTAGCCTAGAAATTTTACAAGAAATCGTGGCTCACATATCTTTTTCTCTAGCAAAAAAAAAAGCCAAACTAATGTGAACAAAAGCTACATGTATATGAAGTTCTTTACAGCAACGAGAGGCATTGCATCTTTAAGAGAAGGCTTCACGATAAACATTAGTCTATCTGTGGTGTTTGTTACAAGCGTACTTCTTCTGTAGCAGGGTTAGTTGCGTTATTTCATAACCACTCCTCGCATGTGTGTCCTTTGATTTATATGATAAATTTCTTTACACACACACACACACACACACACATATATATATATATATATATATATATATATATATATACACTCCTATATATTTTTATTATATCTTAGATCTCATAATGAAAACATGTTCAAATTTAGTCATCATTATAATAATCTGTTTGAGACATAAACTAAAACATATATACAAAAGCATTCCTTTAAGGAATCAGTGGTTTAAATAGAAAGGAAATAATATTTTTCCAATATCTCAAGAACGTACTGTTCTCTTTGTCAATTACCATCTAGAACGAAACCGAAAGTACCTATGTGAAAGCGTTCCATCTGTGAAAACGTTTTACTTGTAGTCTCTGTGTTTTAGAAAGAATAATTTTTTCTGTTAGTATTTCATTTCTTTATATCTGAAGTAATACTACTAAATACATACGGCAGTCTATGCTGGTTCTCTTAAGCAACTCCTACTTTTCAGAAGTGTTCCTTTGCAAAAGTGTGTAAGGCCTATAAAATCCCGATATTTATTATTTTTTAAGAAGTAATAAGAATCTTTTTTTTTTCAGTGAAACTTATATTCAAAGAAATACGTCTGAAGACCTGTTAATATGTAAATGCTTCATAGGAAAAACGATTCACTACAAACTTATCAAATTTGATTGATTATCTCACTTGTTTCAAAAAAGGGGCTGAAAATAAATTTCAGGGATCAAATGCTCAGTTTAAAATACATAAAGTTTTAGTAAACAGATGTATCGTATAGAGAGAAAACGAATCTCAAACTTTGAAATAGCTAATAATACTCACCGTTTTTACCTAATAAATAATATGTTATCTGAAAGGATGGAAAAATAAGTTGATGCAAAATGATACCTTAAATATATTGAGTTATGTTTACACTTTATGTATCAATTGAAGTTAAAGATTGTTATTTAAATTTAAACATAAATTATAAACTTAGCTCAATTTATTTATTGTTTTTAATATTCATTTTGTTATGCGTATTATTTCTTCTTAAGTAAAATATTATGTTCTTGTTTAGAATGTATAATCTGAAAAAGAATAGAATGTTTTACATCAGGAAAAATAAACTGATCACCAACGTTAGTTGCATAATTGCGAAAGGGTTGTTCAATATTTTGGCTCTAAAAATTACAGTGATAAATTAAATTTATCATGATAAAATTGATATTTTACATAAAATGCAATGTCACCCAAACTTATAGGCTGACTCTTCTAATCTTAGCTTTAAAACTGAATGCATATAATTTTATATATTTATATGTAGCACAATTTGTTTTTAATTTTAAAATAAAGAATGGAGTAAATTTGTCTATTTTGTTTTCAGGCTGTTTATTCTTTATGATGGTGCTTTTCCAATTCTTCAGAGAAGATGATAAAGTTTCCAAAAATGATACAACCAACGCCAAACGGAATAAGTGTATACTGTGTGTTCGCGGATAAAGTCTGCTTGGCTAGATTTGCGACGGCGAAATGGAAAAGTACTTTTATGATTTTAATTTGTTCTATTGTTTCTATACCTTCAAGTCAGCCAACACTCTTTTTCCGAGCTTTATGCACATGAATAAGAACTAAAAATAAATAATGCTTATTTCATATTAAAGCGTAACTGGTAAATTATCTAAAATAGAGTTGGCATACTATATTAGGAGAAATAACTAGAGCTGAGACCACATGTTGAAAGTATCGCATACCTAATTTATAGTAGTTGACGTGAATAGATATAAATTGCATCTAGATTAAGTTTATATTAGGAATATTAACGTCATCCTGTCTGTTATATATCTTATTTATATATTATTATTATTATGTTATATTTACTTCAATTAGAAGATAACTTATGACGTACCTCAAAGACTGAGTTTAAAATGATTTTTGATAAATAAAATTAATATTTAGCTCTGAATCAGAATCTTGGTCAGTTTGAAACGAACCTATCCATTGTTTATTTTAGTTAGAAGCTTAATTATGATATAACTTTAAAACTAAAGCTGTGATTTTTTTTGATGATTCAGAGCACTTTTAAGCTCTAAATCCAATTATTTCAATGTTTGAAGGAAACTTTTGCCTTTTAACTGAAATTAATTGAGATACTTTTAAAACAGCTCTACAGTAGTTGATAACATTTTACAAGAAACTGCTCAAAAGATAAATCAATTAAAATCCATCTGGTGTTTTCTCATTTCTACACATTTTTTTAGAATTAAATGTTATAATTTAATAGCTATTAATAAGTTAAGACATTAATAACTATTAATCCGTTAAAGATTCATAATTTCTCATTACAATCATTAGTCTCATTACTTTGATTATAATCATTAAATTTTCATAATACACTAAGTTACTTAAAAGTACATTCCATCTTGCATAATAATTTTAACTCAGTGTCAAAAGGTTAAAGTAGTAAAATACTAAGCTCATCAGTTTACATCAAGCTGATGAGCTTAGTATTTTAGGTAAATAAACCATGTATTATACTAGATTTTTGAAAGAAAGCATTCATTTGCACTCAGAAAGTTAATAGAAAGTCCACGTAATTATACTAAATATTAGTCTTCTTGCATGAAATATTTCTTAGAACACGTAACATTCTGAACAGTAATAATGTAACAATTCTTTGTAATGCTTTTCGTTCTATTGAACAATAATTCAATCAGTATGATTTGAGGAAAACAAGAATATCTTTTTTTTTTATCTCATTTAACTATTTTCAAAATTAATATAATACTATAATTTAATGTAGTGAAGAACCAAATAATTGACTAATCTTTCTATATTATCTCACAAATAATTCACTAATCTTTGTATATAATCTTTCTATATTATCTCACAAATAATTCACTAATCTTTGTATATAATCTTTCTATATTATCTCACAAATTTATGAATATGTCTAATTTTTGCCTAAGATAAGTTCCATTGTAAAATCTTAACGTTTTGTACGAGATACATTTGTAGAGCCATTTTGAAAGAATAAGTTAACAAAAAAGTCAGTTAAAAAGGTAGAGGATCGAAATATATAAAACTCAGAAAAAAATCTACTAATAATATTAAAAATAGAAAAACATTATACAAATAAAAAAAACTATTTTTATATAAAAGTAAAAGTGCGTGTCTACTTGCAATGAATATTTATTAAATATAGATTGTTGTAACAAGGAAAATATATGAGAAGTAACAAAAGTCATACAAAGAAAACTATATGAGAAGAAAACAAACATTTTATTTAATGGATTGTTATCAAAATATCATTTTTATTTATTTTGTGCCTTTAAAAAACTAAAAGCCAAATGTTCGCCTAATGTGATAACATTTATTTGATACTCAGAAAATGATCCAATTCTGAAAAATAAAGTGGATCATGCTTTAAACAAACATCAATTTTATATCTCAAAACTCCCTCTGGAGTCTCATGCACTTCCTAACATGATTTAAGTGGAAACATCTTAGATCTTATTAAATCGAAGGGATAAATAAGGCATAACTGTAAGTTAGCAGAAGCTGTATAGTTCTTTAATAACGCAATAAAGTGTGATATTCGCAAGCTGCTTGAAAACTATTATTTTCTTGTTCCAAAAATTACACGGCTTGCTAGCAAGTTTAGTTCTCTGTCAATTTCCTTTCTATCATCTTATTATTACTCGCTTTCTAAATTTATGATGACAAAGTCGTATAACTTCGCAGGACTACATTCGAAGGCGTGACCGAGAGATTTAGAGCGCAGGAAGCCTTTTTAGCCTTTCAGAAAAACTGGCGAATACCGTAAAAAAGGGAAACACGTTTGATTCATTTTCTTCCATGTGTATATATATTTATATATGTACCTGTCATAAGGGATATAAACGTCTATGTGATAGAAAAGACCAAAAAAAATTTATTGTCCTCATATTTCTTTGGTCTTTAGATGGAATCGGATTGCAAAAGCATGCTGGAGCATCATTTCATTTTGGGTAGAATTTGGATGTTATTTTCTTTCGATATTTTGAATTGTCTTAGAGGATTTTCTTTTCTTCCTTTCATATGGTATAGATTGTCCAATTCGGGTTTCTTTGAAATAAATGGAGAGAAGTATTGCCACATAGCTCAAAAATACGTTGTGTATGTGTTTACATTTATCAATACTGCATATAGTTATTTTACAATTTTTAATCACATAATACACAACATTTATACTGTTTCGCCAACTCTCTCTCACACATCGATTCGATATATGCAACATAAAAAGTCTTTATGAGTTTTAGAGATACAGTTACTTTAAATGTTGACCAGATGACTCAAATATTATCTGCGATGTATCCACATTTTCTGCACCTATTGATGACAGCATTTGGACTCTATTAATCAAGAGGATCTTTGCCGGAATCAGTACACATGCCCTTAATTCTCCTTTAACATAATTAGAACAGATATATCTTGGTTATCAAGACTATGTTATTAATCCACATTTGTCTTTATGAAGTTCAGATTTTAATTAAAAATAGTGATAATATCAAATTGCATGTGATAAATGATTAATTTCGAAATTAAAATCTACTTTTATGATTTGAAAAAACGACAAGAAATTGAACATTATGGATGAATTTACTGTTAATCTTGACACCAAAATTTCTTTTTTTATATATTATTCATCTTTTTGTTTTAGACAGTCATCAGCTACATCAAAGAATTCGTGCTTTATATATTTTGGTTTATTGAAATAATTTCCTCGAGCTAAGTAAAAATAGTCTCCCCAACTTAAGATATACGAATTGTATATATTTCTTAAGTTCGATACTATTTTATTTTGTAACTCTTAAGATTACTTTATTTTATTACTGGAAAAACTTACTTAAGTAGCATCAGCTACCTTCATCATATATCTTGAAGCAATTATTGCATCCTCTAATAATATACTTGAGTTTATTTAAGTTCTTTTTTTTTTAAATTAGATCATCCCCATCCTCTATCTGATTTTTTGATCCGACGATCAGCAGTATCTCTTGATGTGCGTATGAAACATTAATATTAAGACTTAAAAGAAACTACTAGTAAAATAAACGATTAATTTTACTCCTAGTTTAAGCATTATAATGAGGTTTTCAGATATATGAATTATCAGTATTATTCAGACTAACAGGAACAGACATTACCAATGTATTACAGTTAAAAATTCTGAAAAAGAAGTCGTACGTTTATATTTTCTAAGGTGTATTACACTTCACCGTTATTTATTTTTTAAATATCTTTTGGGAAACTATTTTAATTACGTTTTTAAGACCTATATCATTCTTGTGAAAAACTGTATTTTAACTTAAATTATACCTTCAGGCATTAGAAAGTTATTAAAATGGCTGTAATATCTCAATGATTATGATAGTGCACAATATAAATGTAAGTGAACAAGTCCAGTCATGGCTTGGTTTCTAACGTAAAAAATCATTGTTACAATAAATAGAAATGACTATTGCCTGTTAAAAGAAACTGGGCTTTAGATTCTTGGTGAAAAAAAGTGACATACAAGCTACGATTCTTATTATTTTACCATGGCTTTACGAATCAATTTCAAACTACAGTAGAGAAATATTATTTTTTATTAATCCTGATAAATTTAAGTAATGATAAGCTTTATTCAAAGAATATACAAAAACGATTTCCTTAATCATTTAATCATTTCAATCTTTAATAAAAATATTATTATATTGCTATTAATTGAACTTGAAGGTAACTGAATTGTTAGAAATGACTGATTTATTTTTTTAAAAAATTTGAAAATTTGCAGTTTCCCTAAATCATAACTTCATGAAAAAGGATTATAAATACTGTTTTGGCCAAATTCGTGATTTAACATTCACCAATTTGGGACATTTTATGTATAAATAATTCAATATTTCATGAATAGCCGAATGCAATGGCTTTTTTAGTGTCCTAGTGTCTTAATAGTTGCTTTATATTTACAATTTGCAATTTAATTTTCATTTCACAGCTGTTTTTTTCAACTAATACATTAAAGTACACATTTTTCCTGTTGAGCACCTATAAAAATAGCTGTTTAATGTGAAATAAAACTACACTGAGAATATTAAGGTTAATTTATAATATCTCCTAAATTATTTAAAATTATCTTTGTACTATTCGTTACCCTTTCTTAAAACTTTCCTTAACTAATATAAATTCTATTTAGATCTAAGCATATCTTAAAAAGGTGTCAATTGGAAGCATTTGAGGAAAAAACAACAATTGTGGATTGAAATTATACTTTTGATATTCTTTTGTCAAAACACATTGTGTAAAATGATTATTTTAATTATATAATATAAGACTTAAATATGTTAATGAAGATAACACTTAGGATAACCTATATGTAAGCCTTTTCTAGAAAATAAATGATACGGGGTAATTTTAAGGCTTAACTGTGTGAAATTGTAATACTTATTTAATGAAGTTAAATACATAAATGGACTCTATTTTTATGTAATTATTTATTATTTAATTTCTTGTACAAACATTCGTGGGGAACTGATTTGATAAAATTGTTATTTTTTATTACAAAGTCATTTGAATGAAAATGTGATATTTGTCTCACATTTTTTCAATGTTTTATAAAACAAAGTTACGTGCTTTTTTAATTACTAGCAAATAATTTCATATCATATATTTATAATATATCGCATTTAGTTCTATTGAAAAAAATAATGATATTAATTAAATAAAAATATGTAAAACAAATTATTTGAAATCAACTCATATCTAAGAATTGAAATATTCATAGGTAAACTTCGCATGATTCAGCAATTAATCATTTCCTGATCAATTTTAAAATGATTTTACTTTAAAATATTCATAAACAATCACATAATATAACTTAATACGTTCTGATATATTATTAATTTATGAGATCTAATAATTTAATTATATATTATTTTATAGAAATAATATTTCCCCCTGGTACATATATAAGTAAAATACATTCGGATATTTTCAGGCAAAGTTATAAAAACTTATTACACCATCTATTCTCCTGATATACCATGTTAAGATATGAAGTTTTTCTTACTTATTTGTCAACTCTATCTCTTAATCCAATCATGCAAAAACCATATCACACTACACAATATTTTGCCACCAGTACCCAAGAAAATTACTGTGAGCCGTTTTTTCTTAAGGTAGAAGAACATCTATCAAATTTTCTTGTGACATTCACCAAAACCTTTTCATCTTATCAACTGGACTGTTATATCATTATCCTGAGGCGGTGGCGAATCAATGGGCTTATAACAAAAATATTTCGAGGCAGGCTTTCTCTATGCGGCCCAATCAAATAGATCTAGATGAAGTTTCATCACAAAGCCCCAGATGTATGTGCCTACGGAAACAGAATGATAAGGAATGAAGTTTTTCTCCCGCGTTATTCAGGAAAGGTGAAAATCGTATTATATTTTTGAAATCTTTCCATGTATTCAGTTTGCTGAATGAAGAATTTCATTATAAATGGAATGGAACTTTCAAAAGAATTCCTCATATGAAGAGTTTTTAAACATTGTAGGAGTATGGAGATACAAAATTTTTATGCATATTTAACTTTAATTTTTATGTAATTAGAAAAGGAACCGAATGTTTGCAACATGATTAGGATATAATATCTGGAATATTGTGCGGAAAAGTTTTTAATCCATCCTTATAATATTTAAGATTGTACACTTAGTTTTGAGTATTAAATAGACATGTAATATTTATTTATTATTTGATGCTAACCTGAATATATTGCTAAGTACTAATCAGATTATTAAGAATCAACTTAGAAAATATTAAATTATCAATTTACTGTTTTAAAAATATCTTATATTACATCAAAACAGAAGATACGGAATAATTGCCACATATATTTATATTAGTTCTATAACAGACTGAGAATAAAGCGTGTAATAACAAGAAAAAGTTGTTCAAATTCACAAGCAGTATTATACATATACATAATTAATGATACAGATTCAAAGTAAATCAATGTTTCTGATACAGAATAAAATTATTACTTTATTTTGTTATTTATGTGATTCGGCTATGTTAAGAAACTAAGTTTAGAAATATTGATCAGCAGCTTGAACCATGGCATTTTAGCTTAGTTTTTTTATGATTATTAATGAAGGACTAAGAATGATATATTAATTCACGTGACTATTTTAAGCCATTTTTTTGTAAAGCTGTTTTTATATCTTACGAGGAAATGCTATTTTTAAATTATAATAAAAGAGGAAATGTTTTATACTAATATATTTCGAAGCACCATAGAAATGCATAAAGTAATTTATTATAATTTTTTGTAGCATAATTTAGCATTTATAATTTGAGATAATGCAAACATTTTTTGAAAAAAATCTCCCAAAATTATTTTTGGGAAAAATGTGTTAATGTTAGTAAGGAACAAAACAATTTAAATATTTTTTTTAATAAATAATTGTAAGATTTGTTTTTCTATGTGAATTTCTTAATAAACTGGCAGTACACATTACAGTTTATCTCACAGATGAACGGAATCATTATAATACCTTTACT
The DNA here is from genome assembly GCA_019974015.1 of Nephila pilipes. Lineage (NCBI taxonomy): Eukaryota > Metazoa > Arthropoda > Arachnida > Araneae > Nephilidae > Nephila > Nephila pilipes. Next base: position 37,216 of record BMAW01050994.1, on the reverse strand, counting down.
TGCTGTATATCTGAGAAGTGCTACTTCACCTACTTGTCAACAATATTTTTTAAAAAATTACGTCCATCGCTTGGCATCCTCGATAGAAGTAATGACGTAGTTCCAAAGGTACAATGGTTGTTTAATAAGTTCTTAAAATTCCAAGAGGAAGAACACTGAGCATCAAAAATTGTGTGATTTTTGAGAGCATTATTAATAACCAGACAGTTGTTTCAGTTAATTCTATCACATGGTTCTATTTTGGCTTTCAAATGATAGGAGAAAATTATGATTCCTTTGAAAGATGGAAAATGTGAGTTTCCATTTGCGATTCAACACTTACATTTAAATGGCTTAACAATGAAAGGATTTAAATCTGATTTAGGTGAAATTCAAAGAACATCGAATCCTGTGTTTGCAACTGTTTGTAATTGGGTAAAGGAGCTTATATGTTGTCAAAATCCACAAATGATGAACGTCATTCAAAACGGGAAATGAAAGTGTCCACTTCCGGAATGATAAACAAAATATGGTTTTGAGTAAATAGACGAATCAAAATTCTTGAGATAGCTGTGGCTACTGGTATATCAGGAAGTACAGTGTTTTAAATTTTGCACAAAAAATTTGGTGCGAAAATAATTTCGGCAAGATGGGTGCCCCGTTTGCTTTAGGAGGAAAATAAGTGGATTCATATGGTTGATATCGGAATTTATTTTGGCGCTTTTTCGTTGCAATTCTGATGAGTTTTTGCGTCAGTATTTAACTAGAAATGAAATGTGGATGCACTACTATACTCCAGTGACAAAGGAAAGAGCTTCAAAGAAAGCAAAGATAATGAAATCGCAAAAAAAAGTGATGGTCACTTTTTTTTTTTAGTGTGCTCATAATCATGTACACTAATTACATTAAACAACAAGACCTAGGAAGAGAGAGAGTATCATGTGTTGTTAGTGAAACTTCGGTTGAGCAAAAAAATCGAGAAAAAGCGACATCATTTGAAAAAGAAACAAAAAGATCCTATTCCATGAAGACATTTCATAGACGTACACCAGTTCAGATTTTCTGGACAAATTCATTGAATTAAAATTCTACTTATTACAACATTCACCGTATTCACGAGATTTGGTCCCCAGAGACTTTTCTTTAAATTCCTAACTTAAATAGCTGGCTTGGTGGACAACGCTTCACGTTGAACGAAGATGGCATGATGACTATTATGACTCAAACAGATGACTATTATGAGAGTCTTCCAAAATCTTACTTTCTAAATAGTTTAAAAAGTTAGTGAAATGCTTGGAAAAGACTGTAGAGTAAGAGGAGATTAGTTGAAAAATGAAAAAAAAAATATTTAAAATATTTTTTTTTATCTTTTTTTCTAAAGAATTACAGCATGTTCTTCATACAATATATATATTACTCCCGAACGTGCAGAACATATTCGAGTGACGAAGACCTAGAAAAAATCCACAATCTATACTATTACATACTTGCAGTGTTTATAGAGTTATTACATTAAATTAATACATGCTATTATTTCTAGCTTACTAACATCCACAGCATCCTCGAAAGAGCATTCCTCGCGTGCCTTTATGATATATTATATATTTGTGGTGTTTCATGTCTTTATGAATACTTGGAGCTCAAAACGTCCACCCATAATTACTCAAGCAAGTGTTTAGTTTAGTGGCATAGACTACACATTACAGTTAGTCACATAGTTTATGTATCACAAATTATTCTGAGATTACCAAGTAATAAATAGTTGTTTTTAGAGAAATCCTCAAAATCTATAGTGTAGCCTTTTTCGCCTCTCTTTTGAAAACAATAATCTACTACTACTACTACTATATATATATATATATATATATATATATATACCAAATGTCCACAGGTAAGAAGAAATGTAATTTTAAGTACATAAATTTTTTTATGATCTCTTAAAGAAAATTCAATAATGGACTTTTATTAAAGCAATATATTAAGCCTTTAATCTAAATGAATATGATATGTTAGAAAATAATGCAAAGGAAATTTTGGTGTGATCAAAATTTAAAGCTTTTGTATTAAAATTTTACGGTATAGAGGACAATATGTAAAGTGTATTGTAGAATTATTCTTTCTTTTTATAAACGTATTAGGAAATATTCAAGGAGTATTGTAAAAATTTAATTATATATTACAAGGTTAACTATTACAAAGTTTAACTATTTCAAACCGAGATATCTGGATAAAATTTATTTTGCAATTTAACTCATCCGTGCTCTAACAATATTGTAAACTGCAGCTATAAATGATGTTATTGGTCTCAGGAAGTCGTAGATTGATATGAAATGTAGTATAATATAGTTTTAATTACTAGTATATTATCACGGGTTAACGTAAGGCTTTAGTTATTAATAAAATAATCGAGATAGTACTTAAAACTTATTTATAATTTATATGGATTCTATACATATACACCATCAGGAACTACAGATATCTCTCAGAATTCATTGACCTTTCAAACGTGGCAACGAAAAACTCAGCTCAGATTGAATCTGTTCTTGGTACTGCTTTGGTAGCTTCAATCTACGGCTTCCTGAAACCAGACAAATCAGTATTTTCAGCTATATTTTACAGCATTATACACTTATAGATTAATTTATATGCAGAATAAATTTTAGCCGGATATCTTGGTCATTATTTAGTAAAAATTAACACTTTACGAACCCCCTACATTAGATCTTAAAATACTTATATATAAAACATAGTTAAAACTAATCTGAAAGTAACTCATAACTCCAATTTTATTAAATCACTCTGAGTAAAATGTCATATGTCTTATGTAAATAACAGAGCTAAATTTAAGCAAATAATAATAGTTAAAATATTTGCCCGTATTTGGCTTTACAATCTGATGCATTGTAAAAGAAGAGAGCTAAGGCGTAAGAAATGTATATGAATTTAGTTCGTCACATTCATCTATAAATTTCATATCAGTCAACGTCATGTTGAAAGCGTACAATAATGGTTACTACGTTTTTCTTATTTCTGATGAAATGATGGAAACTTAGCATTTTGACGCTGACTTTAAGTTTTGCTTCATTATGTACGCTTCCTCAATACAAATGATTTCTGAAGAAATCATAAGCCAGAATTCACAAGGATTCAGTTCCTATCATCTGGCTGGCCAGGATGTTCAATTATGTTACCTTACATCGCAGAATGTGTGGCATTTATCAAGGGAAATGTCTCAAATAATATTTTTAGAATATATCAAAGCATCGGCAGTTAGTTCATATACCATTAACATAGTGGTGTTTAAACAGACATGCTGTGTTTACATTGGCACAGACTATTCGTTCAAAAGTTTGAAAAATGTTCACTAGTGATTCAATTTCAAAAAAAAAAAAAAAAAATTGGTGAGGTATCTTCAAAGAAGTAGAGGCTTACTATGAAACTCACTGTAAATCCATACCATCATGTTACAACGGGTGAATGTAAAGCTAAAGTTACACGGCATGAGGATGAATGCCGATCTATATGAGGCATTTCTGTTCAACACAATGTATAAGTGAGTGTTCAACGCAATGTAAAAGTGAAAGTAAAATTCGTCTCAACATGATCATTGCTCATTCACTGGCATCCCGTACAGGAAAGACAAAGCAAATTCATGACGTGCAGGAAAAAAATCAGTTTCAATTACTGTTTACCGTGTCACTGGTTATTTTGGCACTTTTTACAGGTAAATATAAGTTTTGTTGCATAACTGCTGTACTTACTCGTTAACACATGGCTATCAGCAAAAATTTCAACAATTAATATTTTTTGGGTAAACGTCCATCCCGTGATCTGCTTAACATATATATAAGTTTCATTTGGACCCGTTACGTTTAACCATATATAATCCCATCTGAATAATATCACATTAATTTTAGCTTCCTTGAGTACACACACAGACATATATATATATAAACTGCTGTTTGTAGAAAATGCAACACCATGAAGGAATCATCAGAATCAAATGAAATTCGCAGCAAATGTCAATTATAGGATATTATGCAAATTAATAAAGTTTCAGAGCCATCGCGCGTGCGCGGCGCGCGCAGCGCCCTCTGAATTGATGCTGAAAGCGTATAAATAAAGTGCTGTAGCGGGACGTTGAAAAAAGTCTATGATTATTTGTTAGTGGCAAACGTTTAGTGAGACCTGAGTATGCCTCCACGACGGAAGAATAAGAAATTCAAGCAACTTACGGAGTTTGAACGAGGGAGGATAATCGGCCTTCGAGAAGGAGGATTTTCCTATTGCGCAATAGCAGCTCGTATGCAGCGGAACAGTTCCACAGTGATGCGAGTTTGGAAGCAGTGGACCGACGAGCACCGAACAACTCGAAAAACAGGCACTGGACGACAGAAAGTGACGTCAGAGCGCGATGATCGACACCTGCTCCGCATGGCGGTGAATGATCGCACAGCTTCCTCCAGGCAGCTGGCAGCACGTTGGTCTACTGCTACAGGTGTACAATTGTCGGCTTCGTCAATTCGTCGTCGTCTGCTGCGCCGTGGATTGCGTGCAAGGGTGCCTTTATACAGGATTCCCCTCACGGCGAATCATCGACGGCTGCGTCGGCAGTGGGCTCTTGAGCACAGAGACAGGCGAGCTGATTGGCACCAAGTTGTCTTTTCAGATGAATCACGCTTCAATTTGTGGACCCATGATGGCCGTGTTCGTGTTAGACGTTATGCCGGTCAACGCTGCCTTCCTGAGTGTATTATTGAACGACATAGTGGTCGAACAACCGGAGTTATGGTCTGGGGTGCGATTTCGTATCATGGACGATCCAATTTGATACGAATTGAGGGTAATCTCAATAGCAACAGGTATGTCCGTGAAGTGCTACAGCCCGAAGTCGTTCCTTTCCTTCAAGGCATCCCTGGAGCTATCTTTCAGCAGGATAATGCACGCCCACATGTTGCGCGGACTGTTCGAGACTTCTGTTCAGCACAACGCATGCAACTTCTTCCTTGGCCTGCTTATTCACCGGATATGTCGCCTATTGAGCACGTGTGGGATATGGTTGGTCGGCGTCTCGCTTGTGATCCGCGTCCTGCAGTTTCCAAAGACGAACTTTGGTTGCGCATACAAGCGATATGGAATTCTCTTCCTCAAGCAGATATTCAACATCTGTTTGACTCCATGCCACGTCGTATAGCAGCACTTATTGCAGCGCATGGTGGCTGCACCAAATACTGATTTCGGACGCTTAATTTGTTTCTTTTGTTTTGAAAATTTCATCATTTATTTGTATCAGTACAAGTCGTTTCTGCATTAAATTTCATTTGATTCTGATGATTCTTTCATGGTGTTGCATTTTCTACAAACAGCAGTATATATATATATATATATGGGGGGTATAAAGGAAATTTTTTTCACTTAATACTAAATAAATTATTTGAAAATTTTAATTTCTGTGTGCCATTTTCATTATTAAATGTCATCGGTGACTAATTGTTTTAAGCTTTAGCTGTATGCATGGTTTTTATGAATGTTGATTAAATTTTGAATGAATAATTTTGCTGATATTAATCCAGTATTGCAACATAAAACGTAAGTAAATGTTATCCCATATATCGCAAGGTTCATTTATCTCTTTTACATTTTCCATCAGACGAAACTTGAGAAATTTCATAGTCACCTGCACTAAAATTTAAAAAAAAAATGTATTTTATTATTAGATTAAAGGGATTAGTGAGGAAGCCATCACAATATATAAGAATATGAGTCCAAAAAATCACTAGCTATATCTAACCATCTGATAAAATTTGGTATTTATTTACTCTCCTTCACTTCATATTTATTACATCAGTGGACACATTCTACACTTTTCTAATCAGGAACTGTTTCAGAAATGTTCAAATAGCGTATTGTATGAATGGAAACGAAGCTCTTATCTGTATTACGAACAGCAAATCACTTTACATTACAATAACCTGTAGCCCCATTCAAGGATAATATTTTTTAAATGATCAAGCTTTGAAATAAACAATACCTTCAATTTTGAGGCTATGTCATTCAAATTAGAATGTATACAATCTCGATAAAATAAAAGATAACTCATTTTATTATAAACTATGAGATATTGGCTTATCTTATACATAAATGGGAAAAAATGCAATTTATAAGCAAATTTTTAAAATAATGTGAGACATACATGCATATCTTTATGTGAACACATAATTTTAAACTATATAAATTATCTATTAAAATACTTTGTTAGAGAGTATAATACATAAAATACATAATGTATATAAGCAAGAAATTAAATATTAAAAAATGAAAAAAGTATGGAGTTTGCAACATATTTTAATTTAAAAAGAAATAAATTTATATATGATGTTCATGCTCTTGAAACATGTAAGGGGAAGGAAATATGTATTATAAAAAACTTCTTCCAGTCAGATATCTACTGCTAAAAAACTTTTCCTTCAATAGACATATATCTACATGTTTTCTTCTTTGTAACATCTATTTATTTGAAGAAAAAAATTCTAGTTTCTATTGTGTTTCTTTCTACATGAACACAATATCGTTGCTTAGCATACACACTTCTTTTATTGTTTCGTCACTATTTTTCTTGAATACAATAACTGAATAACTGAGAACTGTTATTTGAAATGTTTTGGATAAAATGTGTTACCTGTTTTCCAATTGTTTCTAGTGCGCGTAAAATATTTCAAATAAAAGGGTATATATTTAAATATAGTAGGATAAAATTATTTTAACTTTTATGCTTGAAAAAGTTTTATCCATTTTTGATTTTTTCATTGTGAAAAGATTACTTTAAATGGCGACAAATAATTAAAATTTAAAATCAAGTACCTACACAAACTGGTTATCATATTAAATTAATAAATATTGATGTAAGAAAACAGTATTTTGATTGATTGTTTTTTCTGGATAACATTTTGGATAAATATTAATATTTTACATGACATACTACGTGTTCTAAATGTGGATCGTAAATAGTCTTCTAAGTAAATAATATAATAAATAAAGGCTCTTTTTAAGAGCCTTTGTTTCTAAAAGAATTGTTCACTAATGTATTTGTTAGTAAATCATTCATTTTAACTCATATTTTAAATCTAGAATAATTAAGCCTTAATAAACAAATATAATTTTACTAATTTCATACTTGAAATAAGTATGTGATTAGTAAATATACAAATACTATGAAATTACATATTTACTTTTTAAAAAAATTAAGTTAGTAAAATTGATTGGATCATATCTGAAAACACTCCTTAGCAACGGATAACAAAGTATCTCAAAAAAGCTCCATAATTGCATTAATTTGTAAGACGTGTAATGCTACAAACCTACCAGTTTTAATATGGTAGCAATTTTACAGCTTACTTTTTGCGCGATTTGGCTCCTTTTGTTTTTGTCGCCTAGGTGTGTGTTATAAGAGGATTTCACTAATACATAGAAAAATTTATTGAAATATTCATTATTATAATAAATACACAATAGGATTCAATAAATTCTGATTTTAATAAGTAAATTAAATAATAATTATTTTTTAAATGTTAATTATGTAAATAAAATAAACAGATATTTTTTATTGAAATCAATGCTATTGTAATTTAAGTGAAGCAAATAATTCTGACAATTAGCTAGAATGTGTCAATATGCAAAATCTTTAACGTCGAAAGATTTAAACAATAATTTTGTAAGCAAACCTTTTAATTGTGTACATATATGTATTAACAATGGAAATAGTAATATAAGTTTTATTAAATAGATAGCTCTCCATGATATATAATGATCTTATATAATGGTACGTTTATTTAAATATCAAATATTTCACTTTTAATAAACACAAATATTTTGAATTAGTCTAAAGGAATGCTATAAAATTTTTGATAAAATTTATAAATAAAAAATTGCTAATAAATATGAAAAATATTTAAATCCATTCTTTTGAAATTGTATGTTATATGTTCAGTCCATATAAATGCTACACAAAACATGCAAAATAATATAAATAAATAAACTTACATAATGTAAAAAAATGGCCCGTTTAAGGCTTTTCTCAGAACTTTTTTGTAAATTCAAAATTGAATTTTTAAACGAAAGTGAAGTTAACGCACCTCAGGAGAAATAAGCTCATAATGAAAGAGATTGTTTTGCTGTCAACTCTTATTAATGATCGGTACAATTTAAAACAAGGTTCTATTACTTCTAATTTTGATTGAAATTGATAAGAAGAGGTTTTCTTACATTTAAATACACATAAAAAATTATTTGTTTTTAATTCGCTCTTTTTTCCTTAATTAGTTATAATAATTTAGCAAAAAGGAATTTTATAATTTAAGGTTTTGTAGTTATCTAATACTACTGTTATTCTATAATTTTTATTGAAAAATAAGTTTCTATATTTAAAATAGGATTTTTAAGAAAAAACTATACTATAAAATATACATAAAATACATGTTAATTTTTGATTAAACACTTATACGACTTTTAACATGTTTTAATTCAAAATCTACAAAATCTAGGTACACGTATTTCTTACACATTTTGAATTACTTTTTCCGATAAAAAAAAGATCTTTATCTTAATTATTTGTATTAAGGAGCCTAGATACAGTTTGTATTATTCCATAAATCATATATGGAACTGCTTAACATACAACAAACTAAATCAGGCACCTTGTGTAATGAAACAGAAACGCGCTTCTAATTACTAAAATAAAAATTAAGTCTAATTTTTTATAATAAAAGAATAATTAAATAAGCGAAATAAAAAACAAATGTAAAATTGTGCAAGTATTATGGAAATATGTAATACATGTAACTAAAAATCTTACGAAATCAAAATGTTCACTTATAATGTTAAAATACGAAAGCAGCCCACTTGGGATGGGCGTTCATCATCTTTTGTAAATAACCAAAAGTATTATTATGTTAAAAATGAGTAATTAAAATTAATAGCCAGAATACCACACCATAGCTTTGAGAAAAATTAAATTTTTTTTTCGGCTTTCCAGTTGTAACATTCTAGAGAAAAATGAAGAATAAATTATTATAAACCATCTATATTATTTAACCAGATATTGGAGTTTTACAGTATAGTGAAATTTTTATATACCTTACCAAGTACTTTATACATGCCATTATAAAAGAGATAAATTTAATCCCCGCCGGATATAATGGTGGTTCGATAATCAACTATTTCCGGTGACAAATTACTTTGATACGGCATGTTATTGTTGCTATTGTGTTCATTCTTATAAACATTACCAAAACAAATTTGAGACATATTGATAGGTTAGATTTGAATTGAAGATCATTTGGTTTCAAATCAAAACTTTCTAATCAATTAGTGAATGAATGGATATATCATAATCGTCGTGGTTAGCAATTAAAATTTGATTGCTGCCCGCTTCGAGTTGTTATTTAGCATATTGTTGTAACAGTCAAATAATCTTTGTATTCCTCGTTATACACCGGAAACAAAGAAACAATAAAATATGAAATATTTTAGTGAATCTATTCCAAAGGAGATGGAAATTGTCTCATCGTACGGAAAAGTTACCGCAGCAAACTTTCGGGATACAAAGAATGGCACACTCAAGGATTTCATACAAAAATTATAAAATTGCACTGAAAAAAAATACAATGAGTTATCCCATTCATAATACCTACTTCCAACACGAGTGCTATTTGAACCATCCTCGAGAGATAAGGATTCACAAATGGAAAATGTAACACATCGATCAATAACTCCCGAGTCTAACATTGAAAACAACATTTTTTTTGCAAATTTTTTTTTATTCATCAATATAACACCTTTTGTTAATCACCTTTTAGGGTGATACAATCGTTCCAACGCTTTTCCAAATCTTTTTTTTTCGACTCGTTGCTGTTTTTGTTCCATCGAAAGCAATCGCGGCACCCACTTGGAAAAAACCTTTTTCACTTCACTTCAAAAAACCTTTTTCCTGGTCCGATCGACTTAAAATTTTGACACGTTTCAAGCAAAGGTTAGTACTCTAGAAAGACCTGGTTACTGGTTTACTACGAGTGCCATCTCTGGGTTAGTCTCGGGAGTTATTGATCGATGTGTTAAAATGATTTCATATGTTGTTTTGAAACAGATAGGTAAGTGCGAGATAACAATCTTACAAAAGTTGGAAGGAACATGTTCTTTAGATTCATTATTTCATTTTATTTTCGAAATTATCAATTCTAAAAAAAAAAACAGTTTTTAATATACCACTATCAGTTTAATAGTTTCATAATATTTCTGAAAGAAAAATTTAAAAATATATTCTTATACCACTTAAAAATTTCAGAACTGGAGAATCAATGATAATTTGTTACACACATTCACTATATAAGCCATTAGAATCCTTTATCCTGAGGTTAAACATTATCTCAACATCTATGTCTAACGGATATAAGCACACTCTCCTAATTCAATGACAGTTACTACTGTATAGAGAATCTGGTCATTAGTTTATATGGTAGCATAAACTGAAATAGTTAAGCTTCTAACTAATGGATAAGAGAACTTAGCCAAATGCAACAGTAGTACTTACGATACCTTAATATTGCCATCGTTAGCCCTTACTGAAATTCCATAACAGTTAGATACAACTTTGAGGTTGACTGATAAATTAATAGATGTTGCTTGAAAATGAATTAGGTTTATTATGTACTTTTTGCTTCTGTTTTCTTCAAAAAAGAAAACTTTTTGTTAACATACTTGAAATAAATAATAATCTTTTATAGAACCATAAATTCAAAAGAAATTATTGTAAATGTTATTAAATATAAAAAGCAATGAAATCGATTCAAAGTACTTCAATTTACTTCATTTAGCAAAGCCCTAGTAACAAAGAGATACTGATCGCAAGATTTTGAGACTCGCAATGTTATTGTCGAACCATAGTTCTTATCATGATTTAACACTAACAGCCTATTTTGATTTATTCATAACTCTTAACCTTTGTTCAAAATTATGAGATCAGTTACCAATAACACTCATGTAATATCTGATTGTCAATATATGTATTAATAAAACATTTACCAAAATAAATATTTACAAATTGAAAAATATAAACTAATTTTGAATGAAAAGTAAATTTTAAGCTGAAATTACTTTCATATATAGAGCGTTTCGGTATACCCAAGATTTCTTCAATACGTGCTATTTGTTTAGATAAAAATGTTAATATTTCGTAACTTTATTTTTGGTAAACATTTAAATTCATTAAGCATCTCTATCTCAATACCGAATATTTTAATTAAATAAATACATTCTTATTAACTTAAGTACTCCCATCCTTACATTACAGCTCATTAAATGCAATGAAACAACATTTTCATTGACTTATTTGTATCTAAATACGCTTGTTGAAAAAATAAAATAAATAATTCGAGATAAAAACCAACATTTTTAAAAACAACGTTTATATATGGTGGAAAAGTTTATTAAAATAATTATTGAAATATTAGTTAAAACTGGTCGCAAATATCTAAATATTGCATTGTTAGGCAAGTAAGAATGGTTCCCAAAATTTCAGAGCTCTAACTTGATGGGAAGTTGGTTAAATTAATGACAGAAAATTTGATGACACACTGATACGCACACAGACAGACACACGCCAAGTGAAATACATAAAAACATAAAAAGTAACTAAAATTAATTAATTCATCCGGTAAATTAATGGTTGGAATGCAGTTTAACCAAACCACCCTTGGCGACAAGAATTATTTGGCAGTATTTTGCCAAATGTGGCTACCCTGTTCCGTTTCACGTATTTAACGCTCAACCCAAAAAAAAAAAATCGCCAAGTTTGGTGCCAATTTTTGAAATCGCGCCAAGTGTTTGGGCTAAACTGCATTATTAAAAAATATATTAGTTAAAACTTGTCGCAAATGTCTAAATATTGCATTGTTAGGCGAGTACGAATGATTCCCAAAATTTCAAAGCTCTAGCTTGATGGGAAGTTGGTTAAATTAACGATACACATACACACCAAGTGAAATTCAGAAAAACGTTTTAAAAATAACAAAAGATGAGAGTCATTTGAGAGCTACATCTTCCTCTGTTGGCTATGATAAATAATTAAAAAATTTATCTTATTCATTTGTAGTTCTGTGCTCCCAATACTTGTTAACTTCTTAAGATGAATCTATTTACTATAGCAGTTATAATAAATTAACAATTTTCGACCCATCTAGAAAAAGGGTAATTAAATTTTAAAAAAAATGTTAAAAAATATAATTCTGTTTGAATCACACACTAAATCATTATTCCTGACAATTATATATTATAAAGCATTCTCATATAAGTAATATTTTTCTTAAGTAATTATCATTTTTCAGATAAAAATTCAATTCTTACATTTTGAAGTGTGCTACTGTCTATAAAAATGTGATCACAAATATATAAAATAAAGTTGGCAAAATTAATACTAGTTGGTCCATCCACTAGTATTACTTTAATTTCTTCATAATTTTACCATTATAATATATATATATATATACATATATTTCTTTAGATTAATGAAAAACTAAATTTCTCATAAGATAAAAACTATTAATTTTAATTCTTAAAATTAAAAAGGGCATTAATTAAACCCTCTATATTAATTCAATTGTCAAATCTTTAAGATCACAACTATAAACTGAGTAAATAAATCTCTTTATGATTAAAGTATTTAATAACTTGATAATTTCTGAATCATTTTTAATAATTGCAGTCTTATTGAAATCTCATCAATAGCTTTCTTCCAGAATATTTTGTAAGATTTTATCACTTTTAGTAAGATAAGTACTGAAAATAGTCCAGTGTTCTAAGTATAATGAACACTTTATGAAATTAAAGAGATTTATATATATATATATATATATATATATATATATATATATATATATACATATATTCTTAATAGAAAATCATTTTGCTTATAATTGAAAAAAATGTATCTAATTAAATGTATATCTTAAGGATGTTCTGCTAATAATAATCTTGCGGATATATAGTTGTAATCTTACGAATATAATTTTTCAGAAAATAATAATTACAATTAATTTAGATAATCATTGACAGTCTTATAATTTTTTAACTTATTACAAACAAGAGTGTAAACCAGGTTTTTCATTTCATATCTCTTATGTAAATTTTATTCAAGCTATTGTAAACTAATATGAAAGATACTTTTAATACATTAATTTAAAATATGAAAAAAAAATATGACTATTAGTACTATATATGATAACAGAAATAATTATGTTCCCCTGGAAATAAAGTCACTTTGATTCTTAACATATGTGACAAGAAGAATATTTATGTTACCCTATTAATAAAATTGATTTCATTGATGATACTTAAAAATTAAATATATGTATATGTATAAATGTTTCATTTAATTTTATTAGTTTAAAATATAAAACTAGTTAATATGCCTTTAAGTATTAAAGTAATTTGAATAATATCTTTTTTTTTTACTTGTGTTAAGGCTGATTATCCAATTAGTTTTTAAAAAGGAAACTTAAATTGTAAAAACTATAATTTATTTAACAGTAAATATCTTTATTTGTCAGTAGCTATATGATTATAATTCTTTAATAATTATTTTTTCTAATGATTAAACTTAAATTTAATTTTTAGTTTTAAAACTTTTTAAACATTATTTATTTATTTATTAGTTTATATCATTTAGTTATTATATTTTGCTTTTATTATATATATATATATATACGAGCTTTGACTGAAAGGTTTCCGAACAAAGATACAAGACATTTTATCTCATTTTTTTCTTCATAGCCTCTTGTAAAGTCTACATAATTCTCTCAGTGACGCTCCCCTTACTTTAACACGTCTAAATAGTTCTCGGCGTCTTTCTTTGCAGAACAACTGCTTCGGAAGGTGATGACCTCCTCATTTGACGAAACTCTATCCTCCGAGTGTAAGTTTTAGATTAGGTAACAAAATAAAGTCACTTGAAGCTAGATACGAGGAGTAAGGAGGTTGATCAAGGAATTTAAACCATATTTCGTACATTTGCACCATAGCTACCACAGAGGTGTGAAACGTCACATTGTCTTGGTGAAACAGAGCTTTCCTTTCCTGCAAATGTGGCCGTTTTGTTCAATGTCTGCCTTCAGTTTGTCAAATAATGATGCGCAGTATGCTCCTGTAGTTAGGTTTACTGTTTGAATTCAATTAATCGAGAAACTCCATAACTATCCAACAAATTAGTCGCTATCACATTCCCTGTCAAAAAAAAAATTGCATTTTTTTGAACCGATTTCCTCTTCGTTGTTGTTTACTGTTTTATTTCGGTCTTATAGTTGTGAATCGAAGTTTCATCTACAATAATTAATCAATGCGAAAACTCTGATTTATTGCGCCTAAACTGTGTGAAAGAGTACTGGAAATGTTCATTCGAATACGTTTTTGGTCTAGCGTGAGCAATCGTAGCACTCAACGCACTGACTCTTTTCTGATGTCTAAATTCTGATTCAATATGTGAGGAAAATGTTCTTTGGATATATTCATAGCCTCTGCTATCTCTCTTACTTTATTTCAGCAGTAGTCTACCTCCATTGCAGTAGTTTAGTGACCCAGTGGTTGCAGTTTTTGAATGGCCCGAACGATTATTGTCTTCCAATCTGGTACGACCACGTTTAAATTAAGCTGTCTAAAATTTCACAGTGGGAAATGATTGTACAGAATACCAGTACACAGCATCCAACTCATCTGTGATTTGCGTATGCGTATTGTTTAACAAAAACAAATAATTATTGACAGCTCGTTACTCGTTTTTTTTCCCCATTTTCACAAAATCACTCAAATTGCTTTGCTCAAAAGATTATCAAAATCTTACCCCCCCCGAAAAAAAACCCACCTCAAATCTCAAACAGAAACAATTAAAGAAAAAATTATTGGAGATAATATAGGGATTAAATAATGCCTAAAGATGAGAAAAAAAAAATTCAAGACTAATTTCATAACTTCAATAAATTTAATAATCAAAACTTCAGTTATTGCATAATAATTATTGGTGTAGACTTTGAATAATAAAAATTTCCTAAGCGAAAAGAAATTTATCATTAGAAATTAGACACAAGGATACGAATATACAAAGACATATAAACCAAAGTAAATAATCATATACTTAAAAATAATTTATACCCTTTAATATACACCCCTTAGAAAAAAGTTTAAGCTAAAAAAATTTAATCTTTTACCTTTAAGTAATTAATTGTGCTCAACTCCGTTTCAATATGGTGTTTTAACCACTAAACAAAATTGATTAGATGATATATTAACTGTGGAAAACTAAAGATATTTAATAAAAAAATATCGAATAAAAATTAAATATTACTTAAAAACTTATTGTAAGTAATCAGTTTAAAATTAATAATTTTTGAAATAAAGAAGATTTAAAAAAATTAGTTAATCATAGACTTGTAAATAAATTTGTATGAGGAACTATTCCAAAAATACAAGACTTTATTTATTTCCTAAAATGAAATTAAAAAAAATATAACCATACTAAAAATAAGTATATCAAACAATTGTTATAGATGAAGAATACCACTAAATTCTGAAAATAACTGATAAAACATATAAGCCAAATGTTATAAAAAACATATACCTAATTATACATATATATACATACAAATACACAGATGCATATATATCTATATCTATCAATATATCTATAGATAGATAGATATCTCTCGATATATATATATATATGTGTGTGAGTGTGTATTAAAGATTCAAAGTTTAAAAACTCCCAATAGTTGGTAACAGTTAACGTGGATTTAACTTGAGATATGTATAATTTAAATAATGATGCTGATGCCAAATATGGCTTCGAATTTGGTGTACAAAAATGACACAAGAATCTTTCCTGGGCTCAACAATTTTTCCAGTTTTTAATTGTTTACTTCCTCGTATTTTTAAGACAAATAGTTATTGATATTTCTCATTTATAGTTCATTTTCCATTTTGTAATATTAAAGTTTTGTTACATCTTGTGGCAATACAAATCAGCGTTTCAAAGTTTGTAGTTCATCTCCATGTTCAAAATAAATGTTGTTGGGTTAAAGATGTGAATTAAAGACATATTAAAATTCTGTGGATCCAAATATTCATTTTTTCGTGTGAGTCAAAAGTGTTGCTTCGAATTATGTAATAATGAAGGAGATCCTACCAATATATTAGTGAATAAATTCAAAAAGAACCAGCAACACATTTTTTTCATAATTTCCAGATTGTTCATAAGTTCGGAGGTATGTAATTTATTCTTCCGATTTTGATAAACAAGTATATATGATGGAACATTTCAAAAACCAAACGATAGTGTTGAAGCCACGTATACAAGCCACAAAGTAAAAATCAACTCACAAATGGAGGCTTCGGAATCAGTTGCATTGCAGCTATTCGAAAATAAAACTAAGCAAATTTCAACCGAGTTTAATTTATTGTTTAGTTCTATCTTTGAAATTGTAAATCAGTTATGTTGGACTATAAAAAAATAATCAATTGAGGATTATATATAAGAGTTAACTTTAACGATTATTCGCAAGCTAGTTATGACGAAAGTTGATTCTGAATTTTCTTTGTCGTCAGTACCTAACCACACAAGTTCCATTTCGGAAGTAAAATTGCCAATACTTTCGGTACCAACCTTTATTGTCCAAATAGGACATTGTATGAT
The DNA here is from genome assembly GCA_019974015.1 of Nephila pilipes. Taxonomy (NCBI): domain Eukaryota; kingdom Metazoa; phylum Arthropoda; class Arachnida; order Araneae; family Nephilidae; genus Nephila; species Nephila pilipes. The sequence goes on along the minus strand of BMAW01050994.1, from coordinate 20,508 downwards.
GTTTAAAGATTTATTTTTGACTAGTGTAATCCAAAACAAAACTATTTCAAACGCTGTGAAATTGCAATGTTTCAAAGCTAGTTGTAAAGATGAAGTATTGAGAGTAATATAAAATCCGTTTCTATTTCTGATTCAAATTTTGATATCGCATAGAAATTATTAGGTGATAGATATTCAAATATACATGAACTTGTGAACACTATGAATAAAAAATTCTTAAGTCAACCAAGTGTAACTGAATCGGCTAGTGCAATTCTTAATGCTTCTAATAAGAATATTCGATCTATAACTATTTTAGATTATGAAATAGAAAATTTATCTGAAACTATGATTGTATTTATAGCAGACGAAAATCTTCTCAAATCTACACGGTATTGGAGGAAATAAGAACTACAAAATTCGGATGTGCTTGGATGTTTAATCAATTACATTTGTTTCTTTTCAAAGCCAAGCAAGAACATTGCAAAACAGTTTCAACAAAGGAAAAAAAAAAACTTTTTTGCAAAGTTTTGCTAAGAACTGATTTGGCCACCCAAGGTGATATTTTAAATTCATTATTAAATTTCTCTATTAAATATAATAATTAAAGTAAATGATGAAATATAGGGAAATGGAAAATAGTAAACTTTTTTAGTATTAAAATGAAAGCAAAAATGAATTATTAAATTCAATATATTTACACTAAATGTAATTAAAATTAAAGCAAATGATAAATTATTAAATTGAATATTATAAAAACTACACGTAATTAAAATTCAACCAAACGAAAAATATTATATGATTGAATATTTTTAAACGAAATATGATTAAATGTGAAGCAAACGATAAAAAAATTGAAAAGTGATCTGGTACATCAAAAGGAGTATGGTACGCCAAAAATGATCCAACTAAAAATAGCCACTTTGGTGGTATAAAAACCCATAATTTTAGCATAAAGTGAAGAGAATAGTTAGATAATCCAATGTTAGAGAGAATTCCAAATGCTTAAAATATCAAGTATTCCACAGGCTTGTAAAATGTCCGGAATTCATAAATCTCTCATTGAACGACACCTATGAATTTGTTAAGAAAAATAATCGTTGCTTCATTTGCATGAAGTTTCCTAATTTAGAAAATTGTGATTTTACACACCGCTGTTTAAAATGTGCTAAAAACATAATTCCCTAATATATTTTGACAGTAAAAAACAAAACAAGAGTGAAAATTTAGAAGTGGTCAGTTCTTTTCAAAACACAAAGTATAAATCAAGTAGCCAGAATATACTTGACGGAAAACAGGCTCAATGCAAACGTTGCTCCATATCAAAAATTTATTCATAATTCAAGAGCGTATACTGGAACATTTGTGAATAAAATGAAACATGTAAAAACAGCTCTTCTTTATACGGTGATTATTAATATTAAAGACTGTTCTGGGGAATTGAAACTTATTACAGCGTTCTTTTATTTTAATTTTATGTCATCATTTATAATTAATGAGGTCGAGGATTTATTATAAATAAAAAAAATAATTTCTATATTTGTGTCTGGATTAAATGATTCTAAGATAAATGTGAGGTCAAAAGTAAAAGCGAGTATTTTAAACAAATTTGATTTCGAGACTCTACTAAAATTTTTATATGTGCCAAAAATTTCAGATACAATTCCATTCAGTCACTTTGATATTTCAACTAAACATTATCCTCAGAATATTAAACTAACCAACTTAGAATTCTTCTGACCAAGAAATATTTAAGTGTTGCTGGGAGCGGAAGTGTTTTATAAGTTTTTAAAATTTGGCCAGGTTGAAACACTAAATTCAGAAATAAAATTTCAGAATTCTCTCTTTAGAGTTTTTGCTAGAAGTTGAATCTATAATTCAGAGTACCTAAACTCGTAAAAAATTCACTGTGAGTTTGTTTGTAATTTGGCCGATATGCAAAAACAAATACAACAATTGGGGCGGCTTGAAGACATAGGCATTAAAGATGATCCTAGTTACAACGACGACGATAGGGCATTAGATTCATTAAAAACAATCTGTCGCGTACGAAGTCGAACTACCGAGGGAAATAAGCTGGAAAGAGCTTAAAGTTAATTATACTGTAACCGAAAAAAGTTGAATACCCTCAAACGAAGGAAGCGACTTGATCCCAGTCTTCTTTCACAGTATGTCAAGACGTTAAAAATTATGAGAATGATGAAAAAATCGAAAAAAAGGTTCGATACAAAAATTTCTAAAAATAGACCAGTATATTATCTTTCCCTCCAACCAGTTTTTAAAATTGATAGTTAGACTACAAAAATGTGTATTGTGTGTTTGACATTTTTGGTCATAATTCTCAAGAATTATGTCTTAATAATTGTCTTTGGCCAGGTCGAAATTTGAATGGGAACATATTTGATCTACTCGATAACTTCAGATTTAACAGAACTGCTAATTTTGCTACCGATATCGAGAAAATGTTTCTGCAGATTAATTTAGCTAGAAAAGGCAAGGATGATGTGCTTTTCCTATGGGAAGAAAACGATACTTTTTAAATCTGTAGATTCAAGCATGTCTTTTTTGGAGTAACATCTAACCCATTCCTTCTATTTGCTACAATCAAAACGTACCTGAAGAACTAAAGATGTGGCATGTAACATGGGTCACACATGCAGACATGACATTTAGGAAGTGGATCACGAATGATGTTACTTAGATGAAATTCTGGAAAAATAAAGGGTTCAATACTCAGCAGCAACATACAAAGAATCAGGTTTCCACTTGACCAAAGTCTTAGGGATATAGTGGAACTCTAATAAATTAGTCTCGTCATGCGAATGCAGGCATAGTGGAGATTTTATTAAAACAATTAAAATACCAAACGTTTCCTACTAGAAGTGATAGTAAAGATCTTCGTTAAGCTTGGAATGCTATCTCCACTTACTTTTCGAATAACATGCTTTTTTTATACTTTTGTGGAAGAGAAAAGCGCAAGAGAAAAGCAGCTTGGGAAGAAGATTTAACATCCTCAAACTCTTCAGATATTCAAGAAATATGGCTGCAGTGATGTACTGAATTTCCTCAACTATCCGAGCTGAGAATTCCGAGATACGAGCTCAGCTCAACGAAGTCTGAATCCTTGGACATAGTTGAACTGAATTGTTTTTGTGATGCAAGCAAAGGGGCTTATGGCTTTGCCATGTATTCGAGAGTTGTGAAAAACTCTAAAGTAGAAGCTAACCTCATTGGATCAAAGATTAAAGTCGCACCCTTAAAAGATATTACACTTCTAAGGCTTTAGTTATACGAAGCTTTACTTGCTTCTCAATTGCTAACAAAAATAGGACGGTAGTGGACAGAAAGTAACCCTCAACTGTATTCTTTTAGATTGATTCAAAAATTTCATAGAAATGGATACAATGATCCAGTAAGAAATGGAAATTTTAAGTCGCTAATCGCGTGATTGAAATTAAATGCTTGTGACTGGGCTCATTGTCCTAGTAAGCTTAATCCTTCTGATCTCCATATCAGAGAAGTAAAGATTTATGTTCTATTGAATGGAAAAAATTGGTTCAATGGTCTTCCTTTTCTGAGAGAACTTGATCTTCCGACTGGTCCATGAGCAGATTTTGATTACAGAAGATTAAGTTTCAAGTGAATTTAACAAAGCTTTTAACTCTGATAGTAAATGTCATATTACATTAACTGTTGTTAATCCAACTCTAATAATATAATTAATCATATCCTTTCTGTTATCATTACTTATTTGAAAATTATTCGACTTATGTGATATTTGTTTAGATTTATTCATAGTGTTGGAAATAATGTTAATATTTCAGGTTAGCTGACTTCCAGCGAGCTGAGATGAGCAGATTTTTGTAATTCGATAAGTTTAATAAGATGGATTTTCAGATGAAATAAATCATCTCAAGTGTCATGCTGCTTTTTCAAGTAAGAGTAAATTAAAATCTCTTAATTGTTTTTGGATGAAACAATTATCTGACGAGTTGGTGGTAGATTGTCTAACTTTGAACTAAATTCGAATCAGAAACACACAATGTTGCTACCTAATAAATATCCACATTTAATATATATATATACATACATACATATTTGTTTGTTTCAGCACAAAGGCTATTCACTTAAACTTAGTCACTCACCTAACATCAGATGTCTGTATTGCGTGCTTAAAATGTTTTTAGTGACAATGCAATAAATTTCGTGGGTGCAAATATTGACCTAAGAAAACTTAATAAATTAGTAAAACATTCTGATGAAAATTTAGATAACTACCGTTATAGTGAAAATATGGTGTAGAAATTTATTCCTCCGAAGTCACCTAATTTCAGTGGTTTATGGAAGTCCGGCAGAAGGTCTTTCAAATTTTACCTACAGCCCGTTATTGGTAACACCCACCTCAATTTAGAAGAATTTCCAAAAGTTGTTTTCGATATTGAAAGTGTTTTAAATTCGAGATCATTTATAACCATGTCATCCTACTTCGACGATTTCGAAACTCTGTCACCGTGTCATTTTCTCATAAGAAAACCTGTCACTTCAATTATGTAACCACAACATGTTGACATACTCAATAATAAGCTTTCTAAGCGGAAGTGAATAGCTATTTTTAGTCAAAAAATTTAAAAATGTTGTATAAAAGACCACCTAAGCAATTTACAAGCGAGAAGTAAATGAAGAATTCAAAAAGTTAATGTAAAAGTGGGTACACTTGTTCTGATGAAAGATGAGAATATACCTAGTGCAAAGTGGTTGACAGGAAGAATTGCAAAATTAATATTTGGTAATGGTAAGAAGTCAGAGTTGCAAATGCAGTTTTGCCAAATCGTAAAATATTGAATAAAAATTTAAGGGATATTGCATTCTTCCTAATATTGATGATTATAATATTGTTTTCTTAATGTTATAATGTAATATAGTGCAATGTAAACAATGTTTTCTTTTCTTTTCGTATTTTAACGGTTTATTATCATGCTTTGTTTAATGTTACTATCAGAGTTCAGTTGCACATTTATATACCTAAATTGTACAAAATGTAGTTTTGAAACCTACAAGATTTCAAGGTCGGGAGAATGTTAAAGAGTTTGAGTTAAAAATTTCAAATGCATGGAAACAATTAAAGTGGATTTAATTTGAGATATGTTCCATTTAAATAAAGATGTTGATAATAAACTTGGCTTCGAATCTGGTGTCAAGAGACAAAATGAATCTTTCCTGGGGTGAATCATTTTCCAGTTTTTAATTGTTTACTTCGTCGTATTTTTAAGCAGACGATTATCGATAGATCTCATTTATTGTTTACTATCTCTTTTGTGTTTTCAAAGTTTTGTTACGTCTTTTGGTAATAGTGATTAGCGTTCCGAATTTTGTAGTTCATCGCCATGTTCAAAAGAGTGTGTAGTTATATTGAATATGTTACAAAACATAGACAAATTAAAATTCCATGTATCCAAATATTAATTGTTGAGTGTGAAAGAAAAGTGTTACTTCAAATTATGTAATAATGAAGTAGAGTCTAGCAATCTGTTAAAAAATATATACAAAAAGAGTCAGTTGCAATTTTGGATATCTTGCCATATATGCATATATATATATATGTTTGTGTGTGTATGTGTGTGCGTGTGTGTATGTGTATAAACAAACAAATGTATTGAATATAGATGCAGAAAAGCATATTTTTTTTAATTTATTTTAATTAGTTTTAAATGTTTATTAACAAAATAATTTAGAGTAATACAACTAGTGATAACCTTCTTTCAATTAATATTCTTAGTTTATAATAAATTACTAATTTATTATTTCAAATAATCTAATTGGTAATAATATTTTTTTTAAATTAGCAATATCTAAACAGCCATTCCAGAAAGGTACCTAATTTATATGAAATTTAAAACTGCCTGTCTTGTCACAAGTATTGATAGTAATTTTTCTATCTATAAATTTCAATTGTTAATTACAATTCAAAATATTATGTTTCATATTTACTTTAGTAATTTTTAGTACTTAAATATTTAGAATAATTATATAAGTTAGTTTTATTTTCAGAAGATTTTTGAATTCAAAATATTTATACCATCAATATATCTTTAGATAAGGAAATTATTTTCATCAATACAATTTTCTTCACAATATTGTAAGTATATGTTTAACAAATTACATATATTACTTGTAGTTCCACTTTGGGGAATAACCCTATTTTTACAAAATGCTTCATTCGCATAATTGATTTTTTTAAAAACTTTATCTAAGTACAATAACAACCAAGTCATATGTACATACATATATATATATATTGTCTATAATTTTCATTAGTTCCTGATACGTGGATTAAAGATTATTAAAGCTTTATACAGACACACACGTATATGCTACTTACATGATCAATGCTCCAGGACCCCAACCAGAAATGACATCATAATAAACCAATGTAGGTCTCTAGAGTACACTAACCTTTGTGAAACGTCTCAAAATTTTAGATCAATCGGATAGGAATATTTTAGAGTGGTAGAGTGAAAAGTTTTCAAGTAGGTGCCATGATTGCTTTCAGTGGAACAAAGCGAAACAATGAGGTGTTGATGATTCAAGCTGTTATCACTGCTTTATAACAACAAAAGATCTCTTGAAAAAGAAAAATGAGAGTGTCGGGCCCCGGAAGCGTTGGAATGATTGCTTATCTGCCTAAAGGTGAACAAAGGTGTTATGTTGATGAATAAAAATTTTGCAAAAGAATGTTGTTTTCAATGTTAGAATAGGAAGTTAACCCAGTCAGTGTATTATCGATGTGTTATATATATATATATATATATATATCGTTTTGCTGTCTAATCTTTAAGACAGTCATGAGACTTTAAAATGGGACCTTATTTTTAAGTCCATGGAGAATTTTATTCAATTTTAAACAGGAATTAACCTTTATTAAATACTGAATAAAATGTAATATATTTTACTTTGATATATGCGTTATATAATATATTTGGTAGGTTTTCCTTCATTTTTACATGGAAATATTTGAGACAGCCTTATAGAAAGTGAATGAAAAAACTTGGAACGAAAATTTAACCTTAATTTTATTAAAACTATTGAGCAATTTATCATGCACTTAGAAGAACATTACTAACTTAATGCAGAAGTTATCAATAACATTCCTATTTTAGTATTTTGAACATTATTCGAGGAATTGAAATAATTTCTTATAATACCAAATAAGCATTTGACCAAGTGAAAAAATTATTTTGCCCTAATTTGTTAGAGGCTACAACTGTCTATGGTCAATTTTCATAAAGTTCCTGATATATGCTTAAGAAATTGTTAAAGAAATTATCAAGTTAAAATCAAGGCAAATTTTTGTTAATATTATCTAACTTACTAAGCATTGAAAGGCATTTTAACTGACAATTAACTCTTTGCGCATTTCTTAAAATAATTAATCAATTGAACATTTTTCTTTCATATTTTAATACATTTATATGAAACAATTATTTACAAATAAGTCAAAGTTATCCATTTTTTTAACTAAATGTTCTACAAATACTAGTATTTTTGAATTAAGAAGCCATTTCAGAAATTCAATTTACTATATTTAAATAATAATTGTGTATAATACCCTGTAATTAATTCGAACAGAGTTTGAGAGGTATTATATATTTCATCTCATAAATTTACTATACAATTGGATAATTATTAAGATTTCATTACAGAAAAGAATAACAGTGCATATATTTTTAGCCTATAATATTTTATGCAATTTAGTAACATTTTACTGTATAACTAAAAATAAAATGCTGACATAAATTGCAGGAGTTTAAACTACCCTCTAGATTAAGCTACTGATTGATGTCATTTGTTTATAAAGTTGTTACTGTTCATTTTCACACACATTTTCTTGAACCTTTTGGGATGCATAAGATCCAAGTCAGAAGTCAGAATTCAACATTTGTCAAAAACATAATGAAGTCATCTGAAATTTTCATTCAAAATTACAATTCCTGAAATAACCCAGAAGAATCTTTAAATTTAAGGCTTTTAACTACTAAATCAAAGTTTGAGGAATATTTATATTCCCTAAAAAATAAACAATTTTTCACTTAATATTTTTAAATGATAAAACTATTATAGGAATGAAATGTCAATTTTACCTAGCCAGTATTTTTAGATGTATGTGTAATTATTCACCTGAAGCGATAAGAAAAAGAGGCTTAACTAAGAAAATTCTTAAGATAAGCACCATAAAGTAATCAAAGAACCAATTATGCCTGTAGTATTAAGCAATTTATCCCTTGAAGTAATATAAGAGTAAGAATTAAGACTATTCTTTTCACAGGATGACGAAATTCTATAATTAAAATTTTTAACGTGTTTTTTTTAACTGTAGCTCTAATATATACGTGTAAACAGTTTTTTTTTTCGATGATTCAAAATCAGGTTACATAAATAAAATGTGTTAAATATAATCACATTGGTGACTTAGATAAATTTGAAGTGGAATTTAAGTTTATAAAAAGAATAGATTTTGAATAATTCTCTATTTTAAGAAATCTAAGTATCACACTTTATCGAAAAAATTTTAATTTTAATTCACGAGATCAACATGACAGGCTTATAAATGGGAAAATAATCTTTTAATTTTTAAATGTATAAATAATTTCTAGATTAAAGGTTTCCAAAGCTTTTACGGCATTATTTTTTATATGTTTTAAAATACATTTGAATTAAATTGCATTTCAAAAAATTCATTTGTATAACTACATCTAACGTTCCTTTTGTTTTGTTACGAATGCTTTATTTTTTTTTAAAAAAAAAAACCTTCTTACATTATTTTCATTCGATTTCCAGAACACAATGGAATTTCTGCACGAATGAAAAGGAAAACATTTTCCCTCAAAATATTCTTTTTATTTTTTGTTTATCTGAGCGCTTTGCTTTTAGACCATCGAAAGTGCATGGTCCAATGCTTTAAAGTATTCTGCTTTCTCTATTGATGGACTTGTTTTTATCATATGCCTTACAGTTCAAAGAACTTTCTTCTCGATTATTTGATGATAAAATGAAGAAAATGTCAGAAAAATTACTGATAGTAAAAATCCAAAAACTTATATTTGATCTTTAGGGCCAATTATTATTGCCCATAAATTAAAACTATGCGAGTTGATTAAGAAAATGATATTGTAAAGGAAAAAATGATATTGTATGCTTAACTTCAATTTATTTTGTAATAAAATATAAATTTTGTATAAATAATAATAAGCTTAGATAGAAGGAGTTAGAAAAAAAATATTTAAGCCAATTTTCGATATTATAATTTTTCTAAATATTTGAAAATGATGAAATGAAAATTTTTTTTTTGAGAATCTCAGAAGATATAATATCCGGAACCAATAATTTATGAGATTTGCATCTATTATGGAATATATATATATATTCATTTTAAATCTTAAACCATTGTATATGATTAAAAGATATAGTTCCTTAGTTTATTAGTTATCCTATGTACTTCTGTCTATAGAAAATAATGCACATAAAGAAATGTAACTTTTACTATAAATACATTTTTAATCGTTATTGTATCTACAAATAGAAGATGATCACTAACCCGTGTAATATCTGAATTGACTGTTGAAAAATAAAACGAAAGAAAATTCTTATTATCCATGATTGTACATTAAATCAATATTCATATAGCTTCTATAATACTTCTTAGTTTCTGAAAGAAGTAATACCAGAAAGAAAACTTATTTGAAATAGACATGATAACATTTGTCCACCTGATGAGTGAAATTACAAAATCAAATGAACTGAATGATTAAGCAGATTCTTGTGGTTTTACCATTGTCATTAACTACGCATCTAGATTTAAAGGAAGACAGGAATATAGGTGGTGAGAATGTATTAAATATATTCTTATTTGTCATTTTCTTTGAACTATTTCCATTTAATTTAGATAGAATATTTTGATTGCTTAACGTTAAACTAGAATAGTACAGTCTAATTTTACTTAAAAATTCAAAACAGTCGAGGAACTAGTTCATTTAGAACATTAAAGCAATGAGTGACAATGGAATATTTTTGATAAACTTAAGGGAATACGGTATCTAATGAGATTTCTTTAATTTTCATACTTGTCAAATATACTTTGAGTGTTTCATATTTTAGTAAACTATAAATATACCTTTTAGAAAGGAAACATTATTTTAGACAAAAAAAAATTAAGTTAAATTTTTTTCTGAAATAATAAATTCTCATTATATATATAAATATTTTTTATTTTTACAAAAACTTTATCTTTTTTAGTAGTTATAAATATTTCCTATAAGCATGTGCATGAATTTGAATTCTCTATTCTTCATTTTACAAAGAATTTTGTCCTAGTCAATATGAAAAACAGCAGATATTCATTATTCTTTACATGAGAGAGCATATTTATCGAAAACGTTATACAGAATATTTACAAGAATTTTAAAAATGCGCTTGTAATCAAACAAAGAACATATCTTTGTACTCGAAATATTTATATTAATAAGACAAAAGAATCAAAAGCAGCAAAACACTAATTAAAATTTTACTATATATAAAATGAATTCAAAAAATAATTGTAAAGTTTATGGCTCCACAGCTATAACTATTCAAAATACTTCACGTATTCCGATACGTAAAGATCCGATCACGTAAATACTTCACGAAAAATTTACTAGTTTTATAACTGGTCAAATTAAGTGCGTGAAAGACTCATAAAATTCCAACTATGATGAACTTAATGTTATCACTTCTTTGCTAATGAATCATTTCCACTTGATGTTCTAAGGCAAGGATTTATCTGTCAACATTAAAAGAAATGATTTTTAAAAATATTTATGTTGTTTCTAATCACATCAAAATCTGTGAAACGAGACTTAAAATATATTTTAAAGATCATAAAGTTCATTAGCAAAATTTACCGGATAGGGTGTCCCAATTTGTTGACTGAATGTTTGGCAAGTATTAAAATACTTGAAACAGTTTTGATCCATTTGGGAATGAAACAAAACTTTTTTTGTCAAAAGGACATAAAATGGGTGAAAAATCAGGCGAAAACTATATTTCTTCTTGTGATCTTAAATTAAGTTAATTCTTATGTTTCGTTAAATTTGTATAAAAAGATAATTTCTGTACTCACTTATTGTTTTGTAAATCAGTCAGGTCTCGTTTTCTTTCATTCAAGAAAAATTTAATTACTGTACAGAACTTGAAAAATCATGTTAGATCTTTCTGGTAGTAAAGCATTGTACTGCTGTATAATGTTGTCCTTTTCTCCATTATTTTCAATAAACTCCGGGATTCACGATGATGAGCATTTGCTATTTTATTTAATCAACAATTAACTCAATTGTCTATAATACTTCTTATTACTCAAACATTTTTCGCACAAAGATTATTATGATGTAATGTACAATTATTAGTTTTAAGCCTCATTTGTTTTCTACTATCTTTGATACGAAAGCAACGTCGTTATTTTTTCCACGTATGTTTTTGTCAGCATCTTTGATGCTGTACTTCAAGTTTTTTCATCCAAGATTTTTTTTTTTTTTTTTTTTTTTGTACAGCATTTTCAAATTTTTAAAAATATATTCTCTAGTGGTACACTTCTTATTGCTGTAACCGCTATGATGTTCTTCACACACTTCATAATTGTTTTTGAAACCTGCGAACTAAAATTAATACCTGAACAAATTAATTATTAAATATTTTCTAACATAACTAGGGCTAAAAAGATCCACTCTGAGTGTGAAATTTTGTAATGTAATTGATTTAATATATTTTCAACAACAATATTTACTTTATGAAACGCAGAATTTACTTACAAAACCTGTGTTTGTAAATGAATTAGCTTTGTCTGGAGACATTTCTTTTGTCGTTGCTGTCATTCAATCTTCTAACCCACCATCAAAAAATTATGTACCATGATTCCTTATTAAATGAACTGCACAGAATGCTTTTTTTTTTTGCGTAAGCTGTTTACCTATGCCTCGTGGAAGACATCGAGCGTCTTTTGACCAAGTTTTTGAATTCGACCGAGGAAGTATAGCAGCCTATAGGGATTGCGGATTATCCTTCAGAGAAATCGGTCAACGTGTTGGACGAAACCAAGCAACTGTGATGCAGATCTGTGATCTCTGGATGCAGGAGGGAACGACGGATCCACGGGGCCGATTGCACCTACCTCGTTGCATCATTGCCCTTGATAACAGACAGATTGTGTGCATGGCAGTGATGTATCACGCAGCCACATGACTAATCATAGCATAACAGTTTCAGTTTGCTAAGCATCATTCGGTGTCCCCTCGTACCATTCGACGCCATTTGCAGCAGAGTGGAATGTCCTTAAGGCGTCCATTACTTTGCTTACACTTGACTCGAAACCACAGGCGTTTGCACCACCAATGGTGCGATTAACGATGGACATGGACAACGAAATGGAACGACATTGTTTTTACTGACGAATCCCGCTTCTACCTGAAACATTACGATGTTCAGATTCGAGTTTGGAGACACCGTGGTGAGAGGCCGCTGAACTGATTCGTTATTCATCTTTACACTGGTCCTGCACCCGGTATCATGTTTTGGTTAGGTATTGGATTTCACTCCCGCACCCTTTTAGTACGCATTACCGATACACTGAACAGCCAGCGCTACATCTCTGAGGTGTTGGAACCCGTGGTCCTCCCATATCTTAAGCGCTTGCCATCAGCCATATTCCAACAGGATAATTCGTGACCACACTTGGCACGCAATGTTCAAGAGTTCTTCTTTACCCATCAGATTGAATTGCTTCCTTGGCCTGCTTGTTCTCCAGATCTATCGCCAATCGAAAATGTGTGGTCCATTCTTGCACAACGACTGGCCCGGGATACACCACCCGCTGCTACACTAGATCAACTTTGGCAATATATGGAAGCCGCATGGACCGCTGTAGCCCAAGGATACATCCAAAGCCTCTTTGAGTCTATGCCGAGGCGTGTGGTAGCAGTTTTAGTCAACAATGGCGGCTGCACTAACTACTGATTTTGTCATCATCCTCACTTCACAAGAGGCTGTACTTTTAATCATTTAATCTTTGTACAACATGTTATATGCCAAATAAATTTCGCTGTGATATCTCAGGTCCTTCTGGGTCTTGCATTTTGTGCAGCCAGCAGTATATATATATATATATATATATATATTAAGTGCCATATAATTATTTATAAAATATTTTAAAATGTTAAAAAGTGCGACTATTTGTGAGGAATGACATACGAAAACGTATTTTTGAAATGAGAATAACCGATGAATTTATAATGAAATTAAATTCACATTTAGATGATTAATAATGGAATATTTTCCAAGGCTAGCATATCAGCATTTTCATCAAACAAATACCTTTAGATTACAAACTATAATAACTGAAATAGTGGGATAAATGGTACGATTAAAGGTATTAAATATGCATAAATAATTGGAAAAGAAATGCAGCTATAATAAAGCAGTTTCAAAAATTCAATGAAATCGTAGATTTTGGGTACGACTCGTTGATTCGCTTTATTTCAATGTATCTATATAAATCAATTTTCTTTTGTAGAAACACGAGAAAAATATTTTTAATATTAATGGAAGCAAATTAATTTCAGAAACCTCAATATCAGTACTTTATATAATTTCTGCTTCCTTTTAATTTCATAGAATAATAGCTAATTTTACGCAGTTTTATGCTTTTTTTTTGTACTATTAGTGTCATGCCTTTACAGAAGAATAACAATCTAGCCACTCATTCAATTTGTAAGTTTTGTAATAGATAATGCATGAACGTCAGAATTATCCACTTTTTCTACTAGAATTATTCCCATTTCTACATGTTGAAAATATTTTTCAAGATAATGGGTGTTTTTATTTCTGTAGCATTTCCTAATGAAATTCAAACTTAATTAACTTTTTGACTCTTGCGTCATCAAATTATTCTCTATCAGATATTAAATTCATAAAATTTCTACTTTATTTTTCATTATTATTGATAGATGGAATTTTTACCTTTGAATTCAATATTTTTCCATTTATTTCAAATTTATTTATTTAAATCTCACTTTAATATTATAAAAAGAAATGTTTATCACACTTTTACTCTTTTTCCTTAATTATAATTGTTCAATGGTTTATGATTTTTAATTTTTTTTAGTTTTGCAATAATGCTTGAAATTAATTTGAGGTCTTATTCCGATTCAAAATTATTCCATTAAGTTAGTCTCTTAACTATAAACGAATTTCATTTCAAATTACAATAGTAAGTTATAAACTCTTAACAGGCCACGACAAGATAAACTTCGTCGTAAATAGAAGAAATGTATATATAATAAAATATAGATTGTAATTAATTTTTCATTATAGGTCAAAAAACTGCTTAGACAATATAACACTTACAAACCAATACGCCCTCCCTAAACTAAAAGGAGCTCTTAACAAAAAAAGGGAAAACAGTAAGATATAACTACAAATGCCTCGGCATATTCTATGTTATTAATCATTTTTGTGACTGATTAAGAATCTATTTCTTTTCGGAAATACTATTATGTACAAAACAAAACTCGTTGAAGATATTTGTTAAATTTTATTTTAATATTACATAATATAAATCATGCATAACCTACACTTTGATTAAAAACTGCTGCAATCGGCACTTGCTATCGTTCTTTTATTTAAAATAAACATATCGTGAATTATCATGGTATTCTTAATTTATTAAATTACAAATTTATTATAATAGTAACTGTACAATCTAGATAAATGTTCCTATTTTACATGTGGAACAATTTTTATTTTTCAGGTGCCTTATAAATGAGATAAATATAGCTTCTGAGTAATATATTTTTATAAGCAAAATATGAGTTAAATAATCAGGGAAAAAATTCTGCCTTGAAATAATAAGCAAAAATATTAAAATGGGCTTATTTTCAAGAGTAGTAGATTAAATCAAAAGTTTAAAGGGAGAGGCAGGCTTATTCTATAGAAAACTCTAATTTTGTGTAATGCGTAATAAAAAATTTATATCAAAGGTTAAACATGTATTAAAAATTGAACATAAATATTAGCTAGTATCTTAAATACAGATATTTGTAACGTAAATTAACAAAGAGTAAAATAATCTCTGCAGTATTTATATACTTAAACATATATTACGAGTTTCAGAGTAAACCGACTTTATTTATTAAGTTACGTTGTTAATTCTAAATTTTTGAAAAAAAAAAAAAAGATTTAAATGGATCTGATGAAATAACAAATAACTCTATCAACATTTCCTTTTGCACTGAATTGCATCTATACGATTCATAATTTTGAAAATATCTCACTCGGGAATTTAATTTACTATCTCTTGAAAGTTTCATAAATAAGTATTATTATTTCATGGAATATAGTAAATAAATCTAATAAGATTAGGAAAAACAAAACATGAAAAATTGATCCTTAAGCATAAAATCACTTATTATAAACAATGAAAACCAAATTTTATAAATATTTTTAATTTTATGTGACCATTCTTATTTGTAAAATTTAAATATTTAACAACAATCGAAGTTTAATCTCTAGTTTTTAAATGTCTCATGAAATTGATAGTTATATTCATTTAAATCTATATAAATTTCAGCTGATTTAATAATGGAATATTTTGTAATTAAAAATTTAGTATGGAAGTATTTATTAATAAATTTTAATTATAATAATAATAGTTATTTTATAACAATGTTAATTTTATTTGATTTTTAATCATTTTCTTATTCTGAAAATATTAAGGATTAATTTAAGAGCTGTTCTCAATAAATTTTATGACAGATTTAAGAAGCAAAAAAAGGATATGAAACTCTTTTTATTTTTGTTTTACTATATGAACTAATTTAAATGTGTATTTTTTCGGTTTATAAAAAATCTAACGGTTTGAAAAGTACTGTGATTAATAAATTTATGAATTCTTTCATATTCAAAAAAAGTACGTTTGAGAATTAATTTCAAAAAAATGGTGTAAAAAAAAAATTTCATGTATTTTTCTAGTCTTATTTCATTTACCGAAAAAACAGCTGCTTCGGTTTTAAAGGAAAAAATTGAATATTTATTTTCAGTCCTGAAATTTAGTAGTTTAACTTTCATTAAATTTCTTTTCACACATACAACTGGGTTAATTTTTTTTTTTGCTGACAGATTTTTTTATACTAAAAAAATATTAAATTTATCTAAAAAAACGATAAATTTAAAAATATTTTTTAATTAGACTAATAATGCTAGTTCTCTTTATATAATGTTCTTTAACATAAACAAATATTAAATAACAAATTTTAGTTGGAATTCTTCTTTTGACATTATGTAATGTTTTAAAATATTTATTTTCATCTATTTTATTACTGAATTAAGTTCAATTTTAATAAGACCAGTCTTGTGCTATCACAAAAAAATATTGACTTATAAAACTTTAACTCATAATTTCAATTTTCACAATCATGAAATGGTTGGAAATTGCGTAGATGAAGATTGCCTAAAAGACTATCACTTGGTTCCAGTAACATCTTATTGTATAATAATATTTCCTGTAGCATTATTAACCATTGCGAAAGCATAATAATCTTTCTTCAAAGGTATTGTTCATAAAATTAACTGAGATAGGTGAATATTATTGGTGTACATTGTTAGTACGTAATACAATTGCGCTGGGAACTGTATGACAGTTAGATTCCAAACTATTTGGTAAGATTTATGCCAAAAATATGAAATGGTGCAACTATAAGCTAAGTTTATCATAACTAATATTAAATATAAGTTTGAAATGTTATTCCATGCTATATTTTATGTATAAAATGCAAATTTCTTCTTTGTCGGAAACCATTAGAAAAGAAAATAGTACTCAGGTTGTAAGAAAATTCAAACATATATTACCTTATGCTGCTCAATCCACTTAATTATTGTTCTTTTCCTCTGCTCAGACACACGCAGAGTATATCATTGACTATAGAACATGTAAAAAAACGTAAAAAAGGAACAACAAACACACACATATATAGTTTAATTAAATTATTAATCTGATTTTCTTATTAGTTATCAAAATGTAAAAATAATTGAATATTTTAAAAAATAATAATTGAAAACCTGAATGTTAGTTTGTGAAAAACATTATAATATTTTTTAAAAGAAGATTATTAAACATTAATAATTCCTTTGTTTCAATTAATAAGATTACGGAAAGATTAGAAAGATCTTAGAGAATTAAAAACATTTAAATTAAAGAGAAAGCGAACTTTGAAAATATACTTGTGTATCTGATCTAATCGAAAATTCTTTTTGGATGTGTTGATTATTTTATATAGATCATTGTTTGGCTTTTCTAAGAGTTCACTAAAAGTCTTATAAACCATGCTTTATGTGTCAAATGTACACAAACATCTTCGATCATTATTTTTTTGTTAAAATTGAAGTGGAAGAAGATTGAAAGGCAGATTTAATTCGACAAATGATGTAAAATGGATTTATCTTGCCTTTTTATTTTATTCTTTTATTTAGGAGATTGATAGTAATTTTGTGATATTTTTTTCTTTATAGTTTTATTTTCAAAACAGATTTCTTTACAGTGACTCGGGATTTAGATGTTTTTTGTGTATGATATAGTTAACAAATTCCTCTTTTTCCTCTTCCATTTTTTTCTTTAATTTTCTTAAATTATCTGAAAGTAAAATTATAAAATAAAAATTAGCTAAAAAATAAACTGTTCCATTTCATCATTCCTTAAATTTCTAAATATAGGTAAATGGTAATAGAGTAAAACCACTATTGTAAATCTCCAATAATTATTTTGATATTCGATGTAAAAAATTTATGTAAAATTACATTATAATTTGGAGGTGTCTAGAACATTTTCTAGGCTATAATTAATACTTATACTAAAGAAAAATTAACTATCTAATACTCAAAATGTAATTAAGCTGTACATTAATCATACTGATAATATAGTAAAGAACTAATCACAATTTTACTGACTCTTTTCACTCAAATAAGAAACATCCACCTTACTATTAACAAAATTAATTCACTCCGTTTCATTTGCAAATGTTAACGAATCAAAAATACACCAATTAAGTTTAGTACATTGCCCCCAAGCCCAAATTATTTGATAAATATGAGTAAAAACACAATATTGTAAACATCCTTAAATCTATAGTTTAGTAATAGAAATCTTTGTCTATCAACATCTACAACATAACTGAAAAATTATTAAAAGGCTTTATTATTTTCTAAGTGCACGAGTATCAAGACTCTTTAACATTAATTTAAAATACATAAGCTTAACAACATATATTTATAACAATAACATTTTTAGGCTGATACATTATTTAAAGAACTTACATTATTTTATTAATACTTTAGTGATACATTATTTCACTTATATTAATGCACAATGTTTTTCTTATACAACAAGTAATGTATTGTTTTGATTTACATTAAAATGATATGATGAACTATTCACTGTGATATTTATTATGCTTTTCTCATTTTACAAAAATAATAAAAATCTTCTTATTAAAAGAAATTGTTGCACGTATTAGTTGAATTGGTTAAAAAATTGAAAACTGATTACAATAGACAACTAGCTTTAAATTATAATCAATTGTTGAATATAAATGAAACTTTTGAAAAAGTATAAATAATAATAAAAAAATTTGAAAATTTTCATCCCGGAAGAAGTCCAAAAGTAATCCTTCAGTTTAAGAAAGATCATAATTAATGAGATAAAGAATGCATTATAATTGAAGGAAATGAATTATTACTAAAATAAAAGAAAGAAACATCAAATTAACAAAATATAAGGGTGGTGTAAATTTCTATTATTTGTGTGCATTAAATTAATTACCTAATATCAGTCACTTTATACCAAACTTCCCTTTAAATTTTTATAATAAGAATAAAACATTTTAACGTCTTCTTTTAGTTCTTATTTGCTTTTTGATTTCTTTTCGAGTTATGGCGTATTTTTAAGAAATACTAATTTAGATGATAGCTGAGAACTAATTGAGG
The DNA here is from genome assembly GCA_019974015.1 of Nephila pilipes. Lineage (NCBI taxonomy): Eukaryota > Metazoa > Arthropoda > Arachnida > Araneae > Nephilidae > Nephila > Nephila pilipes. The sequence continues at coordinate 1,473 of BMAW01050994.1, read as the reverse complement.
TTGATGGAAATGTGATTCAATTTAAAAAGTTTCAAAAAAGATATGTCAAAATTTGTTTTCTTTTTAGTATATCAGATTTTTTAAATTCAATCTTGCACATAAATTTATTATTTTTAATGAATGAAACTATTTTTAAAAAATACACCTTATTGCCAAAATCGTTTATTGAAATATATACCTTATAAAAGAGCTGAAAGCATTTAGGTTTATATTGGATTGATATTTATTTACAAAAAATATTTATTAATGATCGATATTAAAATCCAAGAAATAGAACAAAGTCAAACGTATGTAAAATTTCTGCTTTAATGTAAAACTGATCTTTGTTCGTGATTTACATCAAATCTATCTACCAATTGGAATTTATATGCTTAAGGATTATTTTGTTGAATATGTTTACTTTTGTTATTCACATTTGAATGCCTTTTAATAACAAATCTAGTATTTTTCTTATGAAAGTTATATAAGTTTGATTATATTTCTAGCAGAAATACTTCAAGCATTATTAACACAAATATTTTTATGGAATGGTTTCTCATGATAGTGGATTTGTTTTAAATTTACATCATTAATTCCTTTATTGAAGACTGAAACATTTTCTAAAATATAAGCAAAACATTTATGCATCAAAGAAGTAATGAATATTTATAATACGTTGTAGGTACGAATTAACATAATTTTACAAACAAAAAACCGAATTTCATTTGATTACAGATGCAAAATAGAGAAAAATAATAATTCAGAGAAAGTGGAATACTTGAAACCTTTACTCGGTGATGTCATAAAAGTCCCCTTACAAGTTTGGATATTATAGATGTAGTGACGTGTCTTTAAATTTATACAAAATTAACATATGGTTTGTTGAAATTTAAAGTATTTAATTAAGAATTTTAAATACTGAACAACATTCAGAGATATTCATAGTAACAGCCGGTGTATTTGGTAATATCAAAAGTAGATTAAAATATGTTAGATATTAGTATGATTTTAAATAGTTCATTGATCATTGATTTTTTTTATAATAATTTTGTTTGATTGATTTTTTATAATAATAGTTTAATATATAACACTTTAGACATTATATTATAGCACTAAATAAATATTTGTGTTGAGTATTTGAATGGTGTAACCTGCGTAGGTTATTGACTTTGAGAATGTTTGACTGCATTATGACACAAGAGTCAAGTGTAGTGAAACATCACAAGTTGATTAAAATTTCTAAAGCAAGATCAAATGTATTTAAAATGTATGAAAAAATTCTAAGAGTGAGTATGTTTTGAAGTAGTTAAAATGAATAGATTTCTCGTGACGAGACGTATAAATACTAGAAGTGTTTTATTTCTGATTTCAACACACATAACTTAATTTGACCAAAATAGATTTATTTTAAAAAAATAAAATATACCATTAGTTTGTCTCGTGAGAAAATTATTCATTTTTTAAAAGCAATACAGTAACTGAACGAAGTACACA
>BMAW01050993.1:0-18314 GCA_019974015.1 Nephila pilipes | reverse complement strand
AATCAATAATAATTTTAATTTGTGAGTGTGGACTCTCTTACCTGATTTGACGAAATCTTCATCCTGTCGACTGCGCCAGTAATATTTCGGGTGTTTTTCGTGTTGTAGGTTCTTTGTTTCATTTTCTGAAGATTCATTCACTACCAGATACACAAACTTTAGTGGCTAATGTTTTTATTCTTTTGTTAAAGCCACACAACACACACAATTAATACAATATGAAAATTCACTAATACTAAACATTTGGCTGATGTTTCATGCCATTTTGTTTGTCAAGCGTCAAGCCGCCATTCTTCCTCCTCCTGTTGTGGTTTCCTCTCTCCTCATATCGATGGCAGCGCCACCTATATTGTTTTTTTTTTAGTTCGGTGAATCTTACAGTCTAGATAATTTTTTTCCCTTCTATTAAATTTTTCAAACTTGTAGTTTCTGGGTAAAACATAAACTGCAGACCTTACTAAGCGCACAGTTAAATTGAATCAAATAGAGGCTTTCAGACAGGAGCTTTAATTCATAGAGATAAAAGCTAAAATATTAGCAAGTGAAGCAATACAAAAATGACTCAGAGTTTATAAAAAGAATCTTCTAAAGGATAGTATCAAATATATCAGATGAAAGAAGAGAACAACAAGAGAAAGTACTGCGTGAATTGAGAAGCAGGAAATGCGACTGCAAAATGCGACCGAGAGAGTTACAATTCTGAAAGCAAGGTTAAGATAAACAAAAAAGCTATTACCAGTATTCAAACCTGATGTCGATGATATGGACTTATTTTGAACACTATTTGAAGTTCAGTTTAAATTTATGGACATTGGTGAAGATTAATATGACCCCTACCTCACTAAAATCTACCAAATGAGATAACCACCAGCATCATTACCTGTGAGCCTGCAGAAAATTTTAAGGATTACCCCAACACCTAACACGGATCACCTTTTGATATTGAAGTCGCAAATTACAGCTAAATTTACATGATTAGATTTGTCAATCTGAAGTTATCAACGTTCCATTGAAAGGTAAAGATGCTGAAAAGGCGCTTGAAAATAATTTTTGTCGGCTGAACCATACAGAGACAAATATTCGGAATTTAGTTCTCAAATTGAGCAAATAAGTTTGAAAGAATCATCTTCAAGAGAATTTCATGAGGATTCTAGTATTACTAATGGAGACAAGTTCCATTTTCTGCTACAGTCTGTTGTTCTGAAATCAAAAACAGTCCCGAGTATTGGATATTTTCCCAGTTAGCGTGGAGAGTTATCCACAGGCGGTTGCACAACTGCAGGAGAGAGACGGTTAGGGTTATTTACTCGTACAGATATATATGTGAGGTTTGCTGCCCGTGGATATGAAAAATGCGTCCAACGGTCACTCAAAGAGACTGACCTTCCAGCATTATACGGTGAGTTGGAAGCAAAGATACGAGCCCTGTAGAGTTTAGGAAACACGAAAGAAAAATTCGGAGATTTTCTAAGCTCATTGGAGGATTCTTGCCTACCGATAGAAGTATTATTGCCCTGGGGGAAAAACAGAAACAATGCACAAACAGAGGACAGAGTCGCGAAATTTTGAGCATTTCATGAATTTGCTTATTCAGGAGGGTTAAGAAATGATAAATCTTGCACAAACCTTCCATCAAAATTCGCAAAGGAAGGAATTTCAAAACGAAAATTTAAAATTATACGGAGAGTACTCAACAGCATCCGCTTTAATAAGTTTTCAAAAACCAGGTAAGAAAGATCATTGTATTTTTTGTGATAAATCACATTCTAGTGAAAGATGGGTTTTGGCCAAGGAAATGACTTTAGCCACAAAACAAAAATTCTTGTTATAGAAGAGTATGTTTTTCTTGTTGATAAATAGCTGGTCGTATAAGTAAATTTTGTAATGTTAAAAATCAACTGAAATCCCCTCAATGCAATAACTACCATTTTGAATTAATGTGTCTGGAACTAAGAAAAAATAATGAACCTGAAAGTGGTTTTCCGAATTCTCCCTTTCTAATTGTGGCAGAAGTAGAACTGTCATTTTGCAAACGCTGTGAATTTCAATTCGATGCCAAGGTCAGGGAAAAAAATTGTCTGTACAGTGTGTTGAAACTAACGATAGAGGGCGCTAAGCGCCAAATGTGAAAAAGAAAAAAAAAGTTATGTTCAGTTCTGAGTAAGTGAGAGAAGAAAGATGTTGAAAGCGAACTATGTTAGTGAATTTGTTATGCCTGCGAATTAGGATCTTTACTAATAGTTAATGTTTGTAGTGTTGTGACATCTTAAAGTTAATTAAAAGTTTTTGATGTCATTAGATCGATTGCCTTTATTTTTGTATGAGTGGATTATTCGAAATTCAACATCTCGACCTGATGATGATGACCACCGTCCGACAGGTAGGAACTTTTGATTTATTCTTTGAATGCGAATTGCAGTTTAAACACAGTGACTTTGGCTCACAAAATAGTTATGTAAGTGAGAAAATTAGGACAGTTTAATGCTTTTCCTATTCGAACAGAGACTGTGATTCGTGCCTTGTTCGGATGGGAGGGGGCAATGAAACCGAATCAAAACATCATGAAGTATTTGCATTCAAGATCAGTAGTTTAAGAGATTGAGAATAATGAGACAATGAGAATATTCTAAATAACGAGAATTTCTCTATATTCTAAAGATTAAGAATAATGAGATTTTAAACGAATTAAAAAGAAAGAAAATAGCTTTTTCTAAGATTTTTTGGAAGAAACGGAAATAAATCTTTCGATGGGTGCTGATGTTATCGGAAAATTATTGACAAATAATACTGTAGTATTAGAGTCGGCTTAACGGCTATAGAAACGAAACTCGGATGGACAGTATTTGGATAGGGATGATGCTGAATTGATAATATTTTACCCTCATTTTCAATGCATTCCGTGTCAGTCATTACCATCGAATAAATTTTGGGTACTTGAAGTTATGGGAATATCATCCGAAACTGAAAAGGGAGAAATTGATCTTAATTTAGATAATTTTAATAAAAAAAATAAACATTCTATTGGATGCAAAATATAAGGTAGAACTCCCGTGGAAACTTGATTCTTCAAATTTACTCAGTAAAAAATATTTAGTACCAAAAATATGATTAATAGATTCTGAAACGGGAATTTTTTTTCCGGATTATCAAAAAGGTTTTCGGGAGTGAGAAAGGTTGAATATTATTGAACATGTGCCAGATATTGAACTGAACATAGGATGTCATTATTTATCACATACACATAGGCTTGTGATTACATTTGACCGCCGAATTATAAGAATTCGACAGGTATTTAATGCTTCTGACTCTCGGAAAGGGAGTCCTTCATTGAATGAAGGTTTATTTAAGGAAAGGAATTTAATAGAATTAATACCTGATATTGGATTTAGAATGTATTCGATTGAATTAAGTACGATTATAGAAAAGGCTTTTCTTATGTTGTCTGTTGCTCCTAAAACAGAGACTTTCTTCGTTTTTTCTTCCCTTGTAATGATGAATTAATTTATAGACATTATCGAGTTGTATTTGGTATTTCTTTGAGTCCCATTTTATTGAAAGCAACAATTTTGCATCTCTTGGACGGTTGTACTGAATTTTATGATGTTGTTCAGAAACTTAAATGTTCTTTTTATGTCGATAATTGTTTAACTGGATAATGTTACATAAATTGAGAATTTTATTGAAAAAGTATAACTTAACAAGTCTAAAGGTTGTTTTAATTTGAGAGGCTGGGAGAACAATGTAGAGTGTAAACATACGTATGGAAATTCTGGAGACACTTCGGTTCTAGGAGTAATTTGGAATTTAGATAAGGATACATGGAAAAGTAATATAAATTTTGAAATTTTATTGTGTCGAACTAAGAAAAAATAAGAGACTAATTTTGTCTACTGCACAAAAATCATATGACTCTTCTTTCATTACTCCCTACTTTCACTATGCAAGATTTATGGAAATATCACTTTTCTTGGGATGAGGAATTGTCTCCTCATGTTGTTGATCGGTTCTCTAAATGGTTAAATGAAATGTATTTATTCAAAGATATAACTTTGCCACGATTTATAAATTTTAATGAAACATCTGAATTGAATGTATTTATAGATGCATATATGGGTACATTTGTTGCGTGTGTCTTTTTTACATCTGAAGTAAGAAATAAAAGTAAAGTGAGACTCATTCGCCCTAAGAATAAAGTAGATCCTTTAAAACTTTTGAGAATTCCTAGATTGAAATTTATTGGCCAGTTGCATCGGAGCAAGACTGATAATGCCTTTCCATGGGTGTTCGATACAACAAGCATTAATGTCACTCTCTGGTCGGATTTCACTGTTGCTTTGTGATAGATTAAAAAAATTTGGAGAATGTTGTAAGATGAAAGAATTTGAAGAATTTTTCTTTCAAATCGCGTTAAAAAAATTAGAGCGCTAACAGGGCGCTTTTCATTGCAACATGTACTAGGAAAATATGAAAATTGCTGATCTTTTACCACGCTAATTTTTTTGTACTATGAAAAACTTTCATGCTGGAATCCAAATGATGCAATGATTGTAACGAAAGAACATTTGGATAATCAAGGGGGGAAGATCTGTCAAAAATGCGTTTATAATTGTATTCGATGTAAATGCTATAAGGTAACTGATTGTTCCCCATTCTAAATTACAGGAATTGATTTAGCAGGACCATGGTTTTTGAAAAATGAAAGCAAGCTGTGGATGGTCCTATTTACTTGCTAGCTATGCTAACCCTTTCACTTTGATTTTCTTAAATTCCTTTCTTCGGATGCCTTTCTCTTGACCCTTAGACGATTTATCGCTAGACGAGGTGACCACAGACGATTTATTGTGACAATGGGGCTAATTTCCAGGGATGATTCTAATGATTTATCAAAGTTAAATTGGAGTCATAGAGGAGACCAGAACTCTTAAAGCATTTTAGAAATATATTCTCCAACCGTGGCTTAGTGGGGTGGCTGGGGGAGAGGTTGGTTCGCACTATAAGAGATTTATTAAGACGTTGTTTAGGTAAGTCCATGAGGAGCTATATACCTTAATTTGTGATTGTGAATAAATTATTAACTGAAGGCATTTGACATGCATACCAGAAAATCCAGACAAACTGATTCTTCATCGCCCAGCATGTTCCTTATTGAGAACAGAAGCTCTAAGACTGATTATATGGAAGAGTTGCATTTGACACGACGACAAAAAGCAAAGCAAATTATTAAAGTAATATAGTAGCAAATTATTAAAGTAATTACGACGACGTTTTAGGAAAGAATATCTTGGACAACTCGTGCAAAAACGCAATTAAAACCAAACGTGTAATCCTCAAATTGGTGAAATGATTTTAGTTCGAAATGATGATAAAAAAGCATTATTTTGGGTCCTGACAAAACTTATTGAGTTGATTCCAGGGCGCAATGGGATAATTCGACCAGTTAAATTTAAAACGCAACATGGGGCAGTTTTACATCTTATATAGCGTATATACCCATTAGAAATTTATTCGAAAGAATTTGATGATAGGAAAGCAGAGATGGAGAAGGAACTAATTCTAATAATGTGTCTGATAATGAGAACAATTTAACATCCACTGATGCTGTGATAGTGAAAAAATTTACATTCACTGGAAGACATATGAAAAGCCCCTTATATACTCGATCTTTTGAATAATGTTTGTTATACTCTTGAGACTCTTTCCGAGTTTCAAGGAAGGGCCAAAAGAAGAAACGAAGAACATAACTGCCCCTTGGCGGCTGTGATGTGACGTCAGCCTGCGAGCTTGCTTTGACTCAGGAATATAAATAGAACTACTTGTGTTCTGGGTGATGGCTGCGCGTTTCATTGTGTGTATCTCTATGCTGTATCATCCTTTGAAAATAAAATATATGTTTGCTAAAGTCTCTTTAGATTTGTTTGTATTCGGGTGCCCAGCATATCTGGTAAATGCAGCCCATTTGATTTTACTTTCGAATTAATGTTTTAAGTCGTTTTTAAAACACACACACACATACACATACACGCATATATATATATATATATATATATATTTATATATATGAATAAAAGACGTGATGTTTTTATTTCTATTAGTTATAGTAAATCCATATAAAGACATTGAAGCGAAAAAGTTTAGCTGATTATTTGAATTAATCAGTAATTATGTTGTCTACATTTTTTTTTTAATTTTTATGTAACTAATCGCTCATCTTTATGGCTAATTTGGAAAGTTATTTTCCATCTAAGATGTCCTTATTTAAATGTCCTCGATAAAAAAAAAATATCACTCATGATTCATGATGCCATCGCTTAAAGAAATGTAAAAACATATAATTTTATTGACTATAAAAATGGAATTAAATCTAGATTGAGAATAAATTGAAAACGGCACTAGAAACCTTTTATTTTATTTTGTTTACATAATTTATTTGATTGTCATCATATTTAAAGTTTTTGTGGTTTATTGAGTTATTAATCATGAATATAATTTAATATGTGCAGTAATTTGGAAATTATTTTGATTCTTTTAGTATTTTGTTTCATATATTTGATCAGAAGATTTTAGTCAACTAACTGCCTGAATTGAAGCACTGTAAATCAGGAAGGATTCGAAAGATCACTTGACATAAAATCTGAAATAAAATTCCATTCAATGTCCCTAGGTATTTATTTAAAATGAATATTTTTCGTTTCAAACATTCTACTAGTTTAATTCTATATTTAAAGAATCCAAAATTTATTTCAGAATGATCCAGAAAATAATGCATATTCAAATAAAAATATTCAGAAATTGAGTGACATTTTATTCAAAATTCAAATTGTTCACTAAAAGAGAAATGTGAATTATCTACATGTTTGTAACAGGAATCCAAAAATGGTAATTTTAATTATAACAAGAAAACAGATTATGTTAAATGTATCTCCTTAAAATTAAGGAAATAGTGTAGATAACAGGAAATGCAAGTAATAACGACATGTAACAGTTGGATATATACAAAATTCCTCTTACAATTTTTTATTTCAGTTTGCAATCCATGCAAATTTTTTTTGATAATTTTTTTTTAATTAAACTTTCAGATACAAGTTTTATAAGCTGAAAATAAAAATTAACAACTAATTTTATACATAATTTAACCACGAAACAAAATAAAATAAATATTTAAAAAATATTTGGAAAATTCCATCATCATATTGAAGTTTCTTATGTTTTTTCGTATGAATAAGGAAATAATTTTGATGTACAGTAAAAGTTCAGAAAAAACACCAAGAAGTAAATATAACCACAAGGTTATAAAAAGTAATTTGTAATTATTTTTTATATCTTTCTATATTATTCACCTATTTCTTATTTTAATTTTTTTCTTCATATTTTTAATTTTTTCATTGATAAATTGCAGATAAAGGACTATTTTTCGGAACTTTTGATCAAATATTCAGCTTAGAAAAAAAGCTTAGCTTAGAAAATCAATTAATTTTACACTACCTAGTTTTAAAATTACAATTTTTTTTTTTTTTTTATTTTTTCTGAGAAATACTACTTTTACATAGCATTCGTCAACTGATTCTGTAGTTATCTTTAAAAGAGTATTTAATAGGGTTTCTAAAAATAAAATCAGTCAATTTTTAAATTTTAATAAATTTTTTTATTAAATTACTAACGCTGCGTAGGATTATATTGCTCTAATTATAAACTTATTACATTAATTCTGGATAACATTTACTACAACAATAAAATTTCTTAATCACGAGAAAATATCGTCAATTTGCTACGCAACACACAAAATTTCAATTAATTTTTCAGTATTTTGTTTGAATTTTTTTACTGTTTAAACACAAGTATGAGTAACTTAATTTTAAGGGGGGAAAAAGTCCTACTTTTCGCAAACGTAAAAGAGTAGATAATTTAGAAATATACATTTAAATAAAATCAAATTACGTTTACATTAATTAGAAAACTTATTCCAAACGCAAGATTAATTGTAAATTTCCTTCTCAACAAAAACATAAGTAAGCAAAATCCAATTATGGATTTTAAAAAGAAATAAACGGAGCAACGAAGAGCTAACTGAAGTATATCGATTCCATATGAAAATGGGCTGCGAATGAAACAGATAACGGTTTATTTAAGCTCAATACATGTATACCTTTGCATTAATAACGAAAGAATCTAAAGATAGCATCATTGCTTCTTCCAAGTTTTCCTTTCAAATATTCTTATGATATAAGATAGCTCTTTTCATGCAAAAGATAGAGTAAAATATCCCAGTCTGTCAAATGCAGTTGAATGAAAAAACTGCAGTGAATTCCTTTTGAAATCTCTGCTCTTTATTGAGTCATAATTTTGAGAACAGTAATAAATTCAAAAGACAAATGCCTGAGGTATTTTTTATTCAAGATGTTTGCCTCAATTAGAGTCAACATATCACAGAACATATCACTTCGAAAAAGAAACATGAATTAATAAATGGATCTGTGAGAACTAGGACCCAATAGAAATTTTAATATTATAATGAACATTTTTAATTTTATTTTGTGAAGCTGTATTATATAGCTAGAAATAAATAGTTTTTTTTTTAAAATCTGCTAAGAAATAAAGTATTTTATTGGCTGAAAACAACTTTCTCTTCCCAACACTTTCTACATTTTCTTATAAGCTGAGACTAATATTAATTAGCAGTCAAAAACATGGGTTACAGACTGAATTAGAAGCACTTTTTCATTATACTCCATAATTTCTCTTTGCGAGTATACAATGAAACGAAATGTATGAGAAAGCACTATTTATTATTTTTTTTTTACAAATGTACAAAATATTGCCATTACATAAACTATAAATGAAGACACCAATTTAATATTTTTATAAAGTGGGTAAAAATAATCTTTATACCTCTTCATATCCAATAGAATCCCATTCAATATTTAAAGATAATATTTCAATGTTTGTGATAAAATAACCGAATGTGATTTAAAGAAAAATTTTAAATATTTTTTCTTAATATTTATTTTTGAACACTTTAAATACTCGTATTTAACCAAATTGGAGACATTTTAATCCTAAAACTAAGAAAGATCTGACTAACTTTCAAATTTAGGATTAATATTAAATTTAAAAGCTTCGATTTTAGTTATAAAATAGTAAATATAAATAGTTATATATTTATTATTATTGATGTTAAATAGATAAAATTTTATCATGTATATAAATTCATAATAAACTACAAATTATAGTTCATAAAAAAAATAGAAAAAAATAATTAGCATCAAAACTATTAAATTCTAAACATTAAAAATAAAAATAAACATATAGTAATAAATTACCTTAGCATAAAAATTCTGATAAATAATCAATTGAAGCTTTAGTAAGCAATCTATATCTAAGGAATTAAAAATATCTTTAAAAACACAACTATGTATTATGCACTCTATAACAAAAAAAAATGAAGCACCAAGAAGGAGTTTCCCAATTATAATGAAATTTCGTAAGCAAAGACATTTGGACCGAAGATGCAAATGAATAATATTTAGTGCCCAACGAATAAATAGCGGGAGCAACAGCGCATCGGAACTACGCACTCAGCAGGTGTATATAAGAAGCGAATCTCATCCACATGGTCAACTTTTCTGTTGCATTACGATTTACGATACCTACCAAAAATTGAAAAAATGCCCCGCTATAGCATTCGAGCTCATTACGAACAACTGTAGGAATTTGCAAGAGGTCGTATCATTGAATTGAAAGAGGCAGGTTGTGCAAATCGGAGAATCGCTCATCATATATTTCGAAGCGATACGGCAATTAGAAGATGCTGGCAAGAATGGGTGGTAAATGGCCGATTTCAGCGTCATGATGGTAGAGGTTGACCAAGGGCCAAAGGAAATCGGGATGATAGAGTGATTGTCAGATCAGCTCTCACTGCACCTGATTCATCATTATCACCCGCACACGACCCGTTCTTCAGACTACTGACAGAGCAAACACTACGCTCGCACCGACCACTACGCCCGCACCGACCACTACGCCACCTTCCATTCAGGCCTGCAAACTTTCGAGCCGGATTACATTGGTACTTCGCTCAATCAGGATGGAATGATTCTGATTGGGGACTTATAGTGTTTAAAGATAAATCCCGCTTCTAACAATGTCCTGACAATCATCGAAGACGTATCTGGAGGAGATCAGGGCAGTGTGCCGATCCTGCTTTCTCTATTGCACGCCACACAGGCCCTCATCCAGGAGTTATGGTCTGGCGTGACATTTCCCTTGATAGCCGGACCCCTTTGGTCGTCATTAGAGGCACACTTGCAGCACGGCGGTACGTTGACTACATTCTGAGACCTGTTTTACTGCATTTTCAAATTTTTTTGTTATAGAGATCTGGATTAATTTTTAAGCACGATAATGCCAGACCACATACGGTACATGATGCTATGAACTGCCTTATAGCTTGTTAAACACTTCCTTCGCCAGCCAGATTTCTCTCCAATCGAACGAGTCTGAGATATGATGGGAAGGCGACTGCATGTAACAGGGAATGTTGAGGACCTGTCCTGACAATTGGAACAAATTTGGCAAGAAATACAACAGGAGACCATCAGGGAGTTTTATCAATCTATGCCACGTCGTGTGGTATCTTGCATTCAGGCTAGATGTGGATCAACACATTAGTGAGCTCGTTCTTTATAACTATGTAACTCAGAAATGTATCATTTAATTTTTCCGAAATTTTAATCCTTTTCATTTCTGTACATAATTTTCCTATCCGCAATTTTTGTCTCCATCGGACAATTTCTTTTTCGTGCGTTATTTTTTTTGTTTTTTTGTTATGGAGTTTAAATAACTTTCTCTCGTTTTTTATAATTTTAATACAAATTAGCTATTTTTAATTATAGCAGTTATTTTAAAATTATTAATATTATCTTTTAATTTTTTTGCAACAATATACCAGTTTTTGTAACTTAAGTATTATAACCTTTAATGACAGTATTTAATTTAATGGGGGGGATAATTATATAAAAAAAAAACACACTTATAAAAAATATATATATATATATATATATATATATATATATATATATATCAATTAGTGAATTATAATTATATGTAGGAAACTGCTGTCTAAATACTTGGAACTTTGTCAAAATAAAAATAATAAAATATTTTTGATAAACTGTAAATTCGTTTACAATATCATGTATTTAATCTTTACGTTATTCTTAAAATTTATACCATAAATATCTTATAAAATGTAGCTCTATACTCTTTGAATGCTTCGACTAGTAATATATATTTATTAGTAAAATAATTCATGAGAAATTACAAATTTCAAAGAAAATCCTCTCTTATTAAAATAATTACTAAGAGTTTACTAAAATCCTGAAAACTTTACCCTTATTTATTATATCTCTGAAGAATTTATCCATTACTATACCCGAATCTCCAGTAATCACATTTTGATGTTCCTTAATAATAAGTTTCTTGTAATCAATGCAATCACAGTTTAGTTCATTCTTCATATATTTAATGTTATTATAATTAAAAAGAATTCTATCTTTTTTTTTATTAATTTACAAGCATTCTTTACTATAATAATTTTATTTGTAAGAAATTTCTTATGTTTATCAAAAATATCATTAAATATAATTATATTAAAAGAATTAGTAATTCATAAAAATTAAAGTACAATATACTCTATTATTATTTTGTTTATTGTCTTCGATATTACATTTACTTAATCGGTAGATAGAAATGTAAACACTGGCTATCAACTCTGTCATCATTAGCTAGGAAATATTTTTAGAAAACGTTTTTTATTCCTTAAACCAAATATAAAGCATTAAGCATGTTTAACGTTTCAATTATTTTCAAAAATTATTTTTAAAAGATAAATAATATTTTAATTTCTGCTTTATGTAAGTTTCTTATTTTAATTCTGTATCTCTCTTTATTCATTAAATTTTATTTTTAACATCGTTTTTTACTATTCTTATAATTTTTGTAAAAAAAAATAGTTTATTAGCTTCACATTTCATAACACTTAAAATATTTCTGTTTAAGTGCAATACATTCATTTCATAAGAATAAATAGTATTGTAAGATCTTACAAAAGAATGCCCTATATAATCATTTTCTTAGTCTTTGCTTCTGTTTTTATTAACATCAATTTCAAATTTATGTCGATAGAAATGCCTTATAGCAATTTTTAAAACTGCTTTTGTTTTTTGTGTTAAAAGTACATCTTTTGATTCTATTATTTAAATTAGTAGTAGTTTGTCCCAAGTATTTAATTTTTTTGGTTTAATTAATACCAAAAATTAAAAGTTTTGCAAAAAATACATTTAGAATTATGATTATATTGTTCATTATTTATCATACCAGCCAGTTTTACATCGTTTATTATCTCTATTTCCTGCTGAAATTAATATTATAATTATCATCATTATAAAATGCATAAATTGTTTCTTTACTTCTAGCATAATCATTTATATTATCTCTGACAAAAATTTCTCTTTAAAAATTCTTGAAAGTATCATAGTTATTTATGTAAATTTTGTGCCTAAATCTCATATTTTATAGTTCTCATAAGGTTCACAAACAATACAGACCATAATCATAAATCGTCTTGCGTTATATTAGTAACCTAACAGGAATTACCAAAATTCTCGATTTCACTATCAACTAAATAATCAAAATCATTTGAATCGAAATTTATCTTAAATCTTAAGACTATATTGTAACAGTTAATGATTTATTTTATTATACTCAAATCCAAACATTAAAGAAGTGTAATTCTTAGTAATTCAAACAATTAAAGAAAATATTAGATTTTTTTAAGTCTATAAAATAAACTGAAATTTCCTGATACAATAAATAATTCAAAAAGCACTAAAATAATCAAAATGTATAATAATATATGCAATATACAATAACTAAAATATATCCAACAATACGACCAAACATTCCTAACATAAACGTATACACACATAAATATATATATGCACACACACACATATATATATGCAAACACACACAAATATATATTTACACACACACACACACATATATATATATATATATGTGTGTGTGTGTGTATGTGTGTGTGTGTGTGTGTGTGCGTGAGTGCGTGCGTGCGTGCTTTTAATTCAAATAAAGTAGTTAAAAAAATCAAAAATCAGAAAAATTAAGAAAAACAAAATTTCCAAAAGGCTGAAAAATTAAAAATATGCTTAATGTTGTAACAGGCTTTAAGATTGCAAAGCTAGATATTTCTAGAATTGTAGACCAAACTATATCCATCTACAAAATGTATTAAAAATGGTTATAAAATCATAAATATAAATTGAGAAATTTTGAACACAAAGTCCAAAAAATTCAAACAAAAATTTACTAAAAAAAAAAAACACAATATGCCCAACCAAAAGTTAAATCATCGAAATCGAAAATTACAAAAAAAATCTATGAAAAGGAATAAAAAATTTCAGGTGGAACACACCGCGTTTATTAAAATTACATACATTGAATACAAGGAAATGAACAGGAATTTAGTAATTTACTAAAATAAAACAAATTAAGTTTAGAAAAATATTTACTCACTTATAAATAGGTCATGTAGGCTTTATTTCAAGTCATACAAATACTTGAAGAAGCATACCAAATGAGTCAAAATAGAGTCGTAGCAAAACAAATCACTGCCTATTAAAGTAGAGAAAAAACAATTTTGGAACATTGCCAAATTGCCAACACCAGTCAATAGTCAAAGGCAAGCGCAACATAATGGAATATTGTAAAAAAAATTACTATTAAAATAATATAAAAACTTAAAAAATCGTAAATCTATAAAAAAGAAATAGTAAATTACAAAATAAATAAATAAGAACGAAACTAAAAAAGGCAAGAAAATTAACAAAATAATTTAAACTAAATCTAAGAAGAATTTTTTCTGAAAAATAGTATTTCAATAATAATATTAAATTAAATTATAAATAAGTAATATAAAACAAAATAAAAATAATAAAATTAATTTTATTAAAAAAGAAAATTAAAAAGTAATGTAAATAAAATATAATAAATGAAAATAAAAAAATAAAAATAATGAATAATAAATATTAAAAATAGAAAAAAACTGAAAAATTTTAAAAAATATTTTTAAGTTTAAATTATTCATGGAAAACCTTTTATTAATAATAAAAAAATTCATAAAATTTATAACTAAAAATGCACAAAAATAGAAAAAAAAATCACTAGTAACCAATAAAAAAAGTTTTTATATTTTAATTTACGCTTAGAAAATTTATAGAATACATAGCTTTAGCACAAGTAAAAATGAAATTATTTAAATTATTTTAAATATTTAAAGGAATATAAACTATTTTGATATTTTTATGTAAAAAAAATACATAAAAAGCATCGATAAATAATTAAGTTTAAATAATTGTCAAAGAAAGGAGTTTTATTAAGGAAACAATAATTATATTTCTTTTGTCATAAATGTTACTAATAATCCTATTATTCTCACTTCTTGAATTATTATCTAAAAATTTTGTCTCATATGAGTTTACATTAGTTTTAATCAAAATTTAAGTAAAGAGGAAAAAAAGATAAATCTTAGATCAAAATAATTATAAATCTTAGATTAAAAGATCAAAACAAATAATCTTAAATATATGGTTATTTGTTATGAATTGAATAAAATCGTTTATTATAGAAAATAGTGATAGATTGAGTAAAATTAAACAGAAAATAATAAAATGGTATTTTTTGTTTTGAAAAAACTTGTGTATAGACATTTAACAACAAATAGTACTTCCCTAAAATCTATCTTGCGTCTAATATAATTATCCAATATTACATCAAACATTGATAGCTTACCTGACAATAGATCAGAAGCAATTTTTCAACATTTACATAAACACTCAACTACAGAAATAGATCTATTCAAGTAACACACAGAACTTCATCACCCACCACAGATATATCTTACCCGCCAAAAGTAATGTGAACTTTTTCTTTCGCACATGATTTATTGTCTATGGTCATCAACGTGCATTCGAAACGGACACACTAAGGGTTTTGAATAAAATTAAGTGAAAATGTATGTAGACAATTGGCAACATTATGTATTTAATGGTTAACTTTATGGTTAACTTTATGCATTTAATGGTGTAATTGAAATCCGTTAGAAGCTTAATGTTTTGATGAGTTTACAGAATAGTACTTTCCTCATTTTGCATGAAAGGTATCTGAAATGTTCTATTATATTTTGAGCAATGCTGTATGACAGAAAATCGAAACTTTATAC
The DNA here is from genome assembly GCA_019974015.1 of Nephila pilipes. Lineage (NCBI taxonomy): Eukaryota > Metazoa > Arthropoda > Arachnida > Araneae > Nephilidae > Nephila > Nephila pilipes. The sequence continues at coordinate 3,019 of BMAW01050993.1, read as the reverse complement.
TACATACCTTTAACTCCGAGTTCCTTCTTAAGTGATACAAAGTTTAAAACTCTTATTTTGTGACAACAAAGTGAAACTGCTGGACTTAGTCAAATCTGATACTTTTGAAATACGTAGATTGATGAATAATAAAATCTTAATATAATATATCTTTCCCCAAAATTTCTTATCATGAAATATGGAATACTTAACTTGTAGATAATTTCTGTGATCTATTTAGAGTTTGCCTCAAAATGTCACCATTGTATTAGACACTAGCATTGAAGCTAGATAACACCTTATATTATAAAGATACCTTTCCCAAAATTAAGTGGTTTTTGATAGCTTTTATAACACACTGTAGATTTAATTTATAATATTAAAGATTTTAAGGTATTCGAATGTTATTTCTCTTTTCTTAATTATTCATAATAGTGAGCATTGAAAGGAAACTATATCATTAATTCTAATTTTTATTTAAATTTGTGGTTTTTTTTAATTAAAAATAAAATAAAGTACATTCAAAAATTTGTTGTTTAGATTGATGAATAGAGGTGAGCTTTTATTTCAAAAAATGTAATTTGATTCGCAGAATTAAGTTGCGTTATACGAATAAAATATAATAAATGGATTTTTTTCTTATTTTAATATATTTATTTAAATTGTAATATTTTATGGCACATTTTGCGAAAAAATATAACTTCATTATTTTAATATTACTTTTACGTCTTATGAAGTAGTTAATTATAAACATCTATACTAATTTGCTCTTAAAAGCTCTAGAATTTTTTTAAACCACAGTTTTCTTAAAAATATTTTTGAAAATATATTTATATACTTACGAAATAAATACTCAAATATTTCAAAATGAAATGTTAATTCATTAATAAAAGTACTAAATATAAACATTATTGTGATTTTATGCAACATTTAAAATTCAAAACAATAATTGTTCTGTAAGTCTTTTGCACCAAAAAGTTTGCCGAGAAAACAAAATCCAGGAAAACCAAAAAACCGTATTGATATTTTGAAAGCTTAGTTTTGCCTCTATCTATTCAAGGCCATTTAAGGTAGCAATTCCAAAATCACTCGGCCATGTTTAAGAAAACTAATTGTAATACAGCGAATTGTGAAAAAGAATAACAAACAATTTATTTTTATGTCTAACAATTCTTCCTCTAAAAGACAAACATTCAATTTTCTTAGATTCTAAAGATACTATCAAATGAGGTTTCATCTTGTTTTCCTTTTCTTCTTACATCGAAATTGAGGCTCTTTCGAAGAATGAAATTCTGTTTTTATGCAGATCCATTTTCAAGAAGCTTGGGGTTTTTTTGAAATATTAACTCCCAAATTTCCTTAAAACAGCAATTTGAGAATAAAATGACTTCCATTTTCCTGAAATACGTTATCTTGCCAGAATAATTTAGATTCAGAGAATTGTTACGCTAATGTTTATTGGGGAATTGAACAAATCACATTTCCAAACGTTTCCACGGCTGTAGTTTTTTAGTTATGTAAAAATATTTTTAAATAATATCTTCAGTCATATAAAAATACATTTGTTTGCTGGAAAGATTTCATATTTTTCTCACTAGACTCTATATTATCAATAAATATAAAGCTATTTATACTTAAAATAAATGAGCCCTTTCAAGTTTCAATTTTTTTTGAAAAAAATAATAAAGTATGATAAACCTAAGAAATTTTTCTAGAATTAAAATGACTTTTACAGAAATGTATAAAACACACATATAGCAATTTTTTTCTAAGTTTTTAAAATTTTAAATTTTTTAGAACATGCGATCATTTTACTACATTCTTAGAAATGAAACCACAGACAAAACTATTTAAGCTTTATTTGCTTTGATCTGAATTTACTTTCCTAATTTATAGGAGGACTTTCAAAGATTTTTTTTTCCATAACCAATATTAATGTATAGTAAAACTTCTCTAGTATACTCAACTTATATTAGTTATAGAGAGTTATTTTTAATCAGATTATGATTATTTTACTTTATTATTGTAAATTCTAAGATTTCATTTTTTATATATATTATTTACTTCAAGGTAATTTAATCGATATTTGTTTTCTGTAATATTCATATATTAGTATATTCCATTAATATTTTCAGTTGTTGCCGATCCTTTTTTTCTTGTCCTAGAAAATATAATATCACTCTAATAAATTTCGTAATTTACTCATTACATATCTCAGCTGTAAAGCTAAATTAAGAATATTGATGAGGAACCTAGAAATACAAACCAAGATTACATGGCATGGACGTCACATAAGTCTCACTCTCTTAACTTCAGCACACAACTGCATGAAAACTTAGTTGGAGACATCATTATTCATCACAATAGTACTTAATTAAACTAGAGCTCTAATCCGTGATTGAACAATCAGTTTGATATGGTCAGTTTTTGTCATTGTTGAAAAAATAATAATTGGTGATAAATCTAGTAATTGTACCCCATGATTAAGTAACGGGGACGATCCGATATTTGCTTATCTAAATTTCAGTACAATGACATTTGGAACATTAGGAAATAAATTTCGTTTAACTTAAATTTGTTTGGTTTTGCCGGAATGGGTTTTCGTGAAGTGAATTCTTGAACCCAAAATTGATCATCACCGGACATAAAGCAAAGAAAACTTCTCATTGAACAATAATAAACTGCTGTTGTTCATTGATAATTAAGTAACTTATCACAACGTATAGTAAACAAACTACACTTATTGCTAAATTACTAAATCACTATTCTATTTTCCACAATATATTTGATAATAAAACATATTTGTATAATATTGAAAAAATTAGTGACGTTTATTACTTTACCTTAATGATATGGAAAGTTATCATGCAAAGTAATTATTAATTTAAGAGCTTTAATACATTTACATTTGTATTAAATGTCGTTTTAATATTGAGAATCAAGAAATAATTAATTGATACTTTCTGCTACTTCCTACCCAAGAACTAGAAATTTAATAAATTATTTCTAATGAAAACGAAATGTTATATATATATATATA
>BMAW01050991.1:91237-119362 GCA_019974015.1 Nephila pilipes | reverse complement strand
ACACACACACACACACACACACACACATATATATTCTGGAACTTTTATGAAATTATAATTCAAAGCTGTGAAGATAAGCCATAAGATATCTGCCGATGTGGCGTGGCTTATACAGCAAATGATAGCAGAGAAATGATAAAAAGATCATTAGATCGTGGAGACTAGAAATATCTTTATACTAGAGAAAGAAACGGAAATTCCAGAAATAATTTTGTTTAGTCAGCAATTAATAGGCGTTCGCAATTAACCATAATACGCGGTATTCCGATGAGGAAATCAGCATTCTTAAAGATGGAAGAAAACGTTTCGCGTTAAGGAAATGAAATAAAAAGAAAGACAATGAATTCTTTTATCATCACATATATGTAGTGTTACATTAACTTGTCTTATGCGGGTATTCTGGTAAAATCAGTACACCACGGAGGATAACGGGAAAAGACACTTCATGCACAAATATTTTGGATAAGACGACATATAAGTTATAACATTTAGAAGATTAACAGCCCAACTAAGAAACACAGCTATTTTACAGATTAGTGACAGAAGAGGAAGAAAACGAAACTTACACAGATCAGCAACGAATACAAAGCAGCACATGTAATAACTGTCATAGCGTTTTCAATAACACTCAGCTCACTAGCTTACAAGCTCGTATAGGGACAAATATCCAAAGCAATTTTTCGCTCTGACACTGAAAGCTTCCAACAGTCCCGGCAGATACAGGTAGATTTGTAGTAGATTCAGGCCACTTTTCGCTTAGCCAATTCCAACAGCTTCATTCAGGCTTCGCCTCTTTTCGCATTTATAGCTCTCCTGACTAGGTGTGACGTTATAGGAAAAATTCGCTATAAGTCAATAACTTTCGTCCTAACTAATAGAGATAAACTCGTATCACGGAGTGGCGCTTAATGTTTTTTTTCATTTTAAAAAAAATTATTTTTGTATTTTATAAAAAAACCCTCTTTCCCACGGATAACAGAAACTAGAGTTATAACATTTTGCTCTGGCTTTGATCTGAAGTCCCGCCCCCTTTAACGATCTGGCCAATAAAGTAGACTCTTCGTTAGCTTGCTTTCGAAACGTCCAATCGCAACCTGGTCTCTCAACACTGTTCTCTCTTACGTTTCAACGTTCACCCGCTGAATTCCCAGCCTTTTTCACCTTTTGAATTTTGATTAGGAATTAAGTAATTATGAAAAAATTTAATATTATGGAAAGTTTTAAATATTAATTAAGATGAGAGGATACATTTTAAACAGTAAATAGGAACCTCGTAAGCTATGGCTGTAACGTGTTGTTCAGATTTGGGAATTTAAAGTGAAAATTCCTAAACGAATTTGAGAAATATGTTAGAATGAGAATGAGAAGAGAGGGCTGTTACAAAACCGAGAAAGATGTTATTGCTTTTATATTATTTTATTCGTTATTAATTTATGAATGTGTTTGAATAAACATATTTTTATGGATAAACTTGCCCATTTTTCATGATTTATGCTACTATAACTGTAAGAAAACGTATATATATCACGCCATAGAGAAAAATATTTGTACTTGAGATTTTCTCAAAAAGTAGTTTTTCAGGATTCTGGCAAACTTTCCTCACAATTTACTTTATCAACAGAACAGTTAGTTTTCGTATTAGAAAGTTAAGTTAATTAATAAGCAGTGAACTTAAATTTTTTCTAAATGAATTTCACAAATTGTAGTTGTACATAGAATTTGTATAAAAACTTTGACAAGTCTGAATCACAATATTTTTAGAAAAATAATTTATTAGGTTTAATTTTTGAGCTAATATTTAAGTTCAGTATATATAATGTTATATCTTAAAGTACTATGCAAACATTTAAATTATAACTGCAGTAGATTTTTAGGCACTCAAAATTTTGTGATAATGCATAGAATTTGCATAAAGATTCAGGTACCCTTGAATCACAAAAATTTCATGAAAGCTTCAATTCCATTGAATTCCAATGAATACATACGTATTCAGATATCTCAAAGTAAAAGTATGACTTTCATTGCATTTATATTTTTGTAAAAAGGAGGATTAGTAATATATTATTGTTTTGAGAAAAGGGCGTCAACAAAAATGAGCGATAGTGAAATAAAGAATACATGGTGTTAGGTTGAAAAGATGGATGTAATACCTTATGATTATAATAATTACATTTAGTTTCGTTAAAATACATTTTAATTGCTAAGATATATTTAAATTAATATTTTATCGTTTGCTTTTATTTTAATTTCCAAACAGAATATTATTGTCTATTTTGATAATGCGCCGTATGTTTTATTAGCCACAAAAGGGACTATTGTTCTAGTTGGATCACTTTTGGCGTATCAGAACTCTTTAAAAATTTTTTATCGCTAGCATCAATTTTAAAAACATTTAGCATAAATATATTTAATTTAATAACTTATTGTTTGCTTTAATTTTAATTACATTTTGCTGATATAATATTAAATTTAATAATTTATCGTTTACTTTAATTTTAATATTAGAAGAGTTTACTATTGTCCATTTCCCGGTATTTCATCGTTTACTTTAATTCTCATATTTAACTGTGTAATTTAATTATAATTACATTAAAAAAAAGCAACATTGGGTTGCTAAATCTGTTCTTTGCAAAACGTTGCATTGAATGCATTTAAATATATTTTTTTAATACTTATTTTAATACTTGATTTTTATAGCATAATTGTTTGCTTTTTTGTTCTTTTTATTGCTAATATTTACAACGTTTTTGTACATTAGAATTTTTTCCTTGTTAAATAAAAATGATTATGCATTTGAAAAAGATCTTTTCTTGATAGTAATTGCTTCTGCGAAGCTTAATTCACACTTTTTAATATGCATTTTGAATAATTCTGCTTTTTCTAGAACTTAACAGAAAAGAAAAAGAAAAATACTTTATCATCCGTCAAAAAGAAATTGGCGAAGCCAATTCTAATTTTTTTTTCTAAATCTGACTTACATGAAACTTTCTTTTCCACGTCTGAGACATATCTGAGACCTTAATTTAAATTAAACCGAATTAAAAAAGAAAAAAAAAATTATAATTCCAGGAACTTTTGTTACGTAATGAATTAATAGAAATTTGGAAAACGCGACGACATTTAAGATTTTCATTTTCATATTATGTTGTATTAACTTACGAATACGATTCTGTATCACGATGTCGCTTAGCCCAAACTATAAAAAATGATAAAAACAAAAAGTTCTAATTGTTATTTAGAAAAAAAGTCTAAGATAGTGTTTTTTTTTACTATTCCTTGAAATTAAAAAAAAATCATTATTTTATTATTGTATTAGACACGAAATTAAGAACAAGAGTAAAATTTATGTACTGTTTCGAATATTGGAAATAAAAATATTGACTAAGTGATTTAAACCCATTTGATTATGTAAAATATTCCTTAATATTCAGTTATTTTAATTATGTGTAATTGCTCGCGAAATGTTTTATCTGGTGAAATGAATTTGAACTCATTGCAACATACTTTTCAAATTGTTTTGCATATTTATAAGAATCTTAGACAGAAACATAAGAACAAAGTTTGAATTTGATTTCAAATTATCTGATTTGAATTAGAAAAAATTGCTTTGTTTAAAAAAACATTTTTTATTGCTAACATAGGAAATCTCAACAGAATTAAAGCTATTTTTTCATTGAGCAAGATTTCGGGAATTAAAAGTGACTACTATAGTAATTGTTCAGCAAAAATAAATAAAAGAAAAATCATTATTTAGAAATAGGTTATACGATTATCAATTTGACTGCAAAGTATAATTAAGAGCAAATTTTGGTTATTTTTCGGGTTAGAATTTTGATAAGCAATTGTCGTATTTAATTTCTAGATTTAACACACACTTTTAAAAATAAAAGTATTTGTTAATATAAAGCTAAATAACATTTTAAAGAAACGTTAAACTTAAATAAACACAATTTGCTTTAAGTTCTGTTTATTGCTAAATTTTGCTGTTGTTTTATTGTTTAACACGAAAGAAAAAAAATTAAGAATTTTACAAGTCTTAATTTATGTGCAATTTTTTAATGTTGAAAACATGTATGAGGTTTACTTTTAAGATTTAGATACTTTTTCTCTTAATAACTTGAAGAATTAAAATTTTTCTGATTTTTATTCAATTGTTAGAATAGTGAAGATTTTTTTAAGATTTTATTTTGATTTCGAATAAGTATTCTTCGTAAAGTAGATAAAAAGATCAGCTGTTTATGCCTTTTAATTTAGTTTGAGGAAATGAAAGATTAACTTCTCACAGAATCTTTTAATTTGTTTTGTAACTGCATTGAAATATTGAACCAATTTATTTTAAAATTTAGTGTGTTTTCTGAAATGTAGATGGCGAGAGAGGTACCGTTAAGTAACATATCTGAAAACAATTGTTGATTACTTTTTGTCTGAATGATAGCTGCTTCTTCGCATAATGAGCAGATAAATACTTCAAAATTCACAAAATTAAGTTTCCGAGAGTTTTGAATACATCACCTTTTATAAAAATTCTACTTTTGTCTGAATGAAAGCTTTTTTTAATATTTTTTAAGTGCGTTCCCCAATTTATTATCTATACCAGAGGTGGCGAACCTTTATGTATCAACGTGCCATTTTTTCTTAATAATGTTTAATGAGGCCATAGACGTGCCGTCAAATAATTTTGACTTCGTGATTATTAGGAAAATAATAATACTAAATACTATCAACTCAAAACTCTTTATTTACTACAAAAAAATACATTTTACAGTGTCTCAGTTATACGCGTAATTCAAATTATAGTAACATTAGTATGACTTCTGTTGTTGCAGATTAGATGACAAATAACTTATATTAGGGTTGTAAGATGTTACTTTAAGCAGAACACATGCTGAACTGGAATCATCTATCAAACGGTTTCTAAGGTAGTCTTTAAAGTTATTCATCTCTGAAAATAATGACTCGCAGGCATAGGTAAATGAAAATATGGTTAAAATAGCACGAATCAGTTTCTTCAAACAGTTAAATGAGTCTGGTAACGAATTCCATGTTTCCAAAATTTTGTTTTTGGCATTTTTACTTATATTGCTTGTCAATTTTTCTATTTCAATTAATTCCAACTCTTTCCTTGTTTCACTAAATTTTTGAATCCATATTGTACTAGACTGAAATCAATCAGCTGCATTTCAAGTTCTTCAATTTTCAACCAATCAAATTAGGATAAGTTCTGTTTTCAAATGAAGTCATATCAGGGTACATAATAAACTTGAGTGTTTCTGATAATTCTTTAAACCGACAAAATCTCTCCGAAAATTCATTGATTGAAGTATCAGTTACAGAAATAAATTCTTCACCTGGTTCCACATGTATATCTAAATCTTTGATATATATTTTTTTCAAGTTTGGAAAATACTTGTAGTTTCTTGTAATAATATCGTTCCTGAAAACATGCAGTTTAGCGTCAAAAGCGCGAATGAGATCTTTCATGCCGTTAATGGTTTTATTTGTGCCTTGAAGCTTCACGTTCAATTCATTGAAATGTGGCATATATCTGTAAAAAAAACATCAATTTTGAAAGCCACATAACATCCAACAACTGGGAATATTATTCAATTTCCCCCTCATTTTGCGTCACTTCACCGTGGTTCAAAATTACGAGATCCGTCGCCAATAGCCCTCGTGTTGCTTCTGGTGTGACGTTAATATAAACTAAACTAAAATTTTCCTCATTTTCCAGAAACTCTCTGGTTTCTTACAAGCAATCAACAAATCTTTGAAGTACGTTCCCGCGGCTCAACCACTGAACATAATTATACATCAGTAAGCCATTATATATCGAGGTGACTTCATTTAACAAAGCATCAGACTTTTGCTTATTTAAAGCGTGCGACGAAATGAGATTGACTATTTTTGTGACTACTGTCATTACATTATCAAGAGATGTTAAAACACTCTTAGCACACAAGGTTTGTTGATGAATGATGCAGGGGATTTCAAGAATCGAATGCCCTACGTCTGTTTGAAATAAACTTATGAAACCATTTTTTTTGCCCACCATACTTGGAGCACCATCAGTTGTTAATGAAACAATTTTTTTTCAAATCAATTTCTTTCTCAGCTAGTGAATTTTTAACAGCTGTGCAAATATCTGTGCCTTTTGTAGTTGTTAGCAACGATGTTATAGCAATTAATTCTTCCTTAATGAAGTTTCCCACTGAATATCGAGCAAAAACAGCTAAACGTGCAGATTTAGTGACGTCAGTGCTTTCACCAAGACATAGCGATATAAATGGAGCTGAATTAATGTTAATTTATTCTTGATCTGCGACATTTCCGGCCAGTTTCAAAATTCTTTCTTTTATTGTGTTTCTAGATAGAGGAATATCTTTGATGCGCTGAATTATCTTTATTATTGAAATCATCAGAAAGTGAGGGAGCGCATGCTAACCAGGCTTCCTTCAAAAACTCTTCCTCTTGAAAAGATTTACTATGCCATTCAATGACATTCGCAGCTGAGTAACTTGCCGCTGTATCGTATGACAATTTTTTCCAACATATTTAGTCATAGACGTCGACTGTTTATTTGTCTTTCATAGTCCTTGCAATAAAATCCTTTTGCTTTGGTTCGCTTTTTTGACTAACGAATTTGTGATTTGTTTCAAAATGCCGTTTTACAGATGTTGTTCTACATACTACTGTTCCAGAACATAAAGCTCACACCACTTTGTAGCCTTTACTAATCGTGCCATATTTCTCAGTCCACTAGTTTGGAATTCTCTGATACACTTATTATCTTGCACTTTTTGATTTTTTGCTGAACTAGTCATATTAAATAACAGTTAAAAATCGTAAATAAAAAATGAATGAACTTTAGGATACAGTTGTGTCAATGAAAGTGACTATTATGCTATGCGTAAATAAACTAACCGTGATTAGCAATTATTGTCCACAATGCAAGCACAGCGCAAGTCGCATTTCATCCCTTTGTAGGTCTAAACAAGCATCCCGGACGAGCGGGCGGCACTTTGCAAGTCTCGACATGTGGTGTGCACTTGTACTAATATCTATTGTTCTATTCAATTCTGTGTTTGAATTGAGTCTCGAATATTTGTGAGTATCTACCTAGTGAATGATGCTACCTGCCTACGTCGATAGGTAAATCCAAGGCAAAATTTTTGTTCTTTATTATGAAAACCAGAAAATTTTTCGTGGACCCCCACTTAGTTACAACTTGTGAACCCCTGTTTTCTTTTCACGTCTACGTGGACCCCCGTGTGGTCTCCTATGGACCCCTGGGGGTCCACCTGGACCACTTTGGCAACCTATAATATAGACAATGAAACGCCCCGACAAGAAGAGGTTGTTACAATTAATTTACATAAAAACGAAGGATGTTAGGAAAGACAAAAGGAAAAGAGACGATAAGGAAATTTTGAGAAATGTGGATAATTTAGTAAATGGAGAAGGCATATTCTGACAGTTAAGTACTTTTACACTAATACTGGTTTTTCTCAAAATGTTCATAGGTCAGTAATTTTTGTAAAACATATTCATAATACTTGCTAATATATACTGAAATGAGAATTTTAAAACTTTTTTTTTTTTACAAAAAAACGGGTTTTTTTTACAAATTTGTTCGAAAAAAGAGTATAAAAAATCACTATGCCTGACACAATACTTTGTAAATAAGTAAGAAATTCAAAACTAGACAAAAGCTGAATTTAGTATAATTAGAGAGATATATTTTATTTGTGTGAAAATTTTTTCAAACTTGTATCTATGATTTATTTTGAGAAAGGGTACATCTAAAAGGGTGAATTTAAAATTGTTAGTATAGGAGATTCCATCTCCCCTTAAACAACCCATATATCTGTGCACCTCCTTAGTTTACTCCCGAAACGTCACTAAACATTCATTCCTCCTTTTTACATTACATTCTGCTTTAAACTTCGAAATTCTCTTTCCCTTTAAAATGACTTTTTCTTTCCTTCATTTTCTTAAATTTTTTTTTTCAACTGTTTAAACTATTTTTTTGTTTCATATTAAATTTAACTTGTCTTAAAATTAATTAATAAGTCATCTTAAACAATAGAGAGCTCAAGGCAGAGAAATTTTCTTTTGTACATCTTTTTACAATGGCCCTATCGCGAGGTTAAGGCCCTTGTTGGGCCAAGGATTCCAAAAAATCTGTCAAGTCAAGCACACTTCATATTTCAGCTCTAATTTACATATGTCATGGTTCCTTCATAAAAAGAGGTTCTCAAATGTATTTAAAGCCCAAAGGTTTGTTAAAGGAAAATTTTCGTGAGAATCTGTAGTAGTATGCTTTTTGAAAGGGAATTCTTTATCCAAAAAATTGAGGAAAAATGTTATGAAAAGCGTTATAAAAAGAATTCATTTCTATGCATCAGATATGTGTAAGAGAAAAAAATATATTTCAGACCTAATAACAATTTTTTCTTCCAGAAAATCTTGAACAAAGTACATTCTCACGGGGTATTTTCTGACGAAAGAAAAGGACCGCAAAGCTCTTCTTAGAATATTGCATCTTGAGAGTAATCCACGGGATGGAGAAGGGAGGGTCAAAAGAAAAACTGAGATTATCGAAGCCTCTATCGAAACTCGAAGGTGGCTTAGGGTTTATGAAGTGCTGCAACCAATAAGTTTATTATAGAATTTCTTGGAATCTTATTTAAGGCTGAAGAGCATATAAACTTTAGTTTGATGTTGGAGGTCTGTGATTACGGTTGGGGATGATGGAATATTGCTCATGGTTATTGCCAGTCTCGTTTTTGGTTTTTAATGAAAAAGAAGGGAATTCTTAAGTAAAACATAGTGTTATTTTTATTTAAATTATAAAAGAGATCAAGTCTATTGATTCAGGATATAATTTTAGGAATCTTCATTCGAATGAATAAGAAAAAAAAATCCTAACAGTATTTTATTCTCTGCTTTCTTTAGATATCTAAAAATAAAAAAAAATCATTTAAAAATGAAATTATGAATTCAATTTCACACAAAATTGTGATTTTTCAGCTCCAAACTTTGATCTTTGAATCTTCTTGTAACTTACTTATCTCTTTGTATCGATCCAAAGACCGGCGACTTTCGTCAGTGACGAAAACATTGAGAATATGAGGAAATTACTCAAGAAAGATCGTCGATTAACTGTGCACATGATGACTGATGAACTGCAGATTAACCGTGAATCAGTGCGACAAATCGTTACCCAAAATTTAGGGATGAGAAAAACGTGTTGTCGTTTTGTGTCACATAACTTGACTGACGATCAGATGCAGGCACGTTTAGAGGCTTCACAGGATTTTGTCGGTGGATGCGACATCAAAATTCTGTATTGTCACAAGGATCAAATGTATTATCACTGAGGATGAGTCCTGGTGCCTCAGGTACCACCCTGAAACGAAACGGCAAAGCATGGAATGGCGTTCTCCTTCATCGACTCATCTGAAAAATGTCAGAGCAGAAAAATCATGCATAAAAATGATGCTCACCACCTTTTTTGATAATCAAGGCATTATCTACAAGGAATTTCTACCTAAGGGAACGACGATGAATGCTGCAAGGTACATTGAAATTTTGACCCGTTTCATGAAACGTCTAGGCAGGGTACGACCTCTGTGAACATAACAAGGCTCATGGTTTTTTGTTCACGACAATGCTCGCCCTCACACAGCCGATATCGTCAAACAATTCCTGGCAAAAGAGGGGGGGGGGGGGCAAGTTGAACATCCACCATACTCGCCAGATCTTAATCCTCCAGACTTTTTCCTATTCCCACGACTCAAACTCGCTTTGAAAGGAAAGAGATTTGACGATATTCCTGACATCCAACGAAACGTGACGAGTCTTTTGAACTCCATTCGAAAAGAAGACTTCTTGCAAAGTTTCCATTACATGTATATTAGATCTCAGGGGTGCATGCTATTTCGAAGGACAGTAAGGTAGCTTTCATTGATATTTCATCAACGTTAATGTTACAGGACTATTCACCGAACTTTATTGTAAGAGGTTGTATAGCAGGGAAATTCACTTTAAACGTCAGAGACCATGTGGTATGGATGGAGTTACTTCATGGGAATCTAAGTGTAGACTTAAAAGTCTGATAGGGATCCTTCCTACAAGTCTGTAGAATGGGAAAAAGCTGACTTTGCAGTTTTTTTTTGGCAGTGTAATTAGAAGACGGTCAGTTTATGTCCAAATATGTGTGAGTGACTTCGTCTACTTTATAGCTTGTTTTTTTTTTTAGTCTGGAGTTAAGTGAAATACCCGAATTTTACAAAAATAAAAACCCTTTTTTTCCTTTATTTTGTTGTTCTTCAACTTGAACATAGCAATTCATTCTTCAGCCATTCCCCGAGAAATTCGGCTTACACTGGGAAAAAGGGGTGATTACAACCAACGAAATTCGCGAAATTTGGCGAAGAAAGAAAAAATGCGCGCGAAAAATTTATTTGTCTCAAAAAATATACGTATCTTTAATTTTATTAAAATGATAAAGAAGTCGATAACGACGAAGGTGAAGCTCAGCTATTAACAGCTGATTTAATTCGCGACGGCTTGAACTTTGCTACAAGTAAGGAACAGCATTTTCTTACTCATGATCTTGGCATAGTACGTGATTGAAATTTCAGTGTAATCTTAAGTCTTGTGTAGCAGGATATCAAGGATTATATAAGTAACTTGAGAAACCAAACAAACAAACGCTTATAACAGACTTTGTAACAAAAAAAAAGCACCAACAGAGGCCGTTAATAACGAACGAAATTCTTCATTTAAATTATAGCGATAGTTGTTCTAGACATATCTGACACATCTACTGGTGAAAGTTCTTAATAAACGGGCACGTTTGTTATCAAGTAGCAATGAATATTTGTTATTAGTTTTATTCTTATTTCAATTTCAAGTTTTATGTGTGTATGTACCTATAGACTGCATTTTCTCTGTACAGTAATTTTAAATTTTTCTGCAATAAAAATGAATTGTTATTGTTTATAAATATATAATATGGATTACATTAATACTTTTTTCCACGATTTTTTGGAAAAATATTTAGAGTTTTTTCATCTTACATGATTTTTTTTAAAGTTGTGGAACATATCCCCAAATTTACCATAAGTCGCATGCACTTTGTACACGAAATTTTTTGCACGGTTTTCCAAGGAACGTATCTACAGTGTAAAAAATTAGTTGGGGATATATATACAACTATTTTAGGCCAACAATGGCCTACTATAATATTTTTTTTGCAGCACAGCTATTATATTATAATAGCACGTAAAAACATTTTTTTACAATTGTAGCACCAAAAAAAAAAGATGCCAAGATACATTATATATTTGCCATCTATAAATCTTATAATTATCTGAAATAATTTTTAAGTTGTGATTATTGATTTTCGAATTAAAAATGTAAGCCACACAAATTTGACAGCTAGGCTCTAATTAAAACATTTGCTATATTCAAAAATGTACGCATTATTTCTCTCAGAACATCAGGATATAAAATTATCGTCTATGAAACATCAATAAAAATAGATGTCAATTAATGCAGAAAAACAATTTCAAAATATTTCATTTTAATGTTTTCTTTGAATACATTTGAAAGCATTGAAATCTATTTCATTTCATGTTCTCCTAGTGATTTACTCCAATAGAATACGAAATATACTTTTCTTAAGGAAAAATAGTCAATTTTGTATGATAATCTAGGCTTTTTTGTGTGTTTTGTCAAATTTAAGTGTATCATCTCTAACTTGAAATATTTTATTTGTAATTTTCTTCTTTTCTTATCAATTTGAATTTTCTTATCTTCTTTTATCTATTTCAAAGGTATGTAGTTCCTTTTGAACAAAATATTCTTAACGATTTCTTTTACATATATTACATCTTTTTAATAACTATGATTATTTTTTTTTAATTTTTAAAGATAGTTTTTGGCAATTGATAGAAGAATAAAATTACTTTTATTTAAATTACAATAACATTATTGATTAGAATATTTCCACAATAGATTCACTCCAATTTTTTATGATAATCCAAGCTTTTTAGTGTGTTTCGTCAAATTTAAGTGTTTCATTTCTAACTTGAAATTTTTATTCGAATTTTTTTTTTTCTTTTCTTACTAAGCAACACAAATGTAAAAATCAATTTTAAAAATATTTAATTATTTTTGATCAAAATATTCTGAAAATGATTTCTTTTGAAGCTAATACATCTATTTAATAACTGTGAATAGTTTTCGATTTTAAATGAAATTTTTTGGCAATCAATTGAAGAATAAAATTACTTTTGCTCAAATTACGACAAAATTATTGATTAGAATATTTTCACAATGACTTTAATAAAAGAAAGTTCTTTTTTTTTTTTAAATATCCCTATTTAGTTTGTTCTAAAACTAAACTTTGGGTTCAATGAAAAGATAGAGAAAAGTGAATTTTCTTATCGAGAGAATTTTTTTCCCTTCATTAGAACAAAAACGGAAACAAAAGAAAAATTTAATTTGCTTACGATTTCACGCTTCGATGTAACTCTCTTCGAAAGCCCATTGTTCTATTCTAAAAAATGATTGGGTTGCTGCGAATAATGTGTTTTAAATAATTCGAAGAAAACTTTAACGTTGAATAATAAAGCTCTAGCGTTAATTGAAATTTTTGTAAAATCCAAAAGAATCATTTCATTTGCTGACGTTTTCGAGCCTCGTTACAATCTTCTGCAAGCGCCCATTGTTCTGCTTTAGTGAAAATAATGGATAACTTTAAAAGTATTTTAAAAACAATTTGAAGTGAACTTTTACTCGATCTATTAAAGCTCAATGCATTAACCGAAATTTTTTAAGTCACACTAAAAAGAGAGGGGGGGGGGGATCTTTCATTTGTGTTCATGATGAATTAAAATGTTCACAGTGAAACAAATTGAACAGACGAAATTGAACGAATGTCTTAAGAATCAGAGTAAATAAATATTATTAAACATAAAATTTGACTAGTGTGTATTTTGATCGAGTTGGCTTACAGAGTTATTAGCATACAACTGAGAAAAATTATGAAACCAATAGCTGTTTTTATTCATTTAGATGAAAATAACTAAAAACATTAATTGAAAAAATGAATAGATTTAAAACATTATTTCAAGGAATTTGAAATGAAAGAGAGAATTAGCGTCACATTTCTTTTAAAATGAAAAATTATCAGCAAATTTAGAGACGATTACAAAATTAAACAAGAAAAAGATAACAAAAAAAATATTATATATTTCCCATGGTGTTATAGTGGTGTCAAACGTTGTAGTATTTCATACATGGGTATGAAATATTTTGACTTTTTTAGAGATCATTTTTGGCAGTCGATCGAAGAGTAACAATATTTTTTTTGCTTAAATTATCCTGTATTACAATTCAATAACGTAAAGAATATTTTTAAAAAAACGACTAATATTAAGCGATGAAAATAAAAAAAATGATGAAATAATATTTCACACGTTTTGTTACTCAAAGTCTTTTCAAAGCATTTAACAGAAAAAATATAGTGGCCGAGATAATCTAGTATCATGTTCCCGATTTCGAGGCCCGCGGTATTTTTCGAGTTTCATTTTCGAGCCTTGATGCTGCAAAAGACCCGCAGTGTAGATGGAGCTGATACACGTTAAATATATCGAGACTCAAAGTCCTTCCAATGGCGTGGAAGTTTGGAAAGGCGGAGCGAAACGCTTGTGTCATACTCATCACTTGACCTATGTTTAAAATTGTGAGGTGTGTTGTTAACAAACAGTCAATCAGAACTGAGTGTACAGCCAAATGCATTAACTGTTGTGGCAATAATCTGCGTTTTGGATCTAGCTACGAGGTTAATCACGGGTGTAAGGACAAGAATTGTCCCATACTCAAAAACCAAAAAACTTTTATTTTTAGTCATACCGATTTCGGCTTGTAATATATTTTCATGTGTTCTCATACTGACCTCGGTCATTAGTTATTTTGTTTTTTGCATCCCTGGCTGATCGAGTCCATATTTTGCAACTAAACGCTAATCACTCGCGTGCTGCGCATCTCCAGGCTTTTGTGGTCGCTTCGGAACTCGGATCCGATCTTCTGCTAATCCAAGACCCTTATCTTAATTTTAAAACCCCTTTAAACTCCCCTCCTGGATCAATTCAATATTTCTCATTCAAAAATAAATGTCTCACTGTTTGTTTTAATAAATTAATTTACCCCGAATTTTTTAACAAAACCGATCATACAATAGGTGTCTTACTTAAATTTAAAAAACTTTCTATTTTAGTTATAAATTTATATTTCCCTCCTCACGATGATTTCGATACCATGTTAAAAGAACTTTCTATTTATAAAGTTTCAAATCATAGTTGTCTCCTGACCGGGGACTTCAATGCGAGGTCCCCCATCTGGGGATATGATTTTACTGATACCCGAGGGGACTCTCTGATTGATTTCGCGTTACAACATAATTTAAATTTCTTAAATATTCCAGAATTGGGTCCTACTTTCGTTGCTCACTCAGGTAAAGGTAACCCAGATATATCCTTGATATCCAACAGCATTATTTATTTGGTGGATAGGTGGGAGGTTTCGGACCTGGAGTCTCTGAGCGATCACCGGTTTGTGAGTGTTCAACTGCGATGTGATTTAAATAAATCCAAATTTTATTTAAAAACTAAATACGGTATCAATAAATTTTTCAAAAAATTTAAGAATTCATATCCCAAACTTATTCAAACTGTTGAATCAATTCGGAATTCAGATCAGCTAGAGGAGTTCACTAATTTATTGATTTCAACCGTCCGGTCATCCGCTTTCATATCTTTTCGTAAACGACGGGTTCTTGCTACTCCTGTTTTCTCCTGGTGGAACAGCAATTTAAAAATTTTTAGAAATAAATTAAACGCTCTTAAAAGGAAATTAATATATTTAGTTAAAAATAATTTTCCACCTGTAGAAATTGAAAATTTACAATTAAAATATAAAAAAGAAAGATCTTTATATAAAGGCAAAATTCTTAATGCTAAAAATGAGGCCTGGGAGCACTTCTGCACCACCAATAGTGAAAACTTTGGCCTGAAGTTCAGGGTGGCCTTTGGCAAGTCCTTGAACTCTCGGCCCCTTGAGGTCATGGTTCCTAGCTCCTCTGATAACTCCCAAAAGCAAAAATATGAATTCCTCATACATTCTCTTTTCCCGGCCTCCGGGGAGACATTTGATTTGAGTTTTGAGGAGTCTGCCCCCCCCCCTCCGAATGTTTCCACTGAAGAGATATCTTTGGTTTTTAAAAATCTTAGTGGTGGGAAGGCTCCCGGCCTTGATTTCTTGGACTATGGAATTTGGAAGCATATTTTTTCTAAATTCCCTAATCTTTTAACAAAATTTATAAATTTATGTGTGCAATTTTCCTATTTTCCAAATATTTTAAAAGACGCTAAACTGAAACTCCTCCTTAAATCTGGTAAGGACCCGTCATCCGTTAAATCGTACAGACCGATCTGTTTGTTTCCAACCTTGGGGAAAATTGTTGAGCGGGTTTTTGTCAATAGATTAAATTTCTGGATTCATCGAAACAATATTCTTCATCCACTCCAATTTGGTTTCAAAGAAAATTCTGGCTGTGATGACGCCATTTTCCACTTGATTTCGTATATCAAATGCAAAAGATCTACCGAACACGTTGCTGTTACTTTTATTGATATTCAGGGTGCGTTTGACAACATAGATTGGTCTGTTATTTTTAAAACCTTAAGGAATCTTCATTTCCCAATCTGTTTTCAAAAGTTTATATACTCTTATTTAATAAATAGACATATTATTTTTTCTAATAATAATTTTACAATAAAGCATCTAATTACCAAAGGCTGTCCTCAGGGTTCGGTACTTGCACCCGCTCGGTGGAACTTATATTTTAATTCTATTTTGAATATAAATTGCGAAAACTTTTTAGTTCAAGCTTTCGCGGATGACCTGGCGGTTATTTCCACAGGAAATTCGAGAAGAGACCTAGAGTATAATTCTAATATTTTAATCGAACTTATTGCTGAACACCTGGAACGGCTAAGGCTGGAAATCTCCATTGAGAAAACCGCCTCGGTTGTGTTTAGAAGCCCGTCAATCCACAACAAGGGAGTTCGTGGTGGCAGCGTCTTTAGTCGAGACCCAATTTTTAAACTGAAGAATTCCTTCATAAAAATTTGTAAATTTTATAAATATTTAGGAATTCTAATTGACTGCCGGCTCTCCTGGAGTCCCCACATTAATTATCTTAAAGAGAAAAATTATAATCTCTCACTAAATTTTAATAGAGTATCCTTCAATGATTTTAATTTCAAAAATTATAAACTGTGGTACTTATGCGTTATAGAACCTATTATTGTCTATGGAGCGGGGGTTTGGGGTGGTGACCTAAACTCCTCGCAAATTACTAAGCTAAACTCTATTCAGAGAATTTACCTTTTAAAAATTACCAAGGCCTATAGGACCTCTTCCACTTCTGCTTTGCAGGTGATTGCTGGCTTCCCCCCTATTCATCTGACCATAAAATTTCATTTTCTTAAGTATCAAATTTGGAGGCGGCATAATCCAAACTTTTTTCACCTAATTAATAATATTCCATTTGATTCAAATACCTCATTGAGAACTGTTCGTCCTGAAAAACGAATTCTTTTTCTTAACAAATTTTCGGGACCCTCCGAGGGGGAGATTTACACCGACGGATCAAGGATCGGGTCCGAAATTGGGTTCGCCGTGTGTGTCTTCCACCGGGGTGTCCTAAACAGAGTCTACATGTTCAAACTGAATTTTTATAATTCAGTTTTTTAGGCCGAGCTTTCAGCAATCGGATTTGCCGTTTTGTGGGCCGTCTCTCATAACTTTAAAGTTTCTGTTTACTCCGACAGTTTATCCTCTATATTGCTACTGCAGAGTACTAGAAATAAATCAGCTTTTATCAATACCATTAGAGAAAAATTAACAACTTATTCTGATTTTTACAACTTACACTGGGTTCGGGCCCACGTCGGAGATTATTGTAACGAAATTGCAGATTTCTTTTCAAAGCTCGCTATCACTTATGGTGAGAAAATGAATGTCCCTGCCCCTCAATCTCATATAGTTATGACCTTAAAAAATAAGCTTCTTTCTGACTGGGAGGTCTGGTGGTCAACTTGTAATACTGGTATTCGGGTTCAGTCATATATTCCTAGACCAAATTTGAGTTTTTATACAAATTCTAGTTTTATTACCCGCTTCTTAACCGATCATGGTCCCTTCATTTCTTATTTAAATCGTTTTAATTTAAAAAGTACAAATTTATGTCTCTGTGGCTCTGTTGGAGATGCTGACCACTACGTTTTCTCTAGCCTTTTTACCAGAGATTTTCATTTAAAATGTCCTGTTATTGAAGCGAAACCTATTTGGCTGAGGTCCGTGTGTGAAAATCCCTACTTACATTCTAAGCTTAAATCCTGTATACTTACGGCTCGTAAAATTACCCAACAAATTTATTAATTTTTTCAAACTTTTATTATATTTCTCAATATTTTTATCATCCCTTACCATGTAGCTATAATTGTATGTCTTGTATATGTGTTCCCACCTTTGCCTAATACTTAATTTTTGTTTACGAGTTTGTGGACGTTTTTGTATTGTGCTATTTAACCTGTTGTGTATCTTATTTCTGTGAGAAAATTTCAACTGTTCAACCGTTTCTTTGCCATGTATATTTTTTGTTGTGCAAATACCTTGTACATTTTGTTTAACCTTTATTTCAAAATTATGTAAATCTTATGTTATTTTGTCAATAAATGCTGAGTGCGGGGGTGATTGTTTCCCGGCGGTCCGGTTTGCAGCTCTAAACCCTTTGGGTGAGCTCGGTCCCCTTGGGTACTCAAAAAAACAATCAATCAATCAACACAAAAAAGTAAAATCATTCTTTTCTTAATTTTACCGTTATGTATATTCTTGCACAGACACATAGATTTTAATAAAGTATATGTGTTTAAGTAAATATTTGGAGTACTAAATATTATTCACATTTAAGAAATTCCTAGATTTATAATAATTATAATTAATATTTCTGTTAAAATTGTTCAAAACGTAGAAAGATAGGGTATTAAAGCATTTTTCTGATGACTTTTAAATAAAAGGAAACTCAGATGTTTGGGTCAATGATATTGTTTCTAATTTGATATTTTTATTAGATATATGTAAATGCAATAAATGAAAAAATTAAGATGATCTTAGAAGAAATAACACCAGAATTAAAAAAGGAACTCTTCGGATACTTATGATATAATCTTGATAATAAATAGCCATCAATGGACTAAATTCATGTGTCGTCACAATCACATGATAACTTAACCACGTGATTCCGGTCGTTGTAAACAGTCTTGTATTCGTTTGTATTTTGTGAAATGTGTTCTGCTTCGTAAGCTTAAAGAACTTGCATTTTACAAAATAACACATGGATCAATAAGTTCCAAGACTAACCCAAAGATGGCGCTCGTAGTAAACCAGTAACCAAGTCTTTCTAGAGTACTACTACTGGATCGTTCATCAGATCAGAAGTCATTTGAATTTAATTTAATTAATCCTTCCAGATAATCAAACAGGCGATGATAATTAAAAGAGTCTATTTTACCTCGCAATTGACGCCTACCACTCCGGACATTGAAACGCAATTCTTCGGTATTTGTACTCAAAATGAAGAGCATTATGATTCTAATGCTTTCGAAATACAAAAGGAATCTTAAAGAACTATAAGGAATGTAAATAATTTTTCGATGGAAAATTGCCGATCCGCGTGGAACATACTAAATGATCGTTATTTTAAATTCTGTTTCATTGCTCTTTCGTAATAATTGGAAATTATCATCCAAAATGGTTGAGAGTATAGTTGTTGCCAGCGGCTACTGAAATTAGAGGTGAATGGATATGTTGGTATATTTTACAACGCACTGATATATTTCTAATGCTCTTAATTTAAAATTAGAACATTATTTTATATTTTTAATTATTAGTACCTTCTTGAGTTACTATTTTTAATCTAGATCTTCTAAGATTTAGTTTAAAAATCATAAGAAAATATGTTCCAAAGACAAGTTATCAATGTAAAATGTAGATATTTCAGAAATCGTTTTTCATTTTCTCGCGGAGAAGAAATATTTTACTGCATTAAAAATTATGAGCACAATTCTGTCTGAAACAGTTATGTTAATAATCAATGTCTTTCAGCGGTAATTGCAAAACTGATCGATTAATTTACTAAAACTGATATATATTAAACAAAATATGACACGATAGTGGTCTCAAAAGTACTTTGTATTTAAAGACAGATGACACTCTCTCATTTTAGTAAATTGTTGGTGCCACCATTGCGCTGCCATCTGTTAAACGGAGCCGAAACAAATTTGACTCTCTTGAATTATAAGTTTGTTTTACTTAGTCGTTTACGACCAAATCAAATTGTTGCCGCGTTTGAGTTGTCACCGTCGGTGAGAAATAGATTCATCATGGAACTCCAAAAAAAATCTAAAATGAAACGTTTGGTTTTAATGACGAAGAAATTTGAAGCGTGAAAAAGCGACAAATACGACAAAAGAGTATCTCAGATTACTGACTAGAGAATCAAAAATTTGCTAAAAACAAACCATTTACAATAATGCTACGAATATAATTTTGAATTTCTTTAGAGCTTGTTGAATGACCCGTTTATACATATACTTATCCAGATATATTTTATATCAAATAAATAAATCAATGATTACAAGTAAACAATTGCAACAACAGTATGGGACCTTTGTTGATTGATTGATTGTTTACTAACGTCGCATTTCTAGCACATGAAGACAATTGATGACTGACCACAATTGCACAATTCCCGTGACGAGGACACACATCATATGGCAACCCCTTCGCACTTGTATGATATCTCAAAGCGAGGACTTGAGACTGAACAGATTGTCTGACGGCATGCTACCGGTAAGTAACAGGGACTCGAACCAATGAGCTCTCGTCACCGTGACCTCAGTCAACGCGCTACGGCTTAGACTCTTGAGCCGCCCTTAAAAGTACTTTTATCTTCAATGAACTAAATCTGTTATGTGAATTGAGTGATGTCTACATAAACAAACCTTGCGTGGTCTGTTTAACATAGATTTCCTTATATGTTAGTTATATGTATTCTTACATTATCCAATTTAATTATATTCGACAGGGAAAATAATGTCAACATATTTTTATGTATCTGTCTTATTCTCGTTTCTTAATTAATGTTAAATTGTCGTTCGGTAAGTTAAGCTTATTTTAAAATTTCTTCCTTGCGTTGTTTGTATAATTTAAGATAAAGCTTTAAATTATTTTCTGCTTTAAAATGATACAATTTTGAATAGTTAACAACAATTAAGTTATTATTTTCTGCACCTTTTCGCTTCTTTGAAGCTTTATTATGTATTTCAAATTATTTCATTTATAAGTATTGTTGTTTATCAACAGATCATCGGTTGATCTCTAAATGTTAAAGATATATCGATATTTATCTTAGAATTGTAATTGTTCTAAACCGTCTGAAAATAACTGAGAATTTGCTAAAGTGTAATTAAGCTCTCTGTATTATAGTATCTTTCTATGTAATAGCATTTTATTTATCAGACAGATCTCTGTTTTCTTAAAAATTAAAGCAACTCTTTGGATTTAAATTGATTAAACTATTTCCTCTTTAATCAAAATACATAATCAAACTTTTAATGCCATATAATATTTTATGATTTAAGCAGTGTAATTTTGTTCTTGAGTTATAGTTTTTTTTTTTTCTTAAAAAAAATGGGGTATATTCCTAGTCATGCCACTTGGCGAAATTTTTGAAATCAAAAGATGGCGCCAAAAGTGGAGATTTCAAACCCACACTCTGTGAAGCGGAAAATAATTTATGTCGTCTATGGAATCAAACTTTGAAAAAAAGCTGGCGTTTTCACCGAAAAAAGAAAGGAATGTGGAAATTCTTTCCTAATCGTCGATTAAATTATTTTGCTAAATTTTGAAGAAAACGAGGAGTTGTCAGTTGAAAGAAGGATTTGCAACAATGTTTCATTTTTAAAATAATTATCTTTATTACTTTATTCAAACAACAACGAAGTAAAAAAAATTCTCGCAAGATGTAGTTCCCAATACCTCAAATTTAAGCAAATGTTAAAAAAACAATTTACAAATATATTAAAAAATCCTTTCCTCAAATAATGTTATTAAATTAAATTTTAAAGAAGAGCAATTAAAATATTTTTTAATAATTATAAAATCACCCAAGTTAATTTAGGATCAAGTCATTATAACAAAATATTCAGGCTTAAACCAAATAAATTCCAGGTGGACATTAGTTTAGCTTGTTGATAGAAGAATGATTTAAGAACTTTATACTACAGCAATCCAAAATTAGATTTTGCATTTATTTAGGTAAAAAATATAGTTAACAAAGTTTTGTGATAATTTCATTCAATGAAAAGTAGTATAACACATGGATCAATAAATCCTGAGACAGTGGTCGTTATGATTTCCCCAAACGTACCAGCAAGTCAATATAATAATCACTCGTTGATCGATTACCTTTTCGAGGTATCAATGAAATACGCCATGCGTAATCCCAAAAAAACTGATGCTACGGACTTTGCCAGCTGATCAAGGTGTTTTCGACGGCCAGCTGTAAGCCGTCACGTTTGACTCTGGAGGTGATGTATCCATGTTCGTCCATGGTCACGTAACAACGCGAAATCTTTTGTTGCGAGTAAATAGCGATAAAACAGCTTTGAATCATCGACTTGTTGCTGTTTTTATTCCGCATCGAAAGCAATCGCACCACTTGAAAAAAAACCTTTTCACATGCTCAATTTTCAGCGCGATAGTAAATACACTTCCATATGATATCTGTGTCATCCAGCAATCTCGAGCTTCACTCATTGATCTTCATTATAATTTTTAATAACACTCACATTTTCCGGTAATGGCTTCCACAGGTCTACCTGAACGTTCCGCGTCATTTGTGTGTCGGTAATGACCATCGTTTAAACTCGTAAGTAAACCACCGACAAATCGTTGCTTTTGATGGACAAGAGTCCGCAATATTTTTTTCAATCCATTGTTTCTGCTTGTAATGGTGTTTTTACCCATTAAAAAACACCGTTTTATCAGAACACTTGAACTCTTTGGTTTTTTTCCATTTTTTAAACAACTTACAAAAAACGATTTTACTCCAACCTCGATAACTCAGCTGTTTCTAATCCGACTTTAAAATTTTGACATCGTTTCAAGCAAAGGTTATACTCTAGAAAGATTCTAGTTACTTCGGTTTACTTCATTACGAGCGCCATCTTAAGTTATCTTTGAACTTATTGATCCAGGTTATTTTTGTAAAATGCAAGTTCTTGCTTACGTAGCAGAACACATTTCACAAAAAAATACAAACGAATTCACAAGAACATAAGATCTATTAATAATCTTGAAATGTGCTGGGTTAAAACAAAATGTACGCTGCATTTTGCACAAACGGTAACATACATGGAAAGAAACGGTCTGAACAGCTGAAATTCTCACAGAAATAAGATACACAACAGGTTAAATAGCACAATACAAAAAACGTCCACAAACCTCGTAAACAAAAAATTAAGTATTAGGTAAAAGGTGGGAACACATATACAAGACATACAATCATAGCTAAGTACGGTAAGGGATGAGGTAACATTGAGGAAATATGCAATAAAAGTTTGAAAATTGACAACTTGTTGGGTGCACCTTATCAGAGCCGTAAGTATAACAGGATTTAAGTTTAGAATGTAAGTAGGATTTCACACACGGACTCTAGCCAAATAGGTTTTGCCTCTCAATAACAGGACATCTTAAATGAAAATCCTTGGTAAAAAGCAATAGAGAAAACGTGGTCAAGATCCCAACAGAGCCACAGAGACATAAATTTGTACTTTTAAATTAAAACGATTTTAAATAAGAAACAGCGGACCATGGATCGGTTAAGAAGCGGGTAATAAAACTAGAATTTGTAAAAAACCCAACTTGGTCTTAGGGAATATGACTGAACCCGGAATACCAGTACATAAGTTGACCACCAGACCTCCCAGTCAGAGCAGTTTATTTTTTAAGGTCATAACTATATGAGATTGAGGGGCAGGGACATTCATTTTCACCATATATGTATGAGTTTTGAAAAGAAATCTGTACTCACACACTTCCGACGTGGGCCGAACCCAGAGTGTAAGCTGTAAAATCAGAATAAGTTGTTAATTTTCTAATGGTGGGCTGATAAAAAAGCTGATTTATTTTAGCACTTTTGCAGTGGGTAGCAATATAGAGGATAAACCGGAGTAAACAGAAACTTTAAAGTTAAGAGAGACGGCCCACAAAAACGGCAAATCCGGATTGCTGAAAGTTGGTTTTAAAAAAACTGGGAATTATAAAATTCAGTTTGAACATGTAGACTCTGTTTAGGACACCGGTGGAAGACACACATTTATGAGAACCCAATTTCGGTCTGATCCTTGATCCAATGGTGTAAATTCCCTCGGAGGGTCCTGAAAATTTGTTAAGAAAAAAAAGAATTCACTTTTCAGACGAACAGTTCTCACTGAGGTATTTGAATCAAATGGAACATAATTAGGTGAAAGTGGATTATGCCGCCTAAATTTGGATACTTAAGAAAAAAATGAAATTTTATGGTCAGATGAATAGGGGAAGCTAGCAATCACCTGCAAAGCAGAAGGGAAGAGGTCCCATAGGCCTTGGTAATTTTTAAAAGGTAAATTCTCTGAATAGAGTTTAGCTTAGTAATTTATGAGTTTAGTCACTCACCCCAAACCCCCCCGCTCCATAGACACAATAATAGGTTTCTATAAACGCATAAGTACCACAGTTTATACTTTTTTGGAATTAAAATCATTGGAAGGATAATTTCATTAAAATTTATGAGAGATTATAATTTTTCTCTTTAAGATAGCTCAATGTGGGACTCAGAGAGCTACAGTCAATTAGAATTCCTAAAGATTTATAAAATTTACAAATTCTTTATGAAGGGAATTCTTCAGTTTAAAAATTGGTCTCGACCAATGCTGCCACCACGAACTCCTTGTTGTGGATTGACGGGTTTCAAACACAACCGAGGCGGTTTTCTCAATGGAGATTTCCCAGCCTTTAGCCGTTCCAGGTGTTCAGCAATAAGTTCGATTAAAATATTAGAATTATACTCTTAGGTCTCTTCTCGAATTTGTGGAAATAACCAGGTCAGTCCTTGCTTGAACTAAAAAAAAGCCAATTTATATTCAAAATAGAATTAAAATATATAAGTTCCACCGAGCGGGTGTGCGTCGAACCCTGAGGACAGCCTGTAATTAGGATGTTTTATTGTAAATACCATAGAAAAATAATATGTCTATTTATTAAATATATATATAAACTTTGAAACAGACAAATGAAGATTCCTTTAAGTTTTAAAATAATCAATCTATGTTGTAAACGCACCCTGAATATCAATAAAAGTAAATATGCAACGTGTTCGTAGATCTTTTGCATTTGATATACGAAACAATGGAAATGGCAAAATAATACAGCCAGAATTTTCTTTTGAAACCAAATTGGAGGGATGAAGAATATTGTTTCTGATGAATCCAGAAATTTAATCTGTTGACAAAAACCTGCTCAAATACCCGTTGGAAAACAAACAGATCGTCTGTACGATTTAACGGATGACGGGTCCCAACCAGATTTAAGGAGGAGTTTCAGTTTAGTGTCTTTAAAATATTTGGAAAATAGGAAAATTGTAACACATAAATTTATAAATTTGTTAGTAAAAGATTAGGGAATTTAGAAAAAATATGCTTCCAAATCTATAGTCCAGTTCAAGGCCGGTTTCCTCCTACCAAGATTTTAAAACCAAAGATATCTCTAGGTGGAAACATCTGAGGGGGGGGGGGGCAGACTCTCAGTAAATCAGTCTCCGGAGGGAAAAGAGAATGTATGAGGAATTCTATTTTGCTTTGGGAGCTACTGAGAGCTGTGGAACCATGACCTCAAGGGGCCGAGAGTTCAAGGACTGGCCAAAGTGCCACCCTGAACTTCAGCCAAAGTTTCACCTATTGGTAGAAGTTCTAGGCCTCATTTTAGCATTTTCAAGAATTTTTGCTTTTATAAAGATCTTCTTTTTATATTTAATTGTAAATTTTCAATTTCTGTAAGGTGGAAAATTATTTTAACCAAATATATTACTTTAAGTGAGCGTTTAATTTATTTCTAAAAATTTTTAAATTCTTGCTGTTCCAATTCAGGAGAAAACGAAAAGAACCCGTCGTTTACGAAAGATATGAAAGCGGATGACCGGACGGTTGAAATCAATAAATTAGTGAACTCCTTCGAAGCTGGATCTGAATTCGGAATTGATTCAACAGTTTGAATAAGTTTGGGATATGAATTTCAAATTTTTTGGAAAGTGTAAAATATTGATACCGTATTTAGTTTTTAAATAAAATTTGGATTTATATTTAAATCACAATGCAGTTGAACACTCACAAACCGGTGATCACCAGAGACTCAGGTCCGAAAACTCCCACCCATCCACCAAATAAATAATGCTGTTGGATATCGCGATATATCTAAGTACCTTTACCGAGTGGAGCAACGGAAAGTAGACCCAATTCTGGAATATTTAAGAAATTTAAATGGCGTTGTAACGCGAAATCAATCAGAGAGCTGGGTATCAGTAAAATCATATTCTGACAGGGACTCGCATTGAAGTCCCTGGTCAGGGAAAGACAACTAAGATTTGAAACTTTATAAATAGAAAGTTCTTTTAACATATATCGAAATCATCGAGGAGGAAATATAAATTTATGACTAAAATAGAAAGTTTTTAAATTTAAGTAAGACAATTTGACAAAGGATCGGTTTTGTTAAAAAATTGGGGTAAAATTAATTTATTAAAACAAACAGTGAGACATTTATTATTTTTGAATGAGAAATATTGAATTGATCCAGGAGGGGAGTTTAAAGGCTCTTAAAATAAGATGGCAACTGGATTACAGAAGATCGATCCGAGTTCCGAAGCGACCACAAAGCCTGGAGATGCAGCACGCGAGTGATTAGCGTTTAGTTGTAAATATGGACCTGATCAGCCAGGGACAAAAAACAAAAATAACTAATGACCGAGGCCGTATGAGAACATACATGAAAATATATTACAAGCCGAAATCGGTATGACTAAAATAAAGTTTTTTGGTTTTTGAGAAAGGATACCTTGTCTACACCTGTGATTAACCCGTAGCTAGATCCAAACGCAGATTATTGCCACAACAGTTAATGCATTTGGCTGTACACTCAGTTCTGATTGACTGTTTGTTAACACACCTCACAATTTTAAACATAGGTCAAGATGAGTATGACACAAGCGTTTGCCCGGCTCTTCAAACTCAATGCCATTGGAAGGACTTTTGAGTCTCGATATTTAACGTATCAGCTCCATCTACACTGCGGGTCTTTTTGCAGCATCAAGGCTCGAAAATGAAAACTCAGGGAATACCGCGGGCCCTCGAAATCGTATGATACTCAGATTATCTCGGCCAATTATATTTTTTTCTGTTAAATGCTTTGAAAAGACTTTGAGTAACAAAACGTGAAATATTATTTCATCATTTTTTATTTCATCGCTTAATATTAGTCGTTTTTTAAAAAATATTCTTTACGTTATTGAATTGTACAGGATAATTTAAGCAAAAAATATTGTTAAATTTTCGATCGACTGCCGTGTCGATCTCTAAAGTCAAAATATTTCATATACCCATGTATGAAATACTACAATGTTTGACACCACTATATACCAATTAACGTTGGAAATATTATATAATATTTTTTTTTGTTATTCTTTTCTTGTTTAATTTTTGTAATCGTTCTAAATTTGCTGATTCTTTCATTTTAAAAAAGAAATGGACGCTAATTCTCTCTCTTTCATTTGCCTTGAAATAATGTTTTAAATCTATTCATTTTTCAATAATGTTTTTTAGTTATTTTCATCTAAATGACAATAAAAAACAGCTATTGGTTTCATAATTTCAGTTGTATGCTAATAACTCTGTAAGCCAACCGATCAAAAAATACACACCTAGTCAAATTTTGTATTTAATAATATTTATTTACTCTGATTCTTAAGACATTCGTTCAATTTCGTCTGTTCAATTTGTTTTCACTTACATTTTATTCATCATGAACACAAAATGAAAGATCCCCCCCCCTTTTTAGTGTGATCTAAAAATTCTGGTTAATGCATTGAGAGCTTTGTTTAGATCGAGTAAAAGTTCAATTTCAAATTGTTTTTTTGGGCCTTTAAAGTTATCCATTATTTTCACTCAAAGCAGAACAATGGGCGCTTGCAGAAGATTGTAACGAGGTTCGAAAACGTCAGCAACAAATGATCTTTGATTTTACAAAATTTCACTAATGCTAGAGCTTTTATTATTCAACGTTAAAGTTTTCTTCGACTATTTAAAACACATTATTCGCAACCCAATCATTTTTAGAATAGAACAATGGGCTTTCGAAGAGAGTTAAGACCGAAGCGTGGAAATCGTAAGTAAATTAAATTTTTTCTTTTGTTTGCTTTTTGTTCTACTGAAGGGAAAAAAATTTCCTGATAAGAAAATTAATTTTCTCTATCTTTCATTGAACCCAAAGTTTAGTTTTAGAACAAACTAAATAGATATTTAAAAAAAAAAAGAACTTTCTTTATTAAAGTTTATTGTGAAAATATTCTAATCAATAATTTTGTCGTAATTTGAGCAAAAGTAATTTTATTCTTCAATTGATTGCCAAAAAATTTCATTTAAAATCGAAAACTATTCACAAGTTATTAAAGGATGTATTAGCTTCAAAAGAAATCATTTTCAGAATATTTTGATCAAAAAATAATAAATATTTTTTAAAATTGATTTTTACATTTGTGTTGCTTAGTAAGAAAAGAAAAAAAAAATTCGAATAAAAATTTCAAGTTAGAAATGAAACATTTAAATTTGACGAAACACACAAAAAGCTTTGGATTTATCATAAAAAAATTGGAGTGAATCTGAACGAAGTACACCA
>BMAW01050991.1:64805-91227 GCA_019974015.1 Nephila pilipes | reverse complement strand
CAAATGACTTCTGATCTGATGAACGATCCGTATTATTATAGGTTTGGAGCAAATATGTTTCTATGGTAAACATACTGGACTCGCCATCCGCCATTTTGGGGTACTTTTGTGAGGGATCCTTTTAAAGATTAAATTTTAGTTGATTCCACTTCGGTACCGTTGACGCGTTGAGAAGCAACACGATGGCTATTGGCAGAATGCCCAATTGGAGGAAGCTCACCCAAACCAGACCTCCGAGAGACAATCACTCTCGCACTCAGAATTTTTTTGGCAAAAGGAGATTTTTTTAGAACAATGAAGTGTGAGATATAACAATACATTTTGGAGCAAAGAACATAACCTGTTCAGAATATCTAAATTCAAAAGAAAATAAAAGCCTACAATGTGTTTAAAGAGTATGACGTCATGGTTCTAATACTTTCCATTTTTCATTTTTCTTTCTTTCTTTTTCTTTTTGGGATGCGCATTAGTCAGTATTCCAATATCGGCACGAAATCCTGCTACCAACGGACGCAGACACAATGAATCTCGGCCACTGATAATATCCTCGGCGACGGTCTTCCATAGTGTTGATACACGGTATGCACATAAAAAGAAAAATTAAAATGTTTAGAAATACAATTAAAAACTGAGACATTTATGAAATTTGTTGAGTAATTTTACGAGCCTTAAGAATACAGGATTTAAGCCCGAAATGCATGTAAGAATTTTTGCACTTGGACTTCAGCCAAATAGGTTTTGTTTCAATAACAGAATATGAAATCTTTTGGCGACGGATCTCGTAATTTTGAACCAAACTTCTACACTATACCTATGGGAGGACTTAATACATCAATTAGATTTATCATGTACCAAATCTTCTACATTGTGAAATTTTAATGGTATCAGGACCTGAACCTACGACTAGACGAAAACTAGGCTGCTGGTCTGTGACCTCGATCACTGGGTAATCACTGCCACTGCTTAGTTACGGTTATTTTATAACTTTGTAATGCACCAAGTGCTGTTTGACTTTGCTATCTTGAACGTGGATCGACAAACCTTTTTAGATAAGATCTATATCGTAAAATTTTTGAGTTCAAATGGTCAAGTTACAAGCTCGAAGATATTTACTTGGGTTATTCTACTCCTACAGAAAAAGAAATAAAATGTTCAGTTATTGATATCATTACTATTATTCGGAAGTGATAATTTTATGTTTTATTTATATATAAACACTCAAACTTTACAAAAAAAAAACGTATAAAATATTTTTGTTATTAATAAATGTACTATAAGAAGAGTTAAATTTTGTACTAATGCGATGGTTGTAATTGTTTTTCTTTTCTGAAATATTATTTCATCCTACTGGTTCCAAATTAATAGATTCTATAAATAAAATTGTTTGCAAATGGTCAACAATTAGTAATGATCTGTATTGCAATTTCATATAAAAATTACCTTTTACGTTGGTAAGTGCTCTCAAATACATATATAAATCCCCTAGCGTATGATTTAAATTGATCGTATTTAACTTCCGAGGAACATTTATAGAATTTTGTTTACAATCAACGCTTTACTTATTATTTTTCGTATTTTATCATTTTGTAAATCAATGACTTCCGAAGGAAGCTCTAAAGGAAGTTCCTCAATTGTACAGACAAATGGATCTTACAGTATAGAAATTCCTTTTGCACTTGTGATACGACGTTCCCTCGATCATGTAACTCGGGGTTTTAATTTGGAATAGTTCCTCGTGAGCGCTTTGAATTTGCAGTTGAGAAATCCAAAGAAGGTCATTGCACATTTGGTCCAATCAAGAGAAAACTGCACTTCCTTTCTCTTTGTAGCGATCCTGCGTCTTTCACGGAGATGAATTTGAATAAGAATTTCGCCAAGATATGGCGTACATATCACATGGTGATAGGACACTCAATACATACACTCACTAATACACACATATGTAGTGCTATTCACTAATATCTACACCGGGGCACCACTTATCACATCTCAGATAAGTAAATCTCAGCTATGTAACCATCAACTTAAATGCTATTTATTTCAAAAAATTCAATAAACCCACCAAATGCTGTTTTCTCATAGCGTAATTGTTATTCATTCTATTTAATCATCGGAGATTCTACTTTTCCCTTAAATGAATCATTTTGGCCTTAATAATCACTAATTGTTGTTAATTTCTAAATACATAGAGTTAGTAAATAATTAATCTGAAAGAAGGGTTCTGCATCACTTTCATCAAGATTCTTTGGCTCTAGATGTTTTCGACCTTTTGGAGGGGAATATCAGTTGACCTTGGAGTGCCGTTGGTGTATCGACCCCTTCACCACTGGATACGAAGAAGAAAAGTTGAGCGGTCATTTTTTGCTACACCTTTATGAACTAGTCCATAAGAGACGCCCCAGTCGGACTAGTTATTAAGGTGTTGGTGTTGAAGAGAGTCGCTGCATACTCCTTCCTCCAGTATCCTCGAGTTGATACAAAGAGAAACATTATGATTGATAAATTTGTAGAAAAGGTTGCTTTTCAGCCATTACTGCAATTGATATGTATTCCCTCCCTATTAATCTGAGCTTTGCTTTGAACAGATTTTATTTGAAATGATCGGCTGTCTTGAGTTCGGTGGTGGGTCTCGTCTACATGTGTGCCGTAACCGGAAATCACTAGTTGTGATTTATGAGAGATTCTCTTAGTTAGACATACAGAGGTAAGTGTTTTTGCTTCGAGAGTATATGCAACCAGTAGTTAAGCTAGGCAGTGTTGCATCTAGTGTTAAAATCCTGGGTCAGCATTTCGGTGATAGATGTTTTTTTGACCCCTTGGAGGGAGAGACGAGTGGTTGATCTTGAAGTGTCGGCAGAGAATCGAACCCTAGACCATGAGTTCTGAAGAAAAGTAGACCAGTCACTTTTTGTTACGCCTTTATCAACTAGTGTAAAAGAGACGTACCAATCGGGCGAGTTATTCAGGAATTTTAACTTCTGGCGTTGTTGTTGCAGAAAGCCACTGCAATCTGATAAATACTGTTGTAACTGAAACATTTCTTGCTGCAACTGTTTCATGTAAAAAGGAATATTGATCTCTGGGCTAGATGAAAAACAGCCAACACGCTGGATTCCGCCCACGGGTATTAGTTTGTAGATCTGAGATCTAGAGCTAAAGATCGGCATTTGAGCTCAGTTTAATTCTCCAAAACTCAAAACTACGTGAGGACTTCGGCTCCCAGATTTTTTAAACGTGCCACAGCCAGCTGCCATTATTCAATATGAGTTCTAAAAGGGACTAAAAGCTATGGTTCTCGATGTATTAAGTACTATTCACTCAGCATTCCATTTGTGCATGTTTCTAGTGAAGAAGGAAATCGAAACAAATAAGCAGATCATGAAAGGTAAGTATAACATTAATTATACTTATCTCATAAATTAATAAACGAGAATACATTATGTAGAGAAATAAAACCGTTTAACATTAATTTCGCCCCAAAAGAAAATACAAATTTAGAATAAAATATACATACTAGATAATCGATTAGTTCGTAAAAATATTTTTAAGTACAGCTCTCTTGAATTCATCTATTTTTTCTCCAGAAGAGCTATCAAAGAAATTTAAATGTCCTTCTTTAGAATGCCCCCAAGGGCTTGCTTTTTTTGGGTAAGGACGCATACCAATCAACCAAGCAACCTCTTTTTTCAATGGAATTTACTCTTTGATAAACACCGTCGATGTACCCCCATGATACCCTAGTAACCCTTCTCTATTTTCTACATTCCATCTCGTCAAAAAATTTATATATTTTTCTTTCTTTTCACATATCTAGATCCCAGTTACACCTTGTTTGGAGTAGCATATCTATATAGGGCTCTTGCACTGGTAATTTTCACTATTTTTCACTCACATACAGTTCTTCTTGCACGGTGTAGAAATTTGGAAAGGGAGGAGCCAACTCAGGAGTCATATTTGTCTCTTGATTAAGGTTTATAATTACGAGGTCCGTCGTCAATCACTCTTTTGTTGCTTCTCAGTGTCATGGGTTAATAATCAATCATATAATAAACAACACAAGCACATTTCTTTTTAAAATTGCTATTTATTGAAAAATGTAAATTTTTAAAAATATTTTGGGTGAACATTTAATACGTCAATACTTATAATTTCATTGTTCTTTTAATTCTTATGGGAAATTATAATAATGTTAATCAACAATTTTCAAATTAATAAACTACCAGAAGAATCAGAACTCTATATTTTATTACAATCAAACCACTCAAATAAAACGATTTCTTTCTGTGGCGGCTTGATCATGGCTTCTAATTATGAGGCCTGTCGCCAATAACCTTCATGTTGCTTCAAGTGCGATGTTAATAAGCAATCAATCAATTAATTCTCTTTGTGGTATGCATTATTTCTAGAACGTTATTTCGAATTATATAAGATTTTTTCGGTGTTTCTATCATATTATTTGTTAATCCAATAAGTGATAGATTTTTTGGAAAAATTAGGCTAACATTTTATGCACTTTAGCTGCGGTGAATGTTTGTTGACATCCCTCCCGGAAGATTTCACAAAATAAAGTCCACGAGTGAATTCCAAATAAAGATTGAATTAAGGAATTTCACGAGCTTTCGTAAACATCTCTTTGCAACTGCTATTTCTTATTGTTATGATTTAAAGAGTACGAACAGGTAATTTTCCCACGAATTCTATAAAATAGTCTAGTAATGAGAGACTTCCCGTCAAAACAGCTTATTTCTTCAACTATATCTCTAAGCTAGAAAGAGAAAATATTTTGATTTATTGCACAGCTGCGAGTTTGAATTAAAATTGGTGACGAAATGGTAGTTCCCGCCACGCTAAAGACATGTATGTAATATTTTTGCGGTAACGGAAAAACTGTTTGGTCTAACTCAGAATTGTTGTGGATTAAAACCCTGAGTGTGTATTTCACTGGTAGACAAAGGATTGGTCTCAGATTGAATTTTAAAATCTTTTTCAATACCAGAGAATTACAGTTCTCTCTCAGACAGGCTTTTAAAAAATCCAGATCAGTAAGAGTAAGAAAAATTGAATCTTTTAATGCGTCGGTATTAGGTGTTTTTTCCATATGCCAAATATTAGGTACAGAAATTAAATCGCTTAAACTAAAGGATGTTTTTATATATTTTTTTCTTTCTTCAATATTAAACTCAGAAAAGAATATGCTACAGTTGCGTAATTTTCGACATGTTTTTGATCATGTGGTTCTTTGAATATAATATCATTTAATAATTTTGTGGCTTTCGTGAACGTATATTTAAGTTGTAAGGCAATAGGCCTTATATTTTGCAATGTTATGGATATGTTAATCAAAAGTTATCAATAATGTAAAGACATAAAACTTCTGTATTTACTGTTTTGCTGTTGGCACCGATGTCGAAATCACTGAAGTAATAACTAAAAATGTCATATATATATATATATATATATATATATATATATATACGTAATATATATATACGTAATATATATATACGTAATAACAAATTAACTACACATAAAATAGACAAATTTAATAACATTAAAAAATTCTTCAACAACTGTTTGGATCATGATTATCCAATAAATTTCTTAAATACTTATATACATCACAAATATATTAAAAATCTTTGCGAATCGTGATCCAATTTCAAATCCACCACACAACAATAGGTCCACAAAGTCGGTTTGTTAGTGGTCTAGCCGTGAAGAATTTATTTATTTACATTTACACAGCTTACATTTTTACTCACTCTCTGGACCGTTATACTCCTTTACCATACAACTTATTACCAACCAATTGTTTGCATCCTTTTACATTTTATTACCAATCAAACAATGATTTAAATCTTTTTTCAATTTATATGGTGATGATGTGTTATATTTTTTCATTTTGAGTATGTGAAATACATCTTGAAGCTTAAAGAAAATTCCGTCTTACTACTTACATATTTAAATCTTCATTTCTTTGAATTTTGTAAGTAATTTTTATATTTTGATCTGTTGATAATTTTTAGAATGATAGATTTTATTTTGTAAATTTTATCGTTGAAATTTTTTGCATTTTTTAATCATTGAACTCTTTTGTAATTTGGATTTCCCAATTCAGCCTACCAGGAATTATAGATTTTATTTTTGTAGATTTTATCGCTGAATTTGTTTGCATCTTTTAATCATGAACTCTTTTGCAATTTGGATTTCCTAATTCAGCCTACCAAGTCGCAAAGGGGGAAGGTTGGTACCATTAAACTAGTTTAACCCCGCTTAATCGGTCCTCAGCCCGATATTGCTTTTTGATTTGCTGGGTTCCATATTTTCATTTATTTTTCTTTCATTGTTACATTTCTTTCTGGATTTTTGTCTTTTTAAATATTTTAAATTATTCTTTCATAAATTTTCAGTATATATATATATATATATATATATATATATATATAGTATCTGAAAGCAATTGTCACTGATTTTAATACCAGCATTTCTTTCGATAAAAACTTGACACAATTTTTAATATCTCCCTAAATTACTTGCGATGAAGTCAAACAACACCATTGGAAACTGTTATTTCCTGTGATATTTGTTTCAGACCATTCTTCGATATGTTGGAAACATGTTTGGTAAAAATTCTGCTCTTCTTTGGGACACTTTTTCGTTTTGGTGGGATTTGATTCCTCTTAGTTTAACAATTTTCTTTTTGTTGTTAAAGGAATAAATATTTCTTCAAATTATGGTTTATATTGAAGGATAAAATCATTCAAGAAATAAGACTAACTTCTGAAGCAGAACTATGCTCACCTTCAATCTTTTGAATCGTTTTGTGGAAAATAGATGCCTGATTATGTATAAAATACCTCTTTGTCTCCGATAATTCACAGTGAAAAAAAGGATTTCAAGAATTTTTGGACATTTGTTAAAGCTTAAAAATGAACGGATATGCTCCAGTAATGTTAAAATACGCTTTATAGCAGGTGTTAGAGCGAGCCATCTAACTTTCGAATATCCTAAAATTCTCTGTATTCAACATTTTTGTAACAGTTTGGTGGTCATCTCTGAATACAGAGATTAACAAATTAGTTTTAAAACATCGAAAAGGTTGACTGCCTTCCCTAAAGGAGGATGATTGGTTTCCTTATATACATATATTAATTTTAGTAGTTTGATTCAAACCCATTGTACTTGAGTGAAACGTAAATGCTCCTGGTTAAACTCGAGAAAGTAAAAGGTAAACTAAAGAATTAAAGTATATTCTTACACAATACTGAAAAACTAAAATAAAGACTTTTAGAGACAGTTGAAATAAGATAAAAAAGAAAGATTGAAAACTAGGAAAAGAAATTTACGTTACTATATTTCCCAGATAAAGAGGTTATATCAGCCTATTTTAATTGTAAGTTTATATTTGGTGTTGTTCAGAATAATTTTAATTAAAAACTGTAAAAAATTTTACAAAGCTTTCATTTTAGTTTTGTAATTTAGTATTTTCTACAAAAATGAAAACATCTGTCTGGATAAGTTCTTTTCGTTGTCGATAAATCCAAGCTGATTTCAAAATAAATTTCTGAGATCCAATATTCTGTCTAGCTGTTAGACATGTCTTTGAGATACAGAAGTTTTATACCTAGATAGCCATTTTTAGCCATTTTGGCTTGAGACTAATCAGAATGAATAAAAACTTACTTAAAAACTTTAAAAAAAAAAGGAAGAGAAAAACTTCCCGTTTCAAATAGTTCAGTTCCAGATAAAGGTATGAGAAATATAGAGAAAGAAAAAATATTTTAAGAATAATATTTCTTCTCACAAAAACTTAAACATTATGTTATTCTCGGTTAGTTGTTTGCTGATAAAAAGTTGGAACAAAAATACTGTTTTGGAATATATCATATCGAAAGTTTTCCTTGTTGTGGAAGAGGATTGGGCAAGAGAAAAATTTTCCTTGTCGAAAACGTTACCGAAACCTGTAAGTGGCTTAAATATTTTGAGGTGTAGCATCCAATAGTTAGCTTACAATAGGATTTGGCTGATTGGATCATAACTTAAGGCTTAAAGTATCTGTCTCAGAGTTATTTTTAATATTTTATCTAACAAAATACCGCTGTATTATAAACTTAGATTTCTTGTTCAATATTTGAGAACAGTATGTATGAAGATGGAGTTCTCATGAAAATTCAAACAAATAAATTATAAAATGTTCTAGAAAATCTGTTCGGTTTCATGAATTTTGTGGATCTTTTAAATGAGTGGGTTTTTTTTTTTTTTTTTTATTTAGCTGCAAATTTTTAAATTCTATGATTATGGTTTATGTTAAAATCGAAGTAATGTAGACGTAATGCATCACTATTGAAAACTTAACAAGAAAATATTTCAAATATACAAGTATAAGACAAAATAATAGCAACACCTGCGAAATAATGTACATTTTTTCTTATTAGTAAAGGTTTGGGTTAATAATGGCTTTTAATTACAGCTTGAATTCTATGTGGGAGTGACAAATAAAAGTTGGGCACAAAGCTCAAGTGAATTCGCACCCATTTCTTAGGCAAAGTAATCTAGAGTTTTTGTCTTGTGAGTAAAAGAAGCACCACAAAAGCTAAATGATTCTAAGAGATAGGGGATTAAGGACACCACATGAGATGTTCCATTTCATCATGTTCATCTAACATTGTTAGGACACAGTGAGCTGACTTAAAAGGGGCATTGTCGTATTAAAAACAGTACATTTCGCAAAAAAATAGAGCCTGAAGCACAAGAAGAAAATTTACTGTAAGTATATTGCGATAATGTTCTGCTATGTTATTTCTCCTACAGACTTCGAGTGGTTCCAAACCACCTTACAATATTGACTCCCAATATCATCTCAGACACCCTTTCATGTGTCCTGATAGAAGCCAAACAGTCAATACTGTGTGTGTTTGTCAGACAATTAAAAACCTGGTATCCTGAAATAGTGTAAATTATTATAATACAGACCAGATATTGTGTCCAGTTTGGGTCGTCTTGAAACTACTGTCGTCGCTTCATAGCATTATACGGCTACATTAATGGATTTTGAATGACCACGCTACCATTAATGAAGAACGGAATAGTATGCAGTAGATTTGGTGGTTACGGGGCTTTAGAGATATGTGTTTATCTCAGAAGTTACATACGGAAGTGTAGTCTTTCGTTTTGGGACAAATATCCTTTTCCACAATCGTCTATTCCAGTCAGTCATCGTCGACTTTCAGTTATTGTTCTTCATTGTAAAAATGCAATCTTACCCAAGTTTGTATAATCAGTCTTACCCCTTGATACAGTGATTTTTGAAGCATCAACAAGGTTGGCTGTTCTCAATACGGACGCTCAAACGATCTGACCTGTTTGCACATCCGACAAATAGGATAAATAGCACTGTACTTGGAAAAGAATTTCTTATATTACTATCACATCTCCAAATACTCACCTAATGTCATTCCTTTCGCTACCAATAAAGGCCAGACTGTTGCAACACGTTGGGGGCACTGAATTGCTTCGTCGAAGTACGATGCCTTCGAAATAGGTGTTCCTATTATTTTGTCTACCTGTATTCCTGACTATATATATTGCAACACCATAAAGGAACCATGCGATTGAGTTGTAATTGCCAACAAATATAAATTTCAGTATTTTTTAAATGAATAGAATTTCAGAGTCATTGTTCATGTGTAGGATGGGTAACATAGTCTAATTTTCCTGATTTTGCCATTTAAAAAGAGAG
This sequence comes from Nephila pilipes, assembly GCA_019974015.1. NCBI lineage: Eukaryota > Metazoa > Arthropoda > Arachnida > Araneae > Nephilidae > Nephila > Nephila pilipes. Next base: position 81,488 of record BMAW01050991.1, on the reverse strand, counting down.
GCTGTAACGTTACGTATGGTTTATGGTGGTATACTAGAGGTAAAAGCTTCACGAAAAGCCACAGTAACTCAATGACCGGATCATAGAATGCCATTTGAACAAGTTGTAACACCCGGTCGACCCGGGCGTTATCTTGTGCCATCACTAATTTCAAATATTAAACACTATGACACCAATTATTACAGAACCACCAAAACAACTTTCACCATTTATTAATATATATCTACTATGACATCAATAATAGTGCTCTCCAGGTTAAGTTTACTAACGCTTTAATTCAACCCACCAATAATAATCTAACAGCTTCTTACCAATATCTTTTATCAACTGCAACTCCTAATCTGGAACAACTGCTGAAAATACTAGAACAATTCTCAATCCGAGTGATCTATACTCGGACCTCAATACTAATCTGTAAATCCGCCTTCCTATAATATAGCACTTAGATTCCACCTCCTCTCGCTACAACGCCTCTCTGATCCTCCTTCAGATACTCTCTACTCCTTCAGATGGAGTTTATATAATTCTCAACTCCACCGCTTCACTTCATTCCTAACTGCTTTACATATTAATGTTCTTCATCACGTTTCATTTTTGGTTGGGCAAAGGTTGTTTAGCGAAAGCAATCAATCTCAATTGAAAGTCCCCAAGGTTAGTGAAAAGAAACCGCGAATAGCCCAATGTCACAAAGTTACGAAATTTGAACGGGAACCAATGGTAGACTTTCGAGAAAGGACTTTTCTGAACATCCAATAGCAGCTTGTAAGGGACACGAATCCACAGCTTTGATGCGAGTGCAGAAGCAATGGGAATCGGAGGAGACGAGAATCAGTAACGGACAAAGAGAAGGTACGATAATTCGAGAGGATAGGTGCTTTATTCGGATGACAGGGAAGGACAGTGTAACATCATCTTGACGTTTGGTATCAATTTTGGTGAAATACAGCATTTTATTTTGGTGTCTTTTACGAAAAGGGCGTATTTATGGATTTCTAAAATGGGTTTTAATTTAAATCTTCGACGACATTTTTATAAATGTAGATATTAATGTAAAAGCTGAAAGTAAGTATTTAAATATTCTTTGACTATCAAAACACCAATAAAATAAACTTTGAAATAAAAACACAATTTATAATCTTTTTATATGTATTAATTTAAAACTTTTCCCCATGAAAGAATAAAAAATGAAGATTAATTAAAACTTTATAGAGAGCGTTTAGACAATACTGAACAATTTTCGAGTTAATATAGTGAATGAAACTTATCAATGCTTTACTTCAAATCCAGGTTAATGTAAAAGTTCCAATCTTGAGCTATGATAGCGAAGAAAAAGATCCCCAATTCATTTTCAAATTTTTCCTACTAATTTCTTAATATCGTATTTTAATGTTCCAATTAAAACTTTTCTTGGGTCTGTTATTTCCTAAGTTAATGCTTAATAGTTTAAAAATAATTTTAAAAAATTATGAAAGTCATAAATCAGGCTTTCAAAACCATGTACAATTTTTATTTCGAAATATATTGTATACTCTAGAAACACTAGTATGTTTCATTAGTGTAATTAGTTTTAGTTATATTTTTCACTCAAAACAGTATTTTTCTTTTTCTTTTCTTTTTTTTTGTATTTAGGAAATTTAAAATTTAAAAGAAAATTCTAAAGTATCATTAAATTAAGTAGTTTGACAAATTTCATAGACAATTATTGAAGGTGTTTTTCAGTTATAGGTCAATTTTGAAAGGAATTACATTGTCGCTATTTTTGTGAAAACATTATTCGAAAGTTTTTTCGATACTTTTTTAAATTTAAGTTTTTTCCTAATTTGCAAGTACGTAGCGAAAGCGAATTTTTTGGTATGTCACTCTCATTTTCATTTTTTTTCATTAACAGAAATATAAATAAATTTCCCTTCAAATTAAATAAGAGAATGAAAGATTTTTTTTTTCTTTTCAATTTTAGAAATGTGTAATTTTTTTCTAGATTGTACGAATTCTTCATTTAAAATATTTTAACCCATACAAAGACATATGTACATTAAATGATCATTTAAAAGTTGATAAATAAATAACATGTGGAAATATTGTAAAACAATTTCGAAATAACTTATTGTAGAATATCTTTATGAATAAATTGTAAATTCTTTTTAGAAACAAATCTTATTTTGTTTCATTCTATCGTTATCATATATGCTAATAGAATTCAAAACACGTTCGTTCTTACAAATACTTTTATAGCTTCTTAATATATTATGCTTCACTTTAAAAATTCATGAACAGGTAAGGTACATTTTTAAATCTAAATACATTTCATTGCGGTGTTTTTTTAAGAATCTGGCAGCATAAGTTCTTAGAGTTATTTGAAAAGAGTTCAATTCTTTAGGAAGGAAATACTTATAAATTTAAATATATATTTAAGATTTATTTCAAACAGCAGGATATCAATTTAAATTTCTTAGGTAATCGTTATTCGATTTGCAAAGATCTTATTACCTAGAATAACTCATTCATATTGAATATAAATATAAAAGAAGGAATATTCTTCGTAAATTCTTTTTATTTGATTATTAAAAAACGAAAGTACGAAATAAAAGATAAGTAATTAAGAATTTGATATTGACGAACAATTGTTTGTTTGTTAATTAGGATAAAAATAAAACATGGAAATATTTCATTAACAGAGACTTTCGCGCTTCATAGCAGTATTTCAGAAACTTTCATTGTTCTATTGTAATATAAATGAATAGGTAGCTACAAACATTTTTTTTTTTAAAAAAATAGTTTTTGATTACACTTTAAATCCTGGATATGAAATCTCTATAATTCAATAAAATTTCAGAGCTAATAGATATAAAGTTATTTTCTGATCTTTCGAATGAGCTCATAATAAAGTAAATTTAATTAAATAATTCCTTAAAATTTCTTTTAAAACACATAAAAGGTAATTATTTGAATTTTTAACTTGATTTTTTAAAAAAAATTTGCTGATTGAAATCTGAGCAATATTAAAAAAATAATTATTATTTTGGGGGTAGGTAAAATAAAAGAAAGAAAAAGAAAATCTGAAAATTGTTGTTTATATACCATACACTATTTTTCCCTTTATGTATAATTCCATCATTTTTCATTGTTTTAAAATTTTGGTTATATAAATATATCGAGTTAAAAAAACTATTTTCTAATGGAAATATCTAATTTCTTTTATTTAATACCCTAAAGCATTTTAGAAATTTTTTTTTATAATCCAAAATACATTATTCACTAGACAGTTCGATATTTTAATTTCCCGTCCGGTATGTAAATTGACGTATTGACACTGGAAGAGGAACCATAAAGCTCCCGTCTACCCGTCATTTTTATTTCGTAAGCTTAATGTTAATCCTATGGAGTTCTGACTTTGATCCTCACACCTTTACTATTTGATCTATTTGAATGCAATAAAGTGCATCTGAAAGAGCAAAAAATAATGAATGCTTCTGTGGGATTACTTTTTTCTTCCTATTTTTAAAAATATTTAAAAATATCTTTTAAAGATCAAAAAACTCGCAAACGTGTCATTAAAATAAAAACAAAAATATTTTTAAAAATCAGTGGAAAAAAGTAATTCCACAGAAGCATTCATTATTTTTTGCTCTTTCAGATGCACTTTATTGCATTCAAATAGATCAAATAGTAAAGGTGTGAGGATTAAAGACAGAACTCCATAGGATTAACATTACGTCCATGAAATCAAAATGGCGTGTAGACCGGAGCCTTAAGGCTCCCGTCTATCGTCCATTTATTCCCCTTGTTCTTTTCAATTATATGTGTCTTTGTATCTCAATCACTTCTTTTTCCTCTTCAACTCTTATTTCAGCTTTGTGATTCCTGTCTAACACTCATTAACTCATTATCTAACACTCATTATGATTTCATGCATGTAATGTTAATCCTTTGGAATTTTTGCTTTTGCTCTCACATCTTTACTATTTGATCTATTTGAAGGCAATAAAGTGCATCTGAAAGAGCAAAAAAATAATGAAGGCTTCTACAGAATTCCTATTTTGCTTCGATTTTTAAAAATACTTTTACCTCTATTTAAATGATTCGTTTGTGAGTTTTTCGGTCTTTTATATATAAAAAAAATATTTTAAAATATTTTTAAGAATCAGAGGAAAAAAGTAATTCCGAAGAAGCCTTCATTATTTTTCTCTTTCGGATGCACTTGATTGAATTCAAATAGATTATAACAGTAAAGACGGTAGTCGAAATTCCGTAGGATTAACATTACGTTCACGAAATCAAAATCGTTGGCAGACGGGAACCCTAAGACCTCATTTTGTGCCCTAAATTTTCAACGGATTGATTGTTTATTAAAGTAACACTTAAAAACAACACGAGGGCAATTGGCTTCGTGCTCGTTGTTTGGGGTACTGTGAAGTGACGAAATAGACAACTGTGCAGGCACCCCTTATATAAAATTCTAAAACGCGGTGTGGGAAGGACTTGAAATCTCGACAGATTAAACCAACATTAGTCTCGCTATACGATTGATTTTAGTGGCATCAGGACTTGATCCCAAGACTCGACTGAAGGAGAGCCAGTTACGAACTCGTGACCTAGACCATTCGGCTGGCGCGGCCACCCTATTTTAATGGAATAATGTATGTTATCAATATAAAATAGTAAATTCTTTCAGGGTTTAGTTACTTCCTGTGTTTGGCCCTTTATTTGCATGTTCTGTTTTGAGTTTTACAAAAAATTACTTAGCTTTTGCCTTTTAAATATGTTATTAACGATTTTCCAAAAATCCATTGTTTTTGGTAATGCGGCTATTCTCTGGTATGATATGTAGTGGATGACAGAGAGAGTACTGTATTTCAAATGTATCCGAAAAACTTAAAGGAATACAAATTTTTCAAAAAATTACAAAATCTGTATCATACTGCATTAGGAGCATTCGTCTTAAGAAATATACCAAATAAAATTCACGGTACAATTCCAGTTGAACAATTATCTATAAAGACTGCTGCTGACGATTATTACTGCTGAGAGCTGATGACGATGAAACAAAAACTAATCACATGATTGACTGATTGCTTATAAATTTCGCCCTTAGATGCAATCCGAGGGCTATTCCTAAGGCCTTCGTATTTTTGAGCCTCGTAATTTTGAGCCTTGGTCAAGTGACGAGAAATATACCTGAGCTGGCACCTTCCTCTCCAAATTTCCACACTACGCCAACGGAATGACTGGGGACATCGACGTGCATTAACGTGCATCAGCCCCACTACACAGCGGTATCAAGGCTCGATCCCACGACTCGTAGGAAAGAACATGAGCACTAGACCATTGCGGTTACAGATAATCACAACCGTGTACAAAAATCCGTGGATTGGTGAATTTCCACCGAAGAAAATACTTGCATTCCATTTTGCTATTTCGAATATTCGTCTAGTAATTTCAGAACATTAGATGAGAACATATACTTTATTACCCTCTTTCGAACATAAGTATCAGTGACTCAGACGCTTGAATATCTAGCTCGTAGTTGTCAAATGCGGAAATTGCAACAGAAGGTCCGTTTAAATTCTTATCGCTCGCCGCACATACTGTTAAGAAAATAACATACTGTTTCCGATATGAAGGTTCCAGCTAATTAAGGTTCTGGGACAAACAAGTATTTTTGATCGTACTCATTCTGAACTAGGCAGAGGCCATTTTGGATCACATTTGTAACACGATAGCGTTTCACTTATATTTTATTTGATTCTGCTTAGTTAATATGAATTTGGAATTACATGACAGCCAATATAACCAAAGGCTTACATGATTTAAGACTATGAGGACAAGTCAAAGGAAAATCATTATAACAAAAGCTTTACTTTTAGGATATGCCTGTAATTGTGGAATACCATATTTAAAACTCCTGGGTTTTTTTGTGATATATATCTTTGTATATTATTTATAAAGCTTAAATTTTGTGCGTGTTTAATAATGAAGTTTTAATCATTCTATAAAACTATATAAGTAATTTTTTTTTGTCAAAAACCTTCGCCCCTGCCCTCTAAATTGAATATAAACATGATTTGTTAGATATGATGACATTCAGGTGCCATTTTAAAGAAAACTATACCACAGTATGGTCCCAAATTTTTTTATGCTTCTATAAAAGGTTCATATGCATAAAGTGAACTAAAAAATATTTTTTTAAAGCAATACCTAAGTTCTAAGAAAAGAAAGTTTACGTGAAAAAAAGAAAAAAAAAAGAGTTAAAATTTTCAAAACTACACAGTTCTGTAATGTTTCAAAAAAATATACTGTAATATCTGTTAACTTAGTTTTATCGTCTGCCCCCAAAATTACGTGGATTCGATCGTAAATACAGTGGTTTTTCTAACAAATTCACTATCTCTTATTCTCGTTACTTCACGGTGATCGTGAATCGCGACCTGTGAAAATATGCAAATTACGCGATAATGTAATCATCCGGGTTGCTGGCACGTGTATCTTTTGATTGGACAGGTTTTTTTTTTGGTACGTGCAAGTAGACACGTGCGATGAACATTTTTCAGTAGTGTGTGTGATAGCGTCTGGATGATAAGCTGCCGAAAGTTCATATTTATGTTATTATTTTTGGGAGTAAGTTATGCTCGTTTTTTAATGACGCTTAATAAACTTATTATTTTTATGTTAACATCTTGGCTGTCTTTCTTTACGGTCCGAGCGTACACTGTACTCTGCTGCAGCTATTTTAAAACGTTTTTCTGAATTTCACTTGATGTGTGTGAGTGTGTCATCAAATTTTCGATCGTTAATTTAACCAACTTCCCATCAGGCTAGACCTTTGAAATTTTGGGAATCGTTTGTACTCGCCTAACAATGCAATATTTAGACGTTTGCAACGAGTTTTAACTAATATTTCAATAGTTTTAATAAGTCAAAATATTCTTTCCTCTCGTCGCTTTTAGGATTGAGGAAAAAATTTCGTTCCCCCTCTGAGAACACCAGGCACTCCCCACGCCGCATAAGGTATCGTAAAACTTTTGTACTCGCAAAGGGGAGATATTATCTCCCCTTTACTATCTCCGAGATAGTAAGGGTTGCTGACTTTTAGTCAGTAATTATTGGCAAGAAAGAAAGATTCCAATACTTGGCGCCGTGTCTTATCACAATAATTTTTTCTGAATTCTGGTTCCCATTTTTTTAATAGAATGACTTACAAACTTTCAAATGCATGTTTTGATTTTATGAGTATTATGAATTTTTCAATACACTCACAAATGTCTCTTTTTAAGTAAATTTTAAAGTTAAAAATAACTAACAGTTTTAACTAATATTTCAATAATTTTCTTTAATAAACTTTGCCACCATATAAAAACGTTGGTTTTTATACCGAATTTTTTTTTATATAGCTGTTAATATCATTCAAAAGTTGTTTCACTATTTTTTGTGCATTATTTAATATATGAGGTGAAAAATAGTATGTGTATTTATGGAATATTATTTTTTAAAATTGTACCTAAGTGCAAATAGATCTGAAAAATCCTGTTCATATTCAACTGAACATAATTTTTTTTATTTACATAATTTTTTTATGAAAATTTTTATATCTTAGTTACAGTTAAAAAAAATTTAAGAACCACAAATTTTTTGCGATGATTATTAACATTTCGTTAAAAAATTATTTAAAAAGCATAACAAGTAAAATATAACTTACAATGAATTTCCTTATAAAAAATCTTTCTCTGAAAAGATTGGGTCACTGATATTTTTTAAAAATATCAGTGACAGATCCACATTGATGCAATAAGCTCATCAAATATGTGTATTTTAAATAAAATTGAGTGAAACGTTTGTAAATCTTTGTATACTTATATTTTCCCACTGCAAATGAAATACTACACCAATAAAGGGAAAGTCTTAACAGGGATTCTTAAATTCTATTCTGGGATCTGAGTTATCTCAGTTTTTGTTATTGATTTTTTTTTAATTTAATATGATAAATTTTTGTTAATTTAGAAAAATACTTTTTTTCTATATAGTCATTTGTTTCTTTCATATTTAATTAGATTAACCACATAAAACAATGCAATCCATCTTTCATACAACAATAATTTTCAAGTAATGAATATTCGATTTTCTGTTCATTATTTTTTAAAGTAATAAAAAATTTTTCCTCTGTCAGTTAAGCAAATTTTATCTAATATTTCAACACTCAATAGTGATAATTCGAAAAGTTAATCATTATTTAAAAAAATAATTACTTTAAACATTTTAATAATATTTATCATGTAATTAAAACTATCAGCCCTAGAATGATTCCATATGAATAATATATATATATACCAGAATCCATTATTTTGTAAGATAAATACCAATTGCCATTCGGAAATTAATTTCATCAAACGAGTTGGCAATAACTATAACTTTTATCATTGCAGACGATAATTTCCGATCGTCACGAAAGAACGGTGAAACTGAACCGAATCATAACCTGTGTGATGAATCCGCCAACCGGTGAGTATGTTTCCCAAGGCTATTTCGTAGTTTCATTTGGTATTTCGAACATTTAATGAGATGACCTACTTCCTCCTTATTTTGAGGGCTGATATTCGAGAGAGACAGTTTCAATATCTGATTAACAGTTATAAAGAGGCTGGTTGCAATACATTTTTAACCCTTAAAAGGTATCGAGAAAAACACGTTAACTTTATAAAAGTGTAATTTCACCCCAATAAATGAATTTTATTATATAAATTTGTTGAAGACATTTAAATGAAATTAGATATATTTCATTAAAATTATAAGATTTATTATATACAGTTATTGCAAATAATATTGCGCTGCCTTTTACAAATGAAGTTGGTACATCTCAGAAAATATTTTCTACCTTCTTTTCTTGTACATACGCAACATCCACCTTAGATTTTGATGGTTAAATTGGCGTTGTAATCTCAATCTTTTCGCCAAGTATTTCTAATTCGCCAAGCATTTTCTCCAATTATTTTCAAGTAGATTATGTGGCGAGTCCTGTATTTTCAAATGTTCTTTGAGAAATGGCTGAACGAAAGGAAATCCTAATTCTATCACAGGTAATCTTTCCTGGTTATGTTTCTCATACCATTTGCAGCATTACAAATTGCATGAATGATTCTCGAGTTTACATCTGCTACACTAAACAGTCCTTGAAATGCTGCTAAAGGCCATCTTCGAGTCCTTCGACAAGCATGGTAGTTTTTGCATAGTTGATTAAACGTATCAACTCCTTCTTTCATTGAATTGTAGTATTGCACCAGCAGCAGTCATGAATATAGTGCTAACCTGGGCAGGCATTTTACTCGTGTATCATTTGAAACATCAAGGGGGAAAAAATGAAGTTTGCGATGCTTCGAAGCGCTTAATTTTATAGTGGTGAAAGGTAGTAAATAGAAAAGAGTAGTAGTAGGATTTTAAAAAAAAGGAAATCATTTTTTGATTTTTTTTACCATCAAAGATGTTTATGATTTATTTATTTATTGCTTTTTTTTATTATACTAGGATGTACCATTTTTTATTTCATAGTTTTTTATTTCGGTTTTTTTTTAAAGTTTTTTGTTTTAGCTGTCCGAAACAGTCTTACTACATCAGTTCAAGGACTGGATGAAGGCAGGAGTTGGGAGCAATCTAAAAAAAGAAAAGGATTAATGACAGGAAGTTTAAGGATAGAGGAAGGAAGAAATTAATTCAAATACCAAACCATTTAAATTTGAGAAGGGTGGCGTTGGATCTAAAGAATACAAACGCGTGCCAAATGGCAATTTAGCACGCGAATTTGAACAATGGCTTTGCGCTATGAGTCGCCGTATTCCTATTAGACGGCTAGCTTGGGATGGCGTGATGCCATTGGCTGAGCTGGATGAGAGAGAAAAGTCAGTGGGTGTTGAATGTTAAATGTATTGGTGAAGTGATAAATTTAAAGAATACTATGGGGGCTACAAATTAAAATAATTTTGGAGGATTCATAAGGAAAAGGATGGAAGCCGCATTTATGGGTGAATATCTTTTGTGCGTTAATTAGAGTGTTATTGTGGCTTTAATTTTGGATGTGTTCACAGCGATACGGCAAAGTGTGAACCAATGCTGAATCTTCCTCAGATGAATTTGGAGTTTCTTACGGGAGGTGTTTAGATTATTGGATTGGACGAGGACGTCTGCGTCGTCGGCAAAAAGACAAAGAATGGAGTAATGTGTTTAGGGGAAGTCATATGAGTGATTGAGTAGAGACGGGGAGAAAGGACTGAGCCCTGAGGATAGCCCGCAGCAATTCTACCTGTTTGTGAGAGTTCGCGATTAATTTTGACCTGAAAGAATCTATTTTTAAGGAAAAAATTAATTATTAAAATTAAGTAAGAAGGGAAATTAATATGAATTAATTTATAAATCAGTCCATCGTGCCATAATCTGTCGAAAGCTTTTTGTTTATCTAAAAAATACCTAAAGAAATATGTTTATTGTTGTAACCTTCGGTGATCAGATTGACCACACGAAGGAGTTGATGGACTGTACTATGTTTGTATCGAAAACTAAATCGTGCATTAGGTAGAATATTATTCTGCAGGGTGCACTCAAGGATTCTAGTCAAGAGGATATTTTCAAAGATTTCAGTAATTGTGTTAAGAAGGCTGATTGGGCGATAATTGGTGAGGAGAGCGTGGTTAAGACCTGGTTTTGAGAAGAGAAGGATTTTAGCGTGTTTCCATTGGTCCGGGAAGTAGGAGTATTTAAGACATTTATTAACAATTTTTGTTAAGTGCGTAATTGCATTTGAGGATAGGAATTTTAAAGCCACGAAGTGAATACCTTCTTGGCCTGGTGTTTTCATATTTTTTAATTGTTTAATAATGTTGACTATTTCGGATGGGTAGGTGAGGGGAATGAGTAGAATTTTGATATGCTGTTAGAAAATTGTTCACAACAGATTCGGTGTGTTTGATGTGGGAATAGTCGTAGGGGAAGGAGTTTTCTTGGATTGAAGATTCCAATGAAAGAGCAAACTAATCGGCTTTTTCCTTGTCTGAGTAAACCGTATCATTACTACCATTCGGGGAGGGGGAATAGGATGATATTTTTTGAGAGTTTTTTGTTCATATCGAAAAGGCTATTGTCTTCGGTATTTAGTTCTTTTAGTAAAGTTTCTAATTTGCAGTGTTTAAATTTAGAAATTTCGGTACTTGTCCATTATAGCGGCATCCGCCAAATTACGATTTCGGATGTAGACGGAAAATCGCCGAGCAGTATGATTTATCGCCATATTTGGTTGTAAACTCCTAAGATTGCAGTCCTGAAGAAACAGCACTTCATCAATTTAGTAAAGTATTGCTTTCCTGTTAACATTTTCGATTTCGTATTATTTTTTAACACCTATTTTGTTGCCTTTGAAATTGTCGTTAACAATTTTCAATTTACCAAACAGCGAAATGGATGCTGGATTTAACTACACATTTCATGGAGAACCATAAGTACAATTTTGTAGATCCGTCAACGGGAGTTCACACGCACAATGTTTAAAGAATGTGTGGTTCCGCAAAGTGGCGTAGCAAGAAACGGAACGGCTCGGCAACATTTAGAATCGTATCTGGTAGAATTTATGTGGAGGAAATATGTAGCGGAAAAAAAATGCTTCTATAAAATAGTGAACGCAATTTCGGAAATACTGCCTTTTATGTTGATTGATGTTCTAAAAGTTATGTAAATATTAATATTAAACATCTAAATTTTTTATAGTACTTATTGGGATGAGATTTATCACTAAACATATAAAACATTATTATATAAAAATATTATTTAAAAAAGTTTTATATTACTTATTGGTGCGTTATTTGTTTTCCTACATTTCAATTTCGCGTTCCACTTATTTGGCTCTTTTAACGAGCTTGGCGACCTTGGCGTATTCTTAATTTGGCGGGCGCTGCTTTAATAGACAAGTACCGAAATTTCAGTTCTAATTTGATGATGAAATCTATTAAGTTCTTGTTTTATGGGGTATCTAAAATTTTGCCAAATTTTTCTTTGATGCTTTTTTTTCTTTGATTAAATTTCGAATATGGAGAGGAAATCTTAAATGTGAAGTCTTAATTAATTTAGCGGTGCTGGCCGTTTTAATAGCATCCTATATTTTTTAAGTGAAAATTTAGAATAGATTTATTAATGTCAGGAAATTCAATAATGCAGGGATTCCCGGGTAGTTGTTCGGATATGGTCTCTCTAATTTAGGCCAATTAGTTGTAGTAAGGGATTGGAGGGGAGGAGGTTATCGAGAAAAATTTCGAATATTATAGGATTGTGATCGCTACATAATTTGTTGAGGCTTTCACAGTTACAATTAGGAATATTTTTGAGGATGGTAAAGTCGATGATGCTGTTGATATAACTATTGTAAGAGGAGTGGGTGGAGGAGTCGAGGGCTGCTATGATAAAGTTATTAGAAACGACCATGTCGTAAGTTTGTCGAACCCAATCTGTTTGATCTACCACGATTTTAGGTAGGTTGTTTCGCATTGAAATCTCCAACGAAGTTGCCAATGGGGTTATTTGACAAGATGAATCCGAGATCGGAAGGAATGATTAAATTTTGTGTGTGTGTGTGGGTGATATATCATAGAAATTGTTACTTTTTTGTTATTGTGTGCTTTTATGTGTATTGTAGTGTTCTCCAAGGTCAAAGTATTTTTAATGACTAAATAAAGGGGAATAGAATTTATTTTAATAATAAAGGCTGTACTACAGCCACGATGTGTAATACGATCGGTATGGTGAACAATACAGTTAGGAATGCGAAGGGAGTCGAAGGGGGTTTAAATGGGTCTTCTGGATTCCAATAATCTTGGGTTCTGATCTAAGCTGAAATTTTTTATTTCTTTAATTCTGTTTTTAATGCCATTTGTCTTCCAGCCTGCTATTGTCAGTGAGGGGTGATTTTGAGATGTGTTAAACATTAAGCCTAAATTTCAAGTAATTGTGGGATTGCTTCAAAAATTATTTCAGATTTTAGGCAAGAATCAGTTTTTGGGTTATTTATTTTGTAACATAAGGATTTGAAAAGTGACATTGATTATATTAGTTTTTGGGGCTTAAACAATTTTAAGAGTTCCTTTACTTCATTGGTGAAAGAATTGGGGGGAGGGAGATTTCGGGAGTTTTCAATGGTAGTGGTGAGTGTTGAAATTTGTCCTTGCTGTTTTTGGTTAATCGAATTGGGTAAAGAGGAGGGAGGGTGGCTTTTGACCTGTGAGGCTTTTTTAGCCCGTTCTTCCCAGGCATTAGTAGCAAGGGGAGGGGAAGGGTTAAAGTTAAGTGGGTTTTGGGGGCATTCTGTAAAGTTAGCAGTATTGAGGCCGCCGCAGTTGCAACATTTCGAGGGGGTATCTTGATTTTGCACATTGTATATTGCATATTCTACGGTATTCATGTTGGATTGTTATCTCTCCAATTAGGGTCACGTTTGTAAGGGGTACCTTTCAGGATTACTACGTTTTTATTCTGCTTAACTGACGTTATTTCAAAACTGTACAACAAACGAAGAGCTATTTCACTTTGTTATCTTGAGCCAAGGAAAGGATCTAAAATTATCATCTGAATTGAGTTACTCTGTCTTACCCTCGCTGTATTCACCGTTTTTCGGACCGGACTACGAAACTCGGAGTTAGGGAAACCGAGGTCAAGAAAAATAAACCGCAATTTTAAAACTTCATTTCGCCACTATTTTTTTGAACTCCAAGTTTCCTAACTTGCGGTTACTGATTGAATCTCACTGGTCAAAATAGACCCCGTGACCTGATTTGTTTATCATTTTAGCTCGAGCTACGCCCAGATCGTGTTGCATTCACCTATCGTTCACTTTCTCAGGCGAAATAGATGTAAGTAAAGTTTATTTCACACAGTTGGAAGAAGAATTAGTACTGGTCTTAACAATGCCTCACTTGAAAGTAATAAAAACAAGACGTTATTAAAAATTGGTCTTCAATCTATTTTCTCTTGAATTAGTAGAGTCAATTCCCCGACACCCTCTTTTGCTAATCGAAATCTTCACCAAACACGTAGTCATCCATTTCTACAAATATATTGCTTCTTCTTACTTTCCTCTCTCTTCTGATGTTTCCAATTTTTCTAGATATTTTAATTGAATTATCGATGAAATTTTCATAATTTTATCAATTGTAAGAGCTGAAATATATCTAATCCGAAAACTGTTCACATACACACACAAAACTACTAACTTACAAAAATCGCTTACTGCGAAAGCGCGGTTAAATCTAATTCAGCTACTAGCTCGGTCAAAATTTCTAACAAAAGCTAGGGTTAGAGAATGAACTTGCGAAGATTAATTAAGCTTAGTGCGAAGCCAAATTGTCTTTCTTTGACTGTCGGTTCAGTTAATGGCGAATACGGCGGTTAATCTCAAGATCATGTGAAGAATTCAAGTTCCAGTTTATTTAATTTGTTTATTAGCCACCGAAGGGGTCATTGTTGCAGTCAACCAGAAAGTGTAAATGATCGCTTTTCAAACTCTTATCTCAAAAGTGTTTGCGTATATATTTAATCTTAACTTTTACCGGTAATGAACTTAATTTTCAAAAAATATTTCCTAATAAACGTTTTTATTCATTACTGGTAAAAATTAACATTAAGCATACGCAAACACTTTTGAGATAAAAATTTGAAAAGAGATCATTTACTCTCTCTGGTTGACTGTAACAATGATCCCTTTGGTGGCTAATAAACAAATTAAATAAACTGGAACTTGAATTTTTAACGTGATCTTGAGAAAAATATGTCCTATACATGTAGGTTTTCCAGCTAATTACTAAACAATTAATTTATTATCCAATACACTGTAAAACCAGTTCCTCCGATACTCGATAGATTTCACCACGAATCAGAGTCATATGATAAGCTCATGCAGCGCCACCTATTCCAGAACAAAAACTGAGTGACACTTCTTTCTCGCTCTCTTTAACCCACTTTTCCACTTCTCTTCTCCTTCGCATTACCCGCGTCAGAAGTAAACTTCAAACGCCCATCGCCGTTATGAGATAAGATTAATTAGATTGCCGTCTATCCGTCTCGGAAGAACTGTTTACTCCTAATAGAGATAACCTGTATATAGTTCAATGTGTAAATATCTTCATATCTCCAAATATTAAACGAAGTAAAACAAGTTGAGTCTCATCATTGAATTCCTACGAAATCATAATAGAGTCCAGTAATGGAATTACCTCCCCCCCATAGACAACCAGCCCTATGCGTAAGAGCAAACCATCGTAGATTCGGGATGAACAATCTCGTCCCTCACAGTTTATATATATATATATATATATATATATATATATAAACTATTGTTCTTTAAATGATCTTAAAACACATTCTAAAAGGGAATTTTTCTTTGTCATCCACCTCAGGAAGCCCTCAAATGGCTCTTGGTTTGTCCGAAATGAAGTCCTGCATAAGGATCTAAAAATTGAACCCATGCGTGATTTTATTGTAAAGCAATCCAATAAGATTCCTCAAATTCTCAGTGAGTTATTCCAAAACATTCGGGCGTATTATACGGAAATACCATCATCAGCAAAAAGACTCAGATCTGCTCTAGGTCACACATACCAGAATTTTGTAGTTTTAAAAAGAATCAGAACTCAATAGTAATTCATCAAGCTTAAAATTTTACACGTTATTGTAGACTGTAGGACTTCAATCTCCTTAATAGTCTTTAGAAACCAATGCTACGTTGTGCTTCCTCGCGTAAGCTTACGGTAATTGCCTTAAATTTAAATCTATATTAAAAATTATTAAATTCAAATATTTATTTTGCTATTAAAACCTTATTCTAAATTCACACATTAATCAACTTCATTACGTCAAAAACTCGCATATCTTATATCGTTTTTGTCAAAAACTCGCATATTTAAAATATGGCATCGAGCACAGAAAATCTTTTATAATTAAATTTTAGTAAATATCAAAGTAGCTCTTTCTCTAAATTCCATGAGTCTCAGAGAGAGAAGAAAAGGCTAAGTTTTTTTTGACACGCTTCCTGATTCTTCAACTCCAGCAACTATCGATGACCCTCACACACCAATTCCCGCACGTTTGGGTCTTGATCCTATTAAATTTTGATTGCAAGGTAATAAGTTTCGGAACATCCACTAAATTAATAAATTAGTAATTCTTATGAGAGGGTAAAATTTACAACTTTATATTGGAACATCGCTAATTTATGCCGTTGCTATCTTTGGTTTTACACCAATTCGAAAAGCTGATCCCTGATTGGCTAATCAACTAAATTCATTTCATGACCCTAAACTAAATTAAACCAATTCAGCTTTTTACGGTTTTCTCATAATCTTTCAAGTAATTTTCTAAGAATTTAATATTTTCAACTTTAATTTCTTTTTAGGGGGTAAGGTGTTTTTAAATTTTATCTAAATTTCTTAATTTCCTGGGCAAGTAACAGGCCGATGCAATATATTTTACAGCTTTTTGACCCAAAGATAAATAGCTACAAAAGCTATGCACTCCAATAACTTTCCAACCTATATACTCTCTGAAAACATAATAGAAATTTAAATGTCCATTTTTTCGAAAGAATTCATTAAAATATTTAAATACTGAAATTTATTTTAATTGACTTTAAGGAATCTAAGTGGTCGCTGTAGCCTAATGTTCATGGTC
>BMAW01050991.1:51159-64795 GCA_019974015.1 Nephila pilipes | reverse complement strand
ATCCAAATTTTGATGTTTATAGCATTGTCAATTTATTTTTTTACTCTGATACAAGATTACGGACTCTCTCTCTCCCCCCTAGTTCGAAGGATGTACTTCACTAATATATCCTTTTGGCCTGATTGACAAACATCTTTAACTATTAACGAATCTAAATAATTCACTATAATTCACAAAGAGAAGTGGTGCCTCTGTATCATAAGAAATTATGACGTATGACTATTCTTAACAAGAAATTTTTTAATTCAATACAATTAATACATAATTATGGAATGAATGAATATTATTGGAAAAAAAACTCCTTTTATTATGGATTATTCATGTTAGATTTTCTTTTATGATTGTTTCCTTTACAAATAAGCAAATATCTTATCTGTTTTGATTTTTAAGGAGGAACAATCTCATCAATATTTGAAGTTTAATTGTATCTATCTCTGATGCAGCTGTGTATTTTTAATCCAAGTAACTTCAAAAACGTTTTTTAAAATTCAAATATAGCATTTAGAATAGCTACAATATTTAAACAAACATTAAGTAAGGTTAGATGTACATTATGTATGTTTGCTCTATAAAGAACGATAAAGAAAGAACGAAAGAATTATATTACTAATTCTCAAATTATCCCCCTTTTTGACATTCGATTTAAATATTTGTGAATTCTTATTTGCTTGTAAAACTTAATGTCTTTGTTAGCAGGGATTAAATATTTATCTGTGTGTTCTTTTTTCATTGAAAACTATTCAAGAATCTTTATTTTAACAGAAAAACTATATTATTAATAATAAGATAAAATTTTAAGCAGTCGTGAATATAATATAAATTCAAAAAAACTAAATAGAAAACTTACAATGGAGATCATTATTTGCAAAACCTGTAATCTGCTTTTTAAAAAAAGTTTCTTTGAAAAATTTTACAATATTTGCGAAATGATTTATTACGCTAAAGATTAGAAACATTTCAAATATATTTACATCCATTACCTTCTGTAAAAATAAAATACATATTTATTAGAGAATAAATTTGCTTTAATTAATTAAATGTATGTAAATACACTTTTAGTGCATTAATAAATGTAAACAGTGTAAATTAAAATACGTACAAAGGAAAATCAAATATAAAATAAACGTTTTTATTAATTTCGATTAGTGGATATCGCAGACGATTTTTGCATATTTTACCTTGGTAAGTTGTTTAAATTTAAATGATTCTGCCATCGTTTTACAATCGAAATTTTCATTTTTGTCAACCAATCCACTTTTGCAAAGTGATTCATATGGAAAACAAGAAAATAGAAAAACTCAAATGAAATGAAATAGACCATGGGTGTCTAAACTATGACCGTTTGAGGGCTAAAATTCTATTGTTTTCCATATGAATCAAAAAAAAATTGCTGGGCTACAGATACAATATTTTTTCAACAAATTGAAATAAAAATTAACTCTATGTAGTTTTGTTAAAATAAACTATAACTTATCTTTATTTTAATTTTTTTAAATTTTAATTAGATATGTATAAGTACGTATTTATTTTAAATTTGTAAAAGTTTCGTTTCATTTGGTTTGGAATTCATAAAGATGGAAAAAATTCGAATTAATGAGATGGATGAATTTGCTTCTGTTGAACAAGCAAATCGATATCAAGTTCAATAGACGAGGTAGCAATTCTTACAGCATTTTCAAGATGTTTGTCAATGATTTTTGTCCTATTTTTGATTTTTGTAAGCTTTATTCTTGAAAATAATTGTTCACTAATATAGGTACTGCCAAAAACTGAAGACATTAATAAAGCATGTTTGTGAAAATTAGGATATTTATCGCGGAGTAGGTAGTCTTTATAAAACTGCAGTAAGAAAACATTCCCAAATTTTTCTTTCAGTTGAATGTCCCTTTGTAGTTCAATCCATTCCATTTGAATATTTGAAGGTAATTCATTTACAGAGTAAATAAAGTAGAAAATGTGTTGAAATACTCTTCATTTTTTCGAAAATTTTGAAATTTACTTTCAAACTCTTGAATTAAATCAAAAATTAATGCAGCATATTTTGTGCAAATCACAGGTATATGTGCAACCAAAGTACTGAAATGTGTCAAATTTTTCTTTTATTTGATTAAGCCAAAATTTCAATTTTCTTTCAAATGCTCTAATTGTTTGGAACATATTATTAATAAATTAATTTTTTCCTTGAAGTCTCAAATTTAAATCATTCAAATGTTCTGTTCAGTCTACTAAAAAAGATAAATTTTACATCCAATCTTCGTCCTCAAATTCATTCATAGGCTTCTCTTTTGTTTCCATAAACATTTTTATTTCAGCTCTCAAATCGTAAAATCTTTTGACCATTTCCCCCTGACTGAACTATATTACTTCTGTATAATAAATAACATCTGCAAATTCAGTACCCATTATCGTAAGAAACTCTTCAAATTCTCTATGATTAAGTCCTTTTGCTCTTATAAAGCTAATGGTTTTTATAACAACGCTTAATACACTTTCCATTTTTAAAATTTTTCCACATAAATTACCCTGATGTATATTATATTGATATGACATCAAGATCGTATTGCCGGCAGTGCCGGCTTCATATTAATCATTTTAACGAGTCCCCCATTTTTGCCAACCATGGCATCGGTTATGATAGCTGATAAAGTTTTCATAGATAAAGAAAACCTTTTCATCGAATAAATCTACAGACTTGGTTGGGTCTTTTAACGATACTAAAGCAACCATTTCTTCCACGATATTATAATACTTATAGATTACTCTTATAAAAATTGCCAATTGTGCCGAATCAGAAGCTACAGTGCTTTCGTCAATGGGTAACGAAAAAAATTTAAAATTAGTACAATTACTTTTTAAAGACTTTTCAACTAAGTGTGAAAATTTAAATCTTTTCATAATTTGCATTAAAGGCCTTTAGGCAGCATGCGGCTCGTGGGCTGCACTTTAGAAAAGCATGAAGTAGACCATTAAAAATATGGGTGATTCATTAAAATATCTGAAAATCACTTAGAGAAATTTTTCTTTTGCGAATTATCGAATAGTTTTCTGGAAACGATAACTTCGCTAAATATTACAATTATTTCTTATTTATTTACTTCTAATTACTTAATTACTAAATAATAAACATCAAAATACTACAGAATAAATTAGCATTAGTTAACACACAAAGCCATCATTAACATATGCAGCATAAAAAGGTCTTTAAGTTGATATTATAAAAATTTGAAAAATAAATAAAATCTGAAGGTCAATGAAAATAGTGCGCCTTGAAAAAATTGCGTTACATTCCAAAAACTTTGGTATGAAAAGTTCGTGCTAAAATGCAATTGATCTAATTCCGAACGATCGCACATCTCAGCAGAAGGAATGCAATCATAAACCGACATATATAAATATCGTCGTTTTGCAGATATTCCTTGCGGAAACGCGTGGCGTAGAATGATGCAATAATGAGTACGGATGCCGAATAATACCATATACTTTTTAAACGTCAGAGACAACGATTCGAACCTTTTGCAGACGTCTATAGAGTTCCCATTATTGGAATAAAAATTTTTGGTGGTCGGCTCCACCCAGAGTGCCACTTGAATCATTTCGACAGCACGATCAGACACTGTTGTCAACAATGGACATCAGAATGAAGAAACACACGGTGTATCGGTTCAGGAAGGATCAGACAAACAACTAGTAAAGAAGACGGAAGACACATCAAGCATGCAAAAATCCAATGGCAACCCAATCCTCTATTCGGGGAACTGTACAGACCCAAGTGGGTTTGAAAATCATTATGAGTTACTTCCTATAAGCGATTTTGAGATCACAGCGCCTTTTATGATTTCTGCCTTTAACATTAAAACATGAATGGCTTCGCTTACATTGGTGATAAGACAGAGCAATGAGGAACAGGTTCCGTGATGTTCTAAGATGAGTCCGTTTCACCTTATGGTCGATTGACTGTAATGTCTGAGTGTGGAAGATTCCTGGATTGCTGCCAGATTCTGACTTTGCTCCTCTGAACGACAAGCATTATGATATGAGTAGCTATATCATTTGGCTGTCGGTTCTCTCTAACAGTAATTAATGATAACTTAAAATCTCAGTCGTAAATAGAGGATATTGTATTCCTCATGTGCTCCCATTACTTTCCAGGATACCTAATGCAGGTTTTAGCAAAAGAATGACCGGACGCATTCAACCCGTGTTGTCAAGGGTTACATACATCATGTGTGTAATGTTTGATTGTGGTTCGAAAATATAGTTAGTGAAATGAATTACGCCTTTTAAAAACTTAACAAACTTTATTTAGAGATTAAAATAGGCTCGTAGCACTCCTAGGGAGGCCTAATCAACTGCTCCCATGCTACTAAGACCTGCAACTGACTCCACAAAACTCACTTTTTTTTCTCCCTCCTCGCGGGTGCTGCCAGCCCCGCGTAGCGGAAGCTCTGAACCATTGCTCGAAGGGGAGGGGAACACCACAATATGCAAATCCTCCTATGGATTGCCCACTCCCTTCACCCTTCATCCCCTTTAAAACATAAATAAACTATACATGAAACATAATCCGTCTCTGTGCTTCAATGTGTCGCGTGTATTTGAGATTTAGAAAACACTACTCAACAAATGGTGGCCAGTCTGCCATAGGACAATATGAAAAATCTATTTGACTCATTGTCAAATCGTATTTTGACACGCTGTGGTGTAACACCCTATCGAAGACTATTCCCATAAAACTCCCATAACTTCTTCACCAGTAGCTCTACCACTTTATTTCGAGAAAGTTGCACTATCCATATGTATCTTTATGATCATCAAATTTCCATATTCAACGCTTTCTTCTTGGGGCGATATTTTCATGGAAACTAAATAATAGTGTTATGAGGTGAAATATAAAAAGCTTTTTTTTTAAACTGTGAAAAATATTAATTTAGTGCTCCTTTCCTGATCAATTTGATCTCCTTCATTTATAGATTTATTCAATGCTTCCTTCTAGTAGTTCTATTTTCATGGAAACTGAATGCATAATTTAGACTTTGGTCAAAACTTTAATAGTATTATGAGGTGAAATATCTAAGCTTTTTTTTAAACTATTCAAAATATTAGCTCAAATAAAAGTTTATTTCATTACAAACGTGTATAATTTTCGAGTTTCTTAAATTAAAAAAAAATCTATACTTAAAAGTTAAATTTTTCTGAATCTTCGTATTAATACTAAGATATGCTATAAACTCATTTTAAATTAATAAAATAACACATTATTCATAATATCTTCATTAATTTCATAAAAGAAAAAATTTTTTTAGCTCTTTCATAAAGTTAAAATGGTGTAAAATAAGAAATAATTGAATTTGAGAACGCTTATCAATTTTCATTTTGAAACACGACAAAGAGCTTGCGCTTTAATATAATTTCTTTAAACGAATACTTATCAGTGAACTAATATAATTTGGTCTAACATGTTTATCATCGATAAAAGCAATCGAAAATGACAAAACATTCGGCTCAGTAATTTAGAAACAGCTGCTATGTTTCAAAATTAATTTTCTTTCTAAAAATTAGGCATCATAAATGGAAAAAAATTATTATGATTATCGAATTTACATAATTAATCGTAATATTTGTCTTGTCTAAATGAGATAGCGCCTTATTTATCTCATTAGCTTCAAAAAGATAACATTAGATCGGCGCAAAAGCGTTGATGCTATCTCTTCCTAAAAATCAATATAACCAAAATTTCATTATTGCACCGCATCATTTTGAAATCATGTTTACTATTTTTTATGGACTAGCACTAAATCTATAAAAACATTTTATTAAATCTATTAAATATTTTATTTATTTTAAAACATTTCATAACTCGTATTAATAATGGAAATATCTGTAGTAATGATTTAGTGTCTCGTTGCTCTAGTTAAAACAGAAAAAAATATCTGTCATATTTTTTTAACTGAATTATATAATATACTTTAATTTGATTCTAGGGATTCACAAATTTCCTTCTTCGTCAAATAATGCATTAAAATAACCTTCATTTATTACAACAATGTTTTTTGTTTCTTAAATTTATATCATTTACATAAATCTACGAAAAGAATTAGAATTTCCTTCGTCATCGGATAATGTATCAAAAAATTACATTTTTAATGATTTAAAATGCATTCTGTACATAAGTTAAATAAACTTCTTTTGTCTTTTATTTATTCTTAAATAAAAAAAATTAATAACAAATAAGGAAAACTATATTAAAATGAAGTAAAAATAATAAACATTTAATTTTAATATATATATAAACGGCAATAAAATTTGTTGAAAAAAAATTGTGTTTTTTTCCTCTTTTGGGCTGTACGCAACTACAGTAAAATTACCTTTGCTTATGTATGCTCATTTTATACAAAATACGACTTCTTAAGAGAATTTAATAATAGTGATTTATTTCTTAGTTGATCGTTGTTTTTTTTTTTTAACTTTAATCATGTTTACTTTTTGATTCAGAAATATTTTGAAAAGTATGTGCTGTTTCAAAGAAACATGAGTGAAACAATCATTTATAAATATTTTAAGTTATTATCTGAGGATTATTGAAAAAGAATCTGAAATAAATGTAAGGAATATTAGAAAACTAATTATATAATACGTTCAAAATGTTAAAAATAAATAACGTTTGCAATCTGGCAAACTCGTTTTTGTTTATCTTAAAAACTGTTTTTTTTAAAAAAAAAACTTCTACATAGGTGATGTGCTTTCTTTCTTGATTGCTATTTGTTAAATGTGGCAGACGTTTTTGGAAAAACTACGACAGATGTTTTATAAATACATTATATAGTTCTCTTTGCTTCTTAACGATATATTTTTTCCGTATCATTTATTGTTGAACGCCTTGTAGGGATGCTTTAATGTTTGGGTGAAAATGCAGTTTAGCGGAACCACTTGGCGAGATTTCAAAAATTGCCAAATTTGGCGATTTTTTGGCGGAACATGGTCAGAGAGAGGTATATATATATAAAAAATTAGCTGGTGATCTGGAATCCGAATTCATATGGCAAATTCGGAAGGGTTGTCACGCCTAAAGCCACCAAAGTGAAAACAGGGTAGCCACATTTGGCAAAATATCGCCAAATAATTCCTGTCGCCAAGGGTGGTTATGCTAAACCGCATTCCAAACAATGTTTGTAAAGTATGACATACGTTTTTTGTATGATTTGGAACGAAAGGGTAAAATGTGTGTTTAATAGAAATGCATGGGTAAAGATTTAATTTTTTGAAGAAAAAAAGGTTAAATGTTTGATTTGGTTACTCTAAACAAAAGTAAGTGCGAACAATAGTAAGCGTGTATAAGATTTTTTTGGTATAATTCTCTTTTCATAACGGTTCTATATGTTGTTTAAATTTCTTTAATTTAAATGTTTAAAATAATTTTAACTACTTATTTTATTCCATTATTCCATATAATAGAAATATAGAACCATATATAGAAATTTAGATAATTATGATTTTTATAATAATTATAGTTAATAGTTATAAATACTATACATTATGATACCTTTAAATAAAAAAAATATTATCATTTTTATTTACGATTATACATTATAATAATTTATAATAATATTTATTTATAATAATATTTATTTATAATAATATTTATTTATAAATATATATATATATCATAATACATAATAATAATAAAACATCTAATAATAAAAAATTACTAAACATTATAAATAATTTTAACTCCAAATAATCATTATTTAAAACATTTATAATTATTTATGATTAAATATTGTTTGTTCCTTAAAATTTCTATGATCTTACTATTCTCATTTAATTACGTTTAAATATGCCAGTTTGTTAGAATAAGTTTTAATTCGGTTCACGGTTCATTTTTGACGTCATCTTGATGTCACTATTTAACTAAGTTATCGCCTATTCTCTAAGTCGCCATGTTTTCACCAAAATCGCCAAACGGCTTAAAATATTTATCTTAAATCTGGATGCTGTTATTGTAGTTCAATGTGAGCAAACTCAATCTAATTTTTGATTTCCTTGTGGGAGAAGCAAAATATACCAATACCCGGATACTTTTGATTTCGTTCCTAGTGTATATCATAATATCACATCATATTTAGGATAAACTTTTTCTTAAGAAAGGGTAACATTAGGAGTGGCTGTAATTAACTTTGGCTGTAATTAATGGCCCGACATGTAATTAACTTTGATGTAAAATGTGCAATCATACTTGTATACATTGTTGACCATTTCTTTGCTAGAAATATGCTTTGCTTTTTTTATATAAAATTCTTGATAATGTCGCACCACATGTTTTAAATGTAAACATTTTCTAAAGAATAAATATTTGCTTATACATATTAATTTCATATGCATGTAGATGTATTATATGTAACTGCAAAAAGCCCATTTAACATGTATCTTTTAAAATTACTTAAGATTATGGAAAAAAATTAGCACTCCTCGAA
Source organism: Nephila pilipes (assembly GCA_019974015.1). Taxonomy (NCBI): domain Eukaryota; kingdom Metazoa; phylum Arthropoda; class Arachnida; order Araneae; family Nephilidae; genus Nephila; species Nephila pilipes. Next base: position 56,324 of record BMAW01050991.1, on the reverse strand, counting down.
AAAAAGCGTTGCAAAAAAAACGAATTTAAATTCTATAGTTAGATTATTTGTATTTTCAAGATGGAAGAGTTTTGAAATTATTATCTTTTTAAAAGCACTATTTGGGAATTTAAAAATGATAAAAGTGTGTAATCAGGATTTTGCTGCTTAGAAATAATTGTTTTAGTTACAGAAATTTTTTTGACGATGCCTCAAAAATTTATATTTCAAAGCAAAACTACTAATACGAAGTTACAGATTTGTTTTTGAAAAAAAGACAACAGATCTAAGCAAAAATAAGTAACATTAGAAATAAATTTAAAATCTCTATTTTGGAATGATATGCATCATTTGATTTAAGGTAATAATGACCTTTTATGGAAATATTACCTTTATATAAAGGATTTACCACAGGTATATAAATTTAAAAAAATCTGTATTTTTTAAAAAATTTCCTATAAAATATCGATGATTGAAATGAGAGTTACATCAAATGTGTAAGATATTACACATTATTCCATTTTGCTTCAAATTTATTTAAATTTACTTTATCATATTTGTATTTCTTATTTTCTTTTCTTTTAACGAATTTTTTTTATCATGAGTTGGAAGTTTTATAAATTTTAATGCCCTTCAATTTTAATACTCATAAAAATTTTGAATCAAAAATTAAATGTTTTGGATTTATTATTTTTACCTGGACATTTTTATAGAAATATTTTGTATTATTTGATATAATTTAAATTCTTTTAAATTTTCAAAATTAATCTGTAGTTTATTTTAAAAATCTACTTCTCCCAAACCAGTTTTATTCGAAGAAATAAGAATTATTTGATTATACATATATTCAGTAAAACAAGTTTTTGTTTTGATTTTATCGATTCATAATGTACATAAGAAGATATATGGGGAAGGAATGTGTTGATAAAACCGTCAATTCCCCATAATTTCCTTTCAGAAGGTGTGCGGAATGCAAGCAACTTTTCTGTCGTTCCGGAGAGCTGTTACATTAAATCTTTCACTTTAGCTGCACAAAACTGTTCCATTAAACTAATTAATTAGCTACACCGAAGATGGACTACGCTCCACGTAAAAGAAACTTCAAATGTTGGAGATTTTATATAATACTTATTTTAATGCAAACAGAAACATCTTCAATCATTACAACAGTAGACCGATCGAATAATTTATAGAACAACACATAATAATAATAATGTTTTTGTTGCCAATCGCACAGGAGCAAATCTCTTTCATAATCATTTAAGAAAACCATTTTTTCGAAATATTTACTTTTTTTTTGAGAGGCAAAGAACTATTCATTTATTTCAAACTTAACATTTACAAATTTAAAACTTAAGTGAGTGGAGAAAAGATCGTTTGCTCCTTTTCTTCAAATCTCCTTACAGCTCCGCAGTCAAAATGAAGTCAAAAAAAGGCGTAGGAAGCCGCCACAGATAAACGTTTTTTGTTTAAATATGATGAAGGTAGATGTACCGCTAATTGTAACTTTTTCGAATAAAGTTACCTTTTTTGTTTGAAAAACTTTAATGAATGCTCCATAATTTCTTTATGTATATCTCGAGTCTTAAGGTGTGCTATTCTTTAAATATCAATCAAAGAAATACTAATTATACATTTCTCTACTTTTTGTGAAAATACAATGTTTATAACTTAATTAGAGTAATTCAGTTGTTAAATATAATTAAATAGAATTGAGAATATTTTTTACTGGTTGTTTATTCATATTTTATAAAACTTTACTTAGTGAAATAATATATTCTTATCTATTACTTGTTGTAATTATTTTTTAAATTTAAAAATGTCATTCTTGATACAGGATACCAGTTTAAATTTTTTTTTAAAAAAAAATTGTAAGAGATTTGAAATTACTAAAATTTGAGGTTTAATAATGGGAATATTCATATCGGATAAATACGAAAAAAAGAGAAGAAAAAACAAGTAATATTAAAAAAAAAAAAAAAAAAAAATTGAAGTCAATTCCTACTTAGGTCAACAAAGAAAAGTTTTATTTTAGTTACTTTTTATTAAATTATTAGGCGGTATTTTGCCAAAAGTCGCCAATTTTAGCAATTTCTTGAAGTCGCGCCAAGTGGTTGGGCCAAACAACATTTTCACCAATTAAATTTAATGAAATGAATTAATATTTGAAAAAACTGTATTAGCATCAATTGTCATCCTCTAAAAGTTTAAAAAAATGTCTCTCAACTTGAGTGGATGAATAAAAAGTATTTTATCAACGATTGAAAATTTGAACAAGATATATATATATATATATATATATATATATATATATATATATATATAAATACGAGTTTCTTCCATGTTAGTTTTCAATACGTTATTTCGAGTGATTTAACAAGCGTTAGAAGTAAAAAAAATTCAATTTTGGTAAAATTTTAATTTTTCATCTTATGATGAAACGAATTTTGTTAGAAAGTAGTAATAATCGTTTGCTGCCAAATCCTTACAATACAGTTCTATGGATACAAATAATTCTGTATTCATTTTAGGTGTTAAATATTCTTTAGTACTTAATAATTAAATACTTTCTTTCACATCTATTCAGGAAAAAAACAGAATCTTCTATTAAATTATTTTAAATAATTCACAAATGGGTAAGGCTACCATTTTGTTACTTAGATAACATTGATATCAATTTAATTTTATTAATAAAAGGAGAACATAGCAATAAATTGCTTGGCCTTTATCATGATCTCTGTAATTATAACTGCACAACTACAATTGTTTGTACTTCACAGCTGTATATTTAATTCTATTTTTAAATACCTTTATCAATGAAAAGAACGCTAAAAAACATAAAAATTTTTTTTTATTAAAATACAATCATTTCAGTTATAATGAGAAACAGCATGAAATTTTATTAGAGTATTACGAATGATTATAAATTTGTTTGATTATATTTTTTGAACTTTTTTTAATTTTTAGCATCACTAAAAACATTTCATTCGTTATACACTTAAAGTATACATACATCTCCGTGACCTAAATAATTCTTTCAGTCTTAAATGTTTTGAATATTCTTTCTAAAGCCAATAAAACGGCTTTACCCTATTATTCTTAAATGAAAAACTATAATAATTCCGTTAATGAAAGATCTGTTTATTGTACATAATTTTACAGATTTGGGAGTTGGGATCTTAGGGGGTTATTGAATTAATTTCGTAAATAAGAATGCGTGACGCAAATCTGCGGCAACTTATACCTGTTAGCAATAATTATGATGAATTTTGTACATGACAAATAAGAAACGGATGGATATTAGAAGAATGCTAGTTTAAGATGTCCTTATTTGAGACAGGACGTGCAAATGAACTCTGGGAAGTAGAGTGGTCAAATCGCCGGATTGCTCAACAGTTGGATCAATGCTATGCTACCATTCGACGATGTCAGCAGAAATAGATGAACTGTGACCGTACAAAGAGTCAAAACAGTAGTGATCGAACGAGAAGCGATGAAATAATGCGAGGACAGAATGATTAATCGTTTCTCTTTCGTAGCCTTTGATGCGTCTTTATCAACAATCTGACGGGATACCATGACACTTGTGATACACTGAACATCGATAGCGAACATGGACATTGAGAACTGTCACAGAGGCTATTACGCCAACTACCAGTTACACACCGCCAGGTAAGTTAGCAGTGATGAGGAGCACATTGGACCTGGAATCTCACTGTATTGGAGTAGAATTGTTTTCAGCAAGGGTGCCTCTTCAAATTGACGTGTTTGGAGGCGCCCAGGACATCGGAGGGATATTCACTTGACTATTGTCCACTCCGTCGCCCAACAACTAGGGATTATTTTCTGGCCTGCCATTGCATTTCATAGTCGAACACTTTTGGTTGTCAAATTCACTCTTGCAGTAAGACAGTGCTTTGATAAGAAACAGCGCCCGATACCGTTGTCTTTCCTTTCACGGACCCTTGGGCTAAAATTTCAACTTTTGGCACCATACGACAAGCTTTCTTCCTGCTAGTTTTCATGCTTCTTCAACAGTTTCCTCGCCAACGTGAAAAATGAGTTTCTTGAACATGGATTTATTTTCTAACTTCACGTATAATTTTCATATAATTTTCTTATATCTTACATTTTAAGAGCAAAATGGAACGTCGAGTCAAATTGAACTTATTCAACAATTAGTTTTAATAATTTGTTTCATTATTTGACGTTTATTAAATTTATCACCTAAAATAAATACTCATAATTTTTTTAGCTCAATTAAGCATTGGATTTGGCGAACATTTGACATGGCGAGAAACTTGGCAAAAAATTTAATTTTTTAAATAATTCATTTTAATAAATTAATTTTGATTAATTATAATTAAATTATTATATTGACATACAAAACAATCGTGTATAGAAAAATTCAGCTCAATTGAGTGCTTTAAAACATGAGACTCATACATACAATGTGAATGGAAGAAAACCCTTTAATAGTTAGTTTTAATCAATTAACTTTTATTAATTACAATTAAATTATCATAATGTCATCCAAAAGAATCGTGCACAGGAAATTTTAGCTCAACTGACCGGTTTAAAATGTGAGAACAAAAGCTTTTAAAGTTTTGACCTAAACGTAAAATGTGAGATAAAGAAAGCTCATTAATTAAAATAAAATGGTCCAAAGGATAATCTTACTTGTAGACGATTTTGCGAGTTATTGATACTGTACCGCTAACATTCTTATACTTAGTATTAATAAACAAGATAGCCAATAAAGTCAAAAAAAGTCAAATAAAGAACTCGATAAGAATACAGAAAAAAAGTATATGATTGTTACTCTTAATATATAGTTGGATGCTAATTTTTAAGGGAAAAACTGGGTAAAATAAAGAAACTATTTGTTAATTAGTTATCGAAATAATTAAAAAGATGAGAAAAATGGCTTTGAAATATATAATTATTGCTGATATTTTAATTTAAAGTAATTGTTTGGTTATATATATATATATATATATATATAACACATCGATCAATAACTCCCGAGTCTAAAATTGAAAACAACATTTTTTTTGCAAATTTTTTTTTTATTCATCCACATAACACCTTTTGTTAATCACCTTTTAGGGTGATACAATCGTTCTAACGCTTTTCCAATTTTTTTTGTTTTTTTTTTTTGTTTTTATTTACTTTTTTTTTTTTTT
>BMAW01050991.1:0-51059 GCA_019974015.1 Nephila pilipes | reverse complement strand
ATATATATATATATATATATATATATATATATATATATATATAATGATTAATTACATTGATGGATTTGAGTTATACGTTTCCCGAATCTTATAATTTTAGATTAATATTTTAGTGCATAATTATCAGAACTTATTAAAGGGTGTAATACATGGTAAATTCTGGAAATATTTTACGAAGAAAATACAAATAAATCTTTAGCAGTTTATGTAGAAGTTTTTGTTAGTGTCTGATACATTCAAATAGAAAAATATTGATTGATGAAATATGTTTCATAATACTTTTCAGAAATAATAATTCGCGAAGAATAATTAATTGAATCGTTAAATATGACATAAATTTTCCTTCAAACCAAACAACTACTAATAAATAGTTGTAATAATCGTATTTAAATTTCATGAAATAAAAAAATATAAGTTAAAAAGTTACGCGATTGTTACATTTTGCTTAAATGGAAATTTTTAGTAATTTCTTCATCAAGAAATTGAAACTATTTAATTCTAATCCTAAAAATTATTTTTAAACAAATGAAATTCTCAGATTATCAATAAATTAAATTAAATTTATAAATGGAATTTCATTGTTAAGTATTTATTCAACTAAACTTGCTCGGTAAGCATAAACTAAAAATTAAATAATGACAAAAATGTTTGTTAAAAGTTATATTTACAAAGGAAGCGTCGAATAAATTATAAGTAAAATTTATTTAAGTAAAAATTTTATTTAAAAATTGATTAAAAGGAATAAAAATATTTTTTAAAGTAAAATATTATATAATTTCCAAAAGCTTGAGGCGCTTAGCTGATATACCTAGGTAATTACTCATCAATTATCATATTTGCTCATTTCTTTATGAAATAAAAAAAAATGTGAACTCCTTAAGATTTTCTAAATTTTGCATTATCTTCCGCTAAAAAATTATATTTATATCTTTCAGACCTTCTGTAAACAAAAGCTTGATTTAAATATTTCTTACATATATTTATTAAATTCTTTTTAGGCTGGAAATTTAAGACTAAAATACTACATGTGTGCCAAATTTCAACTTAATTTTACGTTGTTAAGTGCAAGGCCCGTGCTCCCGCTTACTCCCTTCTACCCCTTCCTCTTCCACTAAGTCTATCCCTGTTTGAGTATACCATAACACTATAATATGATACGAGTTTTACGTGTAAGCAAAATTTCTTCTCGATTGGATGAAATTAAGTGAGTTATAATTCAAGATCAAATTTTGAACTGGAAAGACATATGAATATAAGTTACAAGCTGTGTTCCGATGAAAAAGTACGAAACGTCGAAACAACATAACTGTTAACATATTTGCCTATGCCTCTATGGGAGAATGCCGCGAAGCATCTAGTGGTAAGAATGGAGTCTCCGACGTGAGTCGGAGCATGCACGAGCGCCTGCATCCGCAGGAGATAGCAGAGGCTTTTATAAAGAGTGCCGTTTAATTGATGGGTAGTGCGTGAGAGGAGATGATGGCAATGACATTTCAAAATACGACGATAGACCAGCAGAGAGGCATTATCCGAATTCTGTCATCGAAAATTGTTAAACCGGCCGCTATTCATCACCGGAAGGTTACCGTATACGGGAAAAACTGTGTGTCCGACAAGTCAGTGAAAAAATGGAGAGTTGATTTTCGAGCAGGATTTGGTTAATTAAACATGATCAGGCCAGGCAAACACAGTCACCACGGCCGATCTCATTGACAAGGTGGACGACGGAGTGAGAAGTGATCTGCGTGTCACATAGGAAATGTTGGTTGTGAAGATGGATGGCAGCGTTGTGAGTGTGAACAATTGTTCACTACAGGTCGCGTTATCGGAAAGTGTGTGTGCAGTAGGTTCCAACGCAGCTCATCGACCAGCAAAAGAAACTGCGTATGGGGTTAGCATTTCAATATCTGTTTCGGTATCATGAAGATCCCGCTTTCCTGGAGCGGATCATCATAGGTGATGAGAACCGATGCCCTCACTACGAACCAGAGATCTAGCAGAACAACATGCAATGGAAGCATGCGTCATCATCTTCCCCTAAAAAGTACAAATCCGAGGCATCAGCAGACAAGGTATTGCTCACCTTCTATTTCGACGTCCAAGGTCCGCTACTTGATGAATTCCTCGAACGCAGAAGAACCATCAGTTGCGATGGGTACTGTGAGACACTCCGAAGACTACGTCGGTCCTTCAAGAACGAAGGACCGAGCTGCTCAAGAGAGTGTGGTTCTGTTCCATGATAATGCGCGTTCCCACGTCTCCAGGGTCACGCGCACGGGACTGACCAAGTTCAAGTGGGAGCAGCTTGGCAATTTGCCCTAAGGACCGGACAAGTCGCCCTGTTATTTCCATGTGTTTAGTTCCCTGAAAAAACCTTTGAAAGGGACGTGCTTCAACTCGGACGACAAATTGAAGGACGCTGTGAAGGACTGAGTCTCGTCACTGTCATAGGAATTCTGGGAACAAGGAATCCTTCAACTCGTTAATCAATGGGATCGTTGTGTTCAGGCCAATGGTGCATTCTTTGTATAATGTCTTCATTTATACCCACAGTGTCGTTTCGAACCTTTTCATTTGAACACGCTTTGTACGATGATGGATGACAATTAATTACCCTAACTAAATTTTGATTATATTCAATTTTCTGAAAGCTGCAGGCACCTGAATTTTCAAAGCAAACATTTATATGAACTATAATTTAAATTAAAATATTCGTCTTTTCTAGATATGACATACAACGGAAAATATTTCAGGATGATTACTTTCGTTATATTTTCTAATAAAATATTTAAGCCAATTACATATTTTAACCGAGAAAAACAATTAAATAATTTTTAATTACATTTCATTTAATTTACTGCGAAATAAACTGTTTTTGTAAAAAAAAAATTTCCGCATTTATCATTTTAATTTTGAAATATTAGAATGAATATTTTGTAATTTTTTTTATTTGTTTAGCAATTTAATTGCAAATGACTTTACAATTCAATAAAACCTTTTTAAAATGCAATTTATTAGAAATGAGAGAATGTTTAAAGAAGTAATGCAAACTAAAGACGATGTATTGTAAAAATGGGTGGGCGTGTTTTACTTATATTTCTAAATTTCTAATATCTCTGTTTAGACGAATCTTGATTATTTCGAAACAATTTTTTTGACTTTCGCTTCATTTATTTTCAATTTAGAAAGATTAAATGTAAATAACGTTAAATTATTCAATGCAAATTTTAAAAAAATTTGGAATTCGAAAATCCAAAAAAAGTGCTTTTCATAACATTCGAATATAAATTTAAAGCAAACAGTAGAAACAAATATATATATATATATATATATATATATATGTAGGATTTTCCAGCTAATTATTAAGCAATTAATTTTATTTTTTCAATCTACTGTAAAACCAGTTCCTCCGATACTCAATAGATGTCGCCACGATTCAGAGTCATGTGATAAGCTCATGTAGCGCCACCTATCCCAGAACAAAACTAAGTGATACTTCGTTTTCTCTCTCTCTTCCCTTCTCCTTCGCTACCCGCGTTGAAAGTAAACTTCAAACGCCCGAACGCGTTCCAGTGCCCATCGCCAATATGAGTTAAATGAGGCAGCCATCTATCTTTATCTGACGAACTGGTCAACTTACTTTTCATAGCATAGTGTAAATACTTATCATTCTTCATCATCTCTCTTAATAAACAAGTAAAGCTACTGCAAGCTTCATCTTTGAATATCATCAACAACATTACATGGAATCCGAAATTACCCCCCTAGACAACCAGCCCATTGCGTAAGAGCAAACCATCGTAGATTCGGGATGAACAATCTCCTTCACCCCACGGTCTACACACACACACACACACACACACACATATATATATAAGATAAAGCAATGAAATTATTATTAAAACACATATATAAAAATAAGAGAACAATTACAATTCAAAATGAACAAAAGAAAGCATTTATAGAGCTATGTAAAAAAGATGAATCAAATTTGAAATTAATTTGAGCCAAAGAAGAAATCGAAAAATTCGAATACTCAACAAAACAAAACATGCATATTCAGACTGGGGACTGAATTGTGGGGTTAAACTTGTTCTACGGTACCAACCCTCCCCTAATGCATCTAGTTGGGTAAAAAATGAATTACTCCAAAATTCATTTTGTAAATTAAAGAAAAGAAATAAGAAACGAAGAAAAAAAAATGAAAGGCGAGATATCTCAATTACTAATTTTTTTCAAGAAATTTTTTTTTCTAAAGAAATAAAATATTCTTCACCTAAAAACTTTCCATTAAAATTTCTTAATCAAAAACCACCTATTAAAATTTCCATTTAAATTATCAAATTAAAATATCCAAAAAAGCCATTCAATTAAAAACTTTCAATTAAAAATGTAAAAGTTTTTTCAAAACATTAAAACAGTATAATTAAATCTTTTCAGTTAAAGATTTAAAACTTTAAAAACAACAACGTACCCAAATCCATGTTTTTCAAGATAAATCAATTGAAATCACACAGAAGTAAAAGCAAAAAAATAATATCTTGTGACAAGTGATCATGAATTGCAGTGCAATAGGTTCAAGGAACTTTTTACTTGATGATGTCTAATATAATGCGTTGTTGTCTGATAAAATTTGGAAATCAATAGTACTTAGTTAAGTTGAGTGTAAAAAGTTTCAAAATATGGAATATTTAATAAAAATCTACTAATAAATACAACCATGATTATAAATCATATCCAATTATACACAAATCCGAATTTTAGTTGTTAAAATTATTTGAAATTTAATTGAATAAAATATGTGTCTGTAAATGTGTACTATATAGAAATGTTTCAATAAATCTTCACAGCTAAACCACTAACTAACTGTCTTTGTAATCCTAATGTTGTGTGGTGGATTTGTTTTTGAATTGAATGTTCAAAAATCGATGAAAGTTCTGAAAGGCAATAGCCCTTATGTATAAAATTACATTTTTTAATATATGTCACCAATCCAAAAGATATTAGAATTAACTCTCACTTCAAGATGCAAATATCAAAATTTCATATAAATCAATTTCTGCAAGATTCTAGTGAGAGAACCATTATATATATATATATATATATATATATATATATATATTTACAAAACGTATTTAAAATCATATTGAAAATAATGTTCTTAATAGGAGTAAAATGAAAATTTAAAATTTCGTTTTGTAACACATCTCTTATATATTTGACGATTATTAAAAATATACATGCATAAGCATAAGGGTATGTTCAAATAGTAGTATTATGTTTCAAAAAATATTGTAATTCTAATCATTTTACTTACTTCTGGAAAGCAAGTAATGTATTCATTTAAAATCATTTGCAGTATTTTCGCTCAAAGGAGCCTTTTGCGTTATTAAAGCCAGTTAGTAAGCAAACCGTTAAATAAGAACTCTATTTTCTGGAAATTACAGAACATTAAATTTCAATCCCTTAAGAGTCCTTAATGTTGAATTCCGTTTTCCAAGTAATAATAAAAGAGTCCAAAAATAAAGATAAAAGTAATCTTTTCAAGAAAAGGACTTAGCCGTTTTCAAGAATTATTATTTTGAGAAGCTCTTTAACTTCCAAAGGAGATAAATAATTCTTTTTGTTTCATTACGCATATCATGTATTCTTATTAAATATCTTTTTCGAGTTCTTAGAGATCTTGGTAAGAGGATTAAAATGGATTGCATAAAGTTCAAAGATACGAACAATAGACATGATGAATAATTTAAACAAGTTAGCCATTTACACTATAGCATGAATAATTCCAGAGGCATATCTAGTTTTTACAAATTATAAAAATGATTACATTAGCTCTTTGGATAATTAATAAAGCGTTTAAACTCTTGTCATCGTTGTTGAAGGGTGGCGCCACATGTTCCCTATCCAGTATCATTGTGTTGATATGAAGAGGAACATTCTGGATGATATTTACAAGAAGGTAGTTTTTTTCAATCCATTACTGCAATTGATATACATCCCCTCCTTTTTACATTGAATTTCACTTTGGGCTGTTTACATTTGACATCATCGGGTGTCTCTCGTTGAGATGATGGGTCTATTTGACACATGCGCCTTTACCTGCATATATATAGTTTTGATTAAAGAGCATCGTCTTAGTTAGACACACAGAGGCAATTTGTGGGTATATGCAACCTCTAATTCTAAGCTGTACTTTCATCTAATTTTCAAGTCCTGATTAACTCCTTTGGTTGAAAGATATAGACATATTTGTGTGGGTGCCTTAGTTATACGCATATGGACCAGTTTTTCTTTCTTTTTTTTGCATCAGGGGTATGTACAACCAGCCGTTCTAGGGTGGTACCATAATCTAGTATTAAAATCCTGGGTCACCACTTCAGCGGGTGTTGTTTTACTGCCATATCGGGAGATTTTTTTTTTAAACCTCGAGACGAGGGAGTTTGGTTCAACTTGTGTACCAGCGGCGTTTCGAACCTTCCATCTTTCGATCCGCAGAAAACTTGTCCAGTTGCTTTTTACAGTGATATTGACTACTAAACGAAAAGTGATTCCCCTTCGGGCTAGTTATTAAAACACGTGCTTTAGCTTCTATCGCGTGATTGTTGAAGACATCCTAAGCAAATTAATAAGTTTTACTACATAAAAATATCTTTAAGATATACTAATCATTTTTTAATTAGTTATAGTAATTTTCTTTCTCCTTTCCCAATAATATAAAAAGATGCATCCTTATTTAATAATACAGTTAAACTATCTTAATATTCATTAATTACTACTGGACACATTTATATTATTATATTTTGTCACATTAATAAAATACATTACGCATTATATTAAGTCAACTCTTGTTGAAACTGATCTTGGTACGTCTCAGAATTTAGAATTTTTTTAAAATAACTAAATGTGATCAGAAAAATGAAATATATATACACATATATGTAATTCTTTGTTCATTATATAAATTTTTGTTCTGAGAAATTAATTTTTCTTTTGCAGAAGTAAAAAAATACAAAAATATTAAATTTTATCTTTTTGAGCATAATAAAAGTAATTAGTTATCCTCAACGATTTTCCGATTTAAGATAAAATATAAATTGAATGCAGTTGAAGATCTAATTTTTTCACAGTTCTTTTGAAATTGATGATACAATACAGCATAATTTATAATATATGTGTTCAAAAGCATCATAAAACCAGATATAATAATGTTCTAAATAATTCATGACCTTCTTCAAAAACAGTTTTAAACCTTGAACTAACATGGGAAAAAATTTAAGACACACACACACAATAATACTTCAAAGCGAATCATATTAAAACTAAAAAGTAAAAATGTATTTGAGAAAATTCATGTATTTTGATATATATATATATATGTGAGTGTGTGTGCATTTGTATGTTTTGTGTGTATGTTTTGTAAAACAATTAAATTGTACTTATTAACGAATTTATTGAACTTTAAAACATGTTTCAACTCACTCGTGTCGCATTGAAAAGTTTTTAAATACTTTAAATTATCTATGCATTAATCCTATGCGAGATGAGAATGAAGTATTTTGGGATAATAATGGACTTGCTTCCACCCAGCCAAGCAATCAAGAACGGAATGACCAAAAATGTTCTCTGTTTGCGAAGTTAAAGAAAGAATTATTCAAATCACGTGGTTATAGATCCTTAGGTATTTTGTATGGAGAAGAGTTTAGAGTAGAGATAATTCCTACTGCTTTGAAGCATGAGGTACACTGTCAAAGCAGATTTAGAAATCGCATGACCGAATAAATTAAAAGATTGAATAGGAATGTATCAGGAAATATAAACCCTTTCTGTGATAATTAACATTTAGAATAATTTGAGAAATTAAATTAAATTTACGTGAAATCATTACACACACACACACACGCACACACACACATGTGTGTGTGTTATTCATGAAAGCTGTTATTAATATTAAAATATTTAAGAGTCTTAGAAATATACTTTTGAATTTGAGTCGTATTCTTACGTAGAAGTGTTATGTATGAACTAACTGTAAGATGACGTAATAAGACATCGTACTGTCTTCTTTTTCATCTCAGTAATACTAATAAGGCTTTTCACCTCCTTTCCATCCAAAATTCTACCAATGAAATTCCATTGCTTTCTCAAAACTGGCCAATCACGTAAATGGAATTTTAAATGAGAATTCTAACAAACAGAATTTTCTCAAATCTCTTTAGCGACACAAACTTCGTTCATTAAAATATATCAAGAATTCTGTACAACATACAAAACTCGTCTTTGCTCAAAAGCCGCTTTTCTGCTTAATGTTTCAAAATCCTATATATGTTCTTTTGAATAAAATAATCCAATTTCTTTGGGGAAAGCGGAGCTGAATTCTGGCTTCCAAATCTCTAGAGGTTTCAAACTACTTTGTCCTCCCTCGTGCTAATTTACATGGCAGATGAAAGGATGTTAATAAGCTTAAATTAAGATCAGTATTTGCTCTCGGTGAATACATTTATTCTGTGAATTCTTGCATAGGTAAAATCTTATATTTATTGGATTGCACGCGATAGTGGCCGTACGAATATTTACAGAGAGTGCTTAAGATTTCAGAACGAGAAATATCATAAGAAATAATTTTATAGTAATTATTTTAACTTTTATTTAAATTCCATTTATTGAATATAACTAAAGGCTTTATGTATCCAGAGGTTACCAAAACATTTTATTCATTTCAAAGTTAATGTTTTTATGAAATCAACATATTATTTTTAATTCTTAAATGATTTATTTTCCTGATTAGTATGAAATATCATAAAAATTATTAATTTTAATTAACATTTACTTTTTTTGAAATGCTTATTTTAATGTTTTATAATAAATTTATTTTAAAACATTAGAAATATAATTCCGATTAACAGTAAACTTAAATAGTTTCATAATTGAATAAATTTAGAAAATTATTCACTTTTAATGCTTTTAATCTTGAGAAAAAAAAACACTAAAACATTATTTCTATGAATAATTTGAGATAAATAGCAGTTATGTTTTTTTTTTACCTTAATTAATGTCTTTTTTCGAAAAGAATAATTTTTCTTCGAACATATAAGTATGGACCTGAAACTTAAAATACAGACAGTTCCGATGCTAAATTTAGAAAATAAATAAGAGATATATATCTATTTTAAAATTAAATTATTAAGATAAATTGACAATAAATTCATTCATATTTTTATTCTTTGTAAGCATTATTTACATTGGACTTTTTGAAATTAATTTTAAATCTTAGCTCTATATGTACTCTTATAACGTATAACTCATATTTGACGATATCTTGCAAATACTCTCAAAAAAGTATCTATGAAATTCCAATTTTTATTGACTAACACCTACAGTTGAATAAGTGCTTGAAATTCTTAAATACTTTTAGAGAAATACCTGTGAAATTCATGTTTCGAATGACTATAGCCGACAATACAATTAGCGCTTGAAACTCATAAATACTTTTAGAGAAATGTTTAATAAATCCACATTTCATACAACTATTGTCAACAGTAATACTAGTGCAAAAAACTTTTAAATATTTTCAAATACGTACCTAAGAAATGCACAATTTTTATCTATCGCATACTGTACAACTAATGCTTGAAAAAAAAACTCTTAAATACTCAGAAAGAAATACTTAAGAAATCAATGCTTCGCTTGACAATCACGAGCAATACATCTAGTGCTTGAAGCCATAAAAAACTGTATATAAAATTAATCTAATAAGAACGAAAATAAAATTTTATTGATTAATGTACATCTTTGAAAAACCCAAATAAAAATAAATCAATTTGAAACAGTAATATTTGTTATGTATAAGAAAGTATCAGACTATAAGCAGCATTACTGTTAATATAGACTTATTGAAAAACATTTCTCAAAACGTGTTTGATTACACAATGAAACTTTAATTAGTTGCAGTTTGCTTATGTTAACATCTCTAGAGGTTAGGGTTACACCTTACTTATCTGATCTTCTGAGAAAACTTTTCGTTAATTTTCTTCAAGAAAATTATTGCAGTATTTTTTGAGAATATTTAAATTAATTGTTACTTACATTTATAAGACATATAATCGCAAGTCTTATCTTTTTCAATTTTTAGTTTCGTAAGAATGTATATAGTATACCTACTTTTACCGAAAGGATCATTTGACCATTCGTATAAATATTGTTGAGATCACATACATTTATTTTTAAATATGTATTGGTTTAATAGGGACACACATAGATATAGCTATAAATGTAGAAAATAGTATGTATTAGTAAAATGAGTGTATATAAGAAGCAAGAAGACTTCTTTGTTCCAAGCACCATTCCATCAAAATTGACAAAAATGAACAAAAAAAAAAAACCTAAATGTAAACAGTCCGTGTTGTGCGTAATCCAAAAAATAGTCTTTAGTAGACATTTTCTTATTTATTCACATTCACACACACAAATAAAATGATAAAATGGACGTAGAACACATACAATTTACGAAATTAACACACTTTAAAATAATTAGGATTTGCAGCTAACAATGAGCGAGTTGTGCCTAATATTTGCACAAGTTGAAAAGAACTCATGAAAGAAGTAAAGCGAACATCGCAACTGACTCAAACTCACTCTCTGGTTATTCTTACTAAAAAAAGAAAACATACAACACATGTATAATACATACACATTATCTAAAGGCGGCAATAATTAAAACACTTCGGATACAAATAAGAAAAATTATTATAAACATATCAGTTACAAGAACACCGGATCTATAGACACACACACACACACACACACATATAATGCGGCCCTGCTTAATAAAATGTGTTTTCCACCGTAATAAAACGTGTTTCCAAAGCAACCCGAAAAATCTTTTGTGTTGGACAGGCTTGTAACAGAGTCCTTAGACTCGTTAAAGTAAATTTATATATTATCCACTCAAACATGTTTTTGAAAAAGAACTCTCTAGAAATATTTCCTAGAACTGTTCAGTATAATAGCCCAATGATTAACGAAACACAAGATTTCAATAATATCGGAAGACCTTGTACACATTCAGATAATGATTAACAATTAACATAAACTCACTCCACTTATTTTCGATAATTTCACAATGCAGAGACATGGATATTTTTCCTAGCCTTAATACTTAGTACAAAATGAAAATATGAACGGCGACGCCCCAATAATTTTCTATATTTTGTTGATCAAAAATACCCTTTCGTCCTTTTGACTTTAACATTACATTCACTCGGCAGCCATCTATTTCGGTTGAAAGAGATGTCTCCAAGCATGCAGCTGAATAGCAGAAATATAATAATAAAATTTGATTTAGCTGACAAAAATCTCAATT
This sequence comes from Nephila pilipes, assembly GCA_019974015.1. Taxonomy (NCBI): domain Eukaryota; kingdom Metazoa; phylum Arthropoda; class Arachnida; order Araneae; family Nephilidae; genus Nephila; species Nephila pilipes. Next base: position 39,697 of record BMAW01050991.1, on the reverse strand, counting down.
ACAAATCAAATAAATGACAATTTAAATAATTCATAAATTATTCATTAAACTCTTTTTTCAAATAAAAGCTCACATCGCACTTGAATACATTGATAGATAATTTAACTCCTAATTATTTTGTCTATTAAATTTGTAGCGGCTCCAAGTCAACCCTTTGAAGTAGTGTAGAAGATTGGAGTAGGATGTGCCAGCTCAGCTGTCTGTCTCCCTCGCGACTTTTTCGATGATCAATAGTTCGAGTTTCATCGCTGACAGACCTCGCGTTGCTTCGAAATGTTTCATCTAATTTAGGGTTCGGCAATCTGTAGCTCTCAAACCTCATGAGACTCAGTAGAATCATACTTCAGCCGTTTAATAGTATCGAAAAATTAGTTGCAATATCGACGATATTTAACACATTTTAATGATTCCGGGCATACATTCAAATATGCGGCAGATCGCATGCATGTTTACCTAGTTTTAGTTAGCCTTGCTGCCAACTCCAACCCATGCGACGAACGAAAGTGATGACTTCGCTTCTTAGAAATTGAGAATTGGTGACTGACTACTAAATTCGACCAGTCGTTACAGCAGTAATCGTTAATTAAATTTTTGTATGTGGCGACGGCTATAAATACCAAATAGTAAAATTACTCTATTAAATAATTAGAAAATTACTAATTGAGTAATTAATTAAAAGTAATTAACCCTCATTGAGTTCACAATAATAGTAATTATTTCAATAATAATCAATTAGTAAGTAGTTACTTGAGTAATTGCTTACTAATTCATTACTATTAAAAATTAACTGAGTAATTAATTATTATTCAGTAAATAATTATTAAATTACTCAATTAAATATAAGAATTTAAATAAACGATGAAATATCGATAAATGAACAATTGTAAACTTTTGCGATATTAAAATGAAAGCAAACGATAATTATTAAAGTGAATATTATTTCGGCTTCACGTAATTAAAATTAAAGCAAACGATAAATTATTAAATTGAATATAATTAAGCTACATGCAATTAAAATTAAAGCAAACGATAAAAAAAATTGAGGAGTTATCTGGTACGTCAAAAGTGATCCAACTAAAACAATAGACCCTTGGGTGGCTAATAGTGTGAAGAAAATTAACAATACTCTATTGTCAACAAAGACCAAAAGTGAGGGAAAATATCAGATAGCAAAAAACAAGTCAACAATTGACTTGAAAAATTCGTTTGCATTTATTATCGTATGTGATGTGTCATGTGATGTAAAACATGCAGCAAAAGTTACACTAGTAGCGTGGTATGTATCCAAATCGGTATTTGTGAAGAATTATTAGTACTACTGTACGCCTCAAGAGTCTTTGGTTAGTTGTTTGCGTTAAATTATATGAAAGTACTGGGTTTTATATAATTACTTTCATATAATTATATGAAAATAATTATATAAAAGTATTTATACATTTTATTATGATTAATTTAAAATACTTAAGTTGTTATTTACTAGACAAAGTGCTTGTTGCACTTACATTTGCTACGCATTTTGGGCGTACGTCACACGCTAAAAAATAATTGCAATATTTTTGGACACGACGTTCCAGTCGAACTTGTTGTAGAGCTTTAATGTCCCTTCTCTTCAGAAATGTTGGGTCGAATGAATTGGTAACACTTCTTCCAAATCCATGGGACATAATACCTTGTTTCGGTTGGATACTGAATGGAATACATTTTTTTATTGGTCACTAAGTACTTTAATAGGGTCAAGAGTTGATAGCAACATAACTGGAAATCTGATGCGGAGGTGTTCTTGGTTCCCAGGGAAATCAGATTCTAAAAATATCAGAAAAAGAGAAATGTTGCTTGCTCTTTCTGACGGGTCTATCTGTCTTCAATGAGTACTTTGTCCGGATGTAAGCGGTTCCACTAAGTGTAGTCGTCGAAAGTCAAACTCTTGAAGAAGCTTCATGTACTGCTACTTTGGATTACTTGGCGACAATGGAAATCAACCAAAATAAGTGCCTTTCTATTGCTACAGAGAAAGCATCAAGTATAAGTGTCAAAATCAAAGGTAACTCTTCAAAGAGAATATGAACCGTGAGTTATTTTCGTTTCACTGCTTGATTCATCAGGAAACTCTTTGGGAAAAGGGGTTTCCAAAAAAATATCGTGTGTGTGATTAATTTAGTCAATAAAATAGTAAACCAAATTATGGTAAAAGGATTTCCTCACGGAGAGTTTTCTGGATTAATGATTCAGAATAATGAAATGCATGGCTGTCAAGAAGTTCAATGATGAAACGTTTTGGTTTGTGTCTTGAACCTATCAAGATATTTCAACTTCAAAGAATAATTGAATTCCTCAGTAAAGTAAGGATATGAGTGGCTGCAAAAATATTTTTTCCCGTTGATATGACATCACTTTTAAACAACTTGAAGAAAACTCTATAAGGGAGAGGTAATATTGAACACACTCTTTTGAAAGCGATACATTTGTTTCAACAACAATTAACATTATTTGTTCAAGACAGAGAGAATGGACATTTACTACATTTTGAAACTTTAAGAGATTATAGAAACGACTCGTGTTGTTACATTAATAGTACAGCTATTGTAAAAATACCGGAGTCTTTTAAAACTCGTTTAAATTGTTTTGGATCTGAAAAATCTACTCTGTATCTTTTTTAACAAAGACACTAGTAGGGAAGGTATGCTAGTAGAATTTCACACTATTCCCATTCATTGACACAGTCAATTTATATTACAATCGTTTTTATGGATAGAAAAGTTCATAATAAAATTGTATCATAAATTTGCAGTCCGAACCAGAAAACTTAGCAAGGAGAAAGGAAAATTAGTTGTCAGACACCAGAGGAAGAATCTTTCTAAAGGTAAATAGGAGGAAGAAATTATATTTGAAACATAAGACTGTCTTCCTGATTTCGATAATCGAGTAAAAACATAAGCATTCGGCATCTTGATAATTTTGGTATCTATTTACTACCGTGAGAAATTACTTTCAAGATATATGATCAATATTAAAAACAAATTAATAAGTAAGCTTGATGACGAAAACCTCGAAAGTTGAACGAATTTTAAAAGCTTCTGAATATTCACCAAAACTGGAACAATTTTGTACCTCTATTCAAATCCAAAAATCTCGCTAATATATCTTATTTGTATTTCTATTGTTTTTACATTAAATTTTGTATTTTAAGCAAAGCAATATAATCTGATGAAATTAGGATTTTAGTATTAGGTTTATTTTGATTAGTTACAAAAAAGTTTATGTATTTTCTTTAATACGTTGAATTGTATGTTCTGCTACTACGCAAAATAAAATGTTTTGGTTTCACAGCAAATAACTGTTATATCATTTTTTCGAATATTACCTATGTATGTACATATATTTGGTTCTTAAAAATAATTCATCGTATAGAGAAATAATGGTTTTTAACTTCAGAAAAGTTACCGACCCCAAGTCTAAATTAATTAATTTCTTTTAAAGCGAAATCTAAAATTATCTTACGATGATTGAATCTTGAATCGGTAATTTATTCATCAAAATCCCACACCCTTCTATATTTGCCTCAAATTTTAAGACAAATTTTCTATTTGAATAAAACTGAAATTATTATGTATTCTATTGTACAAAACAGTTTTTTTTAAAAAAAAAATGGGAAAAAAAAGCCTTAGCTAATTTCCTTTTAATATGTGTAAAAAAAAGTTTTATTCCCCATTAAGTTCTCGAAAAGGTGCAATTATACAGAATAGTATATTAGTAGAATTACTCAAAGGAAAAAAACAACAACAAAAACAGAGTTATTCATTATCATGAATATTAATTAGCATGAAGTAGCGTACTTCTAAAGTAGCCCCAGACTCCAAAGAAAACATTAATATCAAGATAATAAAATACCCTCATCAAATTTCTAATGCCTTTTCATTTTCACAAGTAAATATTCTTAAATACAAAAACGGAAAGAATAAAAACAGACGATTCCGTCTTATAAATAAATTATTAAATTAAATATTAAAATATGAGCAAACTATAAATTATTAATGAGGACAATAATATTCGGTTCAGATATTAAAGAGTAAAAGCAGACGATAAAATATTAAATTAAGTATATTTATTATTAATTACATATTAAGCATATAAGTACTCGTATTATATATTACAAAAAAAATAATCAAAAAATAATTTTCCGTATTAAAGCGTTCTTACGTTCTCAGATAACCAATCGTTAGAACCACTTCATTTATTTTCTTTTTGTTTTGTATACCATAACTATGTCTATAAAATACCATTTACAAGGTATACCAATTCCTCTACCGTTTATATCGAAAATATAGATGGTAGGAGAGGGTGGTTGGAACAGCTCTTGTACGATTGTGGATCACAAAGGGAATTCTTTTCCGCTTGACGATAACCGGTTATGACGCATCTTGACGAGGTCATCGGCTGTCTTCCATGAAAGGGGGAAGGGGTAGAAAATTTCCTCTCCACTCTCTAGACACCTTCAGATCTGCACCGTTCGATGGCTTCATATTCATTTCAGATTATTGCCCGAGACACCTACTACTTCCCTCTCCATCCCTGTCATCTGAGTATCATATAATGACGAGAATTAAATAACAACATGGAATAGATTAGGGAGAGAGAGACGATAAAATAAAGGAATGGGCGAATAGTTACGGATGGGTGAGTTTGTTATTGAAGCGAGCAAATAAATTAGACTTCCAGCAGATTTTATTTTTCCAAATAAATATTATTTATAGAATGAATCGGCATTTCTGAATATGATATAAATAGATTGATATTAATTTATTATTAAAAGATAAGCTTTTGAGATATTTTTCCGCCTATGATGCTTCTTTTTGACACAGCGTTACAAGTTAATTCTTTTAAATGGTAGGCATTAATATAAGTTACAAATTCTTCTGTTGAGAAATAGTTCTTAAAACAATAATATGATTTTTTTTTCAATTCTTACCTGTGGGTTCTTTTTGTTTGTTATTTGTATTATATTGAATAGTGTTAGCGAAACTTAGTTCTCTCCTAAGACAAATGGATACTATGGCCGAAAGGGTAGCTTTAGTGTCTGGGTAAAAATGCACCTGCCAGTAAGGCAGATAGGTAGTGGTGATCTTTTCGACAAATTATTTTCGCCAAATTTGAAAAAACACTTCAAGCCAACAGACAAAAGTGGTAGCTTCTAGAACATTTTTTGGTGAGTATAATTATACATTCTTATGGACCACTGTGTGTATCAGTCATAGTCTGTAACTTAACAATAGACGTTTCAAGGTCACAGATTTCCATCTCTGCCGTCAGTAACTATGGAAATAACAGTTGCGAATAGACATGACCCCCACCCCACTCCACTCACTTCGTTTTATTTTCGTAAACAGACTTCTAATGAAAACGAAATTTTGAGTTTCACGATCATCGTTGGGTTTTTTAAAATCTGCATCGTTAAATTATTTGTTTAAAATCTGCATGACATTTTATAAATATTGTTAACATGTGATTAAAAACATTTAATTATCTTATACTTTTATATAACGAATTAAACAGGCCTCAGGAACTTTTTAAATTAAATTAATGTTTATACACATATGTATTATATTAATATTTTACAAAGCTATTATTCAGAAATTTATATACTTTCATTTAAAAAAAATTATCATTGTGAAAAAAAAAAGAAGCTATCATTTATTGATATTTAAAATAGACTTTATATATAACATAAAGCATGCCCAAACACACCGAGGGAATTCAAAACTCAACTGAAGTATTGAAAATAAAGGAAATGACAATTCCAGTCATTTGCAATATTTTCCCACGATTTATCTCTGGATTTATTTGACAGATCCATATCGTAGTTTAACATGATTTTCTCGCGTATGCAACTTTTTAGGGAATCCAATGGAATAGCAATATCTTCTAAATGAAATTTTGTGCCTCTTTTGTGATGGGAAACCATTCCTGCTTCCCTCTTATGCCACAGCTAAACTCAATGTTTAACACTAAAAATCAATAAGTCGATCAAAGAGACATTAGATCAATAAATACACAATTTATTAGTTGCTTGCTAATATAATGACAATTATAAATGCTCTCCCGGACGAGGCCTTAACTCGATCTACCAGTAACAAACTAACTGACTCTTACCACTAAGGCTATCTTGACTTCTAGCATACATTAACCAGACGATAACTTGTAACAATTCCTGGCTCCAACTTCAACTCCGACTCTGGAACAATTGCTGAACACTAGAATCACTCAACCTCTACCTCTCTATCGCGTCTCTCAGTCTGAGTTTATATATTTCCCAACTCTCCTGCTTCACTTTATTTCTACCTGCAATACATAATGACGCCTCATTTTTGGTTGGACAAAGATTGTTTAGCAAAAGCAATCAATCTTAATTAAAAGTCCCCAAGGTCAGTGAAGAGAAACCGCGAATAGCCAACGTCCCACTTTTAGCCAGTAGGTCCGCTCTTTCGTCGCTCGCCGCCTATGCCCACATGTGATGGTATCCATTGGAATTCTACAAATATGCCGTTCATATTTAGTTCCCATATAACGTTTTATTTTACTCACGATTAAAGATTCTGAGAGGTGCTGGAGTGCAATTGTCTATATGGCTGATCTAGAGTCCACACGAATAACAGCTTTTTCTAAAGATCCCATTCTGGATTGAAGATTGGTTTCAGCCAAAAAAAATCGCGTGGACTTCAGCATCGAAGTTTGTTAAGTATGTGGCGTTTTGGTTGCGTTGAATAAAAAAAATATGTGATACTTAACTAAATATTTACACTGTTTTAATTTCAGTTAATTTAAAATACTAAAGTTAATATTTACAAAAATAAAGCACATGTCGCACTTCCACTTTCTACACATTGTGGGGTGCATGCCGCACGCTAAAAAGTATTGGAATGTCCTTGGACGTAACGTTCTAGTGGACGTTTAGTAGTGCTCTGAATGTCTCTTGGAAATTTTTGGTCTAAAGGAATTGACCACGCCTCTTCCAAAACCGTGGAACATATTTCTTTGTTTTGATTGGTTAACTGAAAGTGATAAAACAGTTATTGGTCAATAGCACTCCAACCGGGGTAAGAATTGCCACCTGCTAAACTGGACACCTGATGTGTAGGTGTTCTCGATTCCCAGGAGAATCGGACTCTATTAGGGTCAAAGTTCATGAGAAACAGAAATGTTGTTTTCCCTTTCTCACGAGTCCAGATGACTTTAATGAGGATCTTGACCGGATGTAAGGAAGACCACAAACCAACTTGTGAAGTGTGGTCTCCGCAAGTAGTTACCCACTGGGGCATATTGTGAGAACAAGAACCGCCTGATCCAGCGACGTCATTCATTCCAGATTCATCAGTATTCATAACAAATATAGTAAAGTAGCTACAGATCTCAGATAAAGGGAAATACATGATCCCGTTTCAAAATAATCCACATTTAAATCGGGTTGGGATAAACGAATCGAGTTCTGTTTTTAGAAAAGACAGTCTTAAAATAATAGAAGCTTCTAGTAGATTGTTTCCTCATTGAATGCCTTAATTTAGCATGATCTAGAAATTAAGGGAATATACACAACACACCCTCGTTTTTCATATGAAACTCAAAATTAGAAAATCGTCTCTAGAGGCACTAGTATAGCTTTACAATACATTAATTAAAAATATATTGAGAGGAGTTATTTTATCCTCTTATGATTCTTTAAAATTATATTTATCTTCCTTTTTCATCTAACATGTAATATATAGTTTCAATGTCATTTCAAATAACATATTATGAAATATCTTTTTAATAATGAAACTGAAATTCAATCTATAATATAAGCAAACATAAATGCCTCTTCGCATAACAATAAAAAAAACTAACATATTTATATATAAAGTAAAAACAATATGCATCATAAATATACTTTGAAAATATTCAGTAAAACCATAATGAGTTATTTAAATAAAAGAAATTGTAATTACATATTGTAACCGCGGCGAATATTTTTGACAAAGCACCTGTTTTTCTAAGTCAAGTATCTTTATCCAAAAGTAATTCAATGGAATTACTGAGATAAAAAATCATTAAGGACAAATTAAAAGAAACATCTATTTAAGACGTCATTGTTGATCATTTTTAAAAGAAAGAAATTGTATAATGTGTTAACCTTAGTTGAAAAACTTAATTACAATGATAAGATCAAGACCTAATTTTTTGAGATTAAAATTACTTCATGTATAAAACTTGTCTTTTAACGTTATTTATTTTGACTCTACCGCACTTGAAAAGAATGAAGTTATGTCAGATTAGGGATAATTATGCATTGTAATTTTCCTAAAAAGAATGTTTTCAATTATCTTTTTATCATTAATGTTCTCGCTTTTTCATATTTTTAACTTTTTTTTAGAACGGTTGATTTCATTCTTTTAATTATTAATTTTGAAACTTATCTGAAATGGGATGAAAGAAACTAAATTAAAAAAAATCGCCAATGACATTGCTTATGATTTAGGATTTTTTCCCCGTCATTTCTATTGAAAAGCACATTATTATTTTTGTGCAATAAATATATATTTTTTTCACAAATTAGAATCTATTTTTACCTTATTCATTAGCCAAATACTAACAATTATTTAAATGAAGCAATGCGTTAAAGTGTAACAAAACGGAATTTTTAGTGTGATTTTAGTTTCTAATTACACATATTAATATTATATTCTTGGTAAAAATCTTTCCTATTAATCAGATGTAAAAAACGAATCAGAAGAATTAATTCTTTTTATTTGAACTTACTGACTATTCGTATAAAATACTTTCAATCATAACAACTTTTATGTTTTAGATTATTAAAAAAAAATCACTTTGATTTAAAATAAAATTCGATTTCAGAAAATTAATGTAAGCACTATTTTTAAGAACATAGTTCTTGAAGCAAACAGTAAGTATTTAGAATTTCAAAAGAAACTTTTCCATTAATTAGTCTTGCATAAAGTAAAATAATAACTAAGTACTTATGTTCAACAAAGAATTCGAATTTCGAAAAAAAAAAAATGCATTCTGTTATTCTAACAAATTGTTTGAAAAAAATGAATGAAGAATGCATGAACTTATATTCATTGAAGAGTACCTCTTCAAAGACTGCGAGACTAACAAAGGCTTTATCGGAACAATTGATGTTAATCTTTTTTTGAAAAAATGATGTTATTATTCGTCTCCTTTGAAAAGCTGTTTTAAAAATATAAACAAATTTATTTTAACTGGTTTCCAAAGTTCTTTAATAATCAAACTACTGGAGTGGTTCAAGAAATACTTCTCTTTGAAGACAAGATGGTATCATTAAGGTAAATTGTTGTTACCCTCAGTTAAACGAAGCAGAAGCAAATTTGACATTATTCATAAGTCATTTGCTGCAAGATCAAAAATGGATTGCTGCCATGTTGAGTTGTCACCGTCGATGAAAATTGGATTAATCAATATACACTGGAAACCAAGCGAAGCAATGAGTTATTTCTAGTGATTCTGCTCCAAAGAAGGTAGAGATTATCTCCTCCACCGGAAAAGTTATGACGAAGAAATTTTGAAGTGTGTAAGGAATCATGTTCACGAATGAGCGTAACTGAGACTCAGGCATCTGTCTAGTGAATCATGATGCTTTCTAAAAACAAACTTTTTTTGATCAAAACCCATCATCAGCGCCATCTCTTGGATTTTATGAAGACTTATTGAACGACCGTCGTATGTTTTCAAAAATGAAAAGTCAGAAAAGTTTTTTATATGGAATTTCATCAAATAAAGTTACATATTAAATAAAATTTATTGCTTAATTTTTTTCATAATTTTTTTTTTCACAAAGGAAATGATTGAATTTATTGCAATGTCTCTCATCTATGATATTAACGTTCGTGTATTAAGTCAGTGTAAATGGTAAGTATTTGTGGATGAATATATTGAATATTTAATTTTAAGAAATAAGGATTTAGCAGTGTTAAATGTCTTTTTAATTTTCTGTCATCAATGTTGCATGTAATGTCTATTTAATATATTCCATAATAGGGTAAATACTTAACTTGTACATTAAAAACTAAAAGTAATATTAAAAATTTAAGAATTTGTATTATAATTCTTTTAAATTAAGCGTACCTTTTTATTATTAAAGATAGTAATTAAATTATTTTATTTATTTATTATGTAATGATTATTATTATTATTGAAAACCCATATATTTTTAAACAGAAATTACAAAAAAAAATTTTTTTACGTCTACTTATACATTGTATTGAAAAGAGTCAACAACTTTGACTTGATCATATCACACAAAAAAAATTTGAAATTTTAAAATTTAATATTTATTTTTATAATTCATGAGTATTTCTTTATATTTATCTCAGAATTGTTGTTCATTTAACCATATTTCTTTCACTGGGAAATACTCTGTTCTCTAATTCAATCTAATATTATAACTGAAAATAATTTATAATAATAGAGTAACAAAGGAAATATTCCACGTAATGGAAGTGCACAAATACAGTATGATTATCTTCCCCTCCCCTAAAATATACGTGGTTTTTATTATTAGAAAACGAACTATAATATTTCGTTAATTATCTTCATTGTTTGAATGAATTAAAATAATTATCTCAGTTCAATAATTCTTTTTCAAAATTCGCATTAGTGGAGTGCATTCATTTCGCAATGGATTCAGACTAATTGAATTTATTGTAGCTGTAACTATTTATTACTTCTAACTTAATTTTATCAGTAAACATTATGCTTTGAACTTAATTTTCGCATTTTCTAAATATTGTTTTCTTCTAAATTAAACTGATATCAGTGATGCAGTGAATTATCCAGATTCAAAATTTTACTTGGAAACTCTTTTCATTTCTGCTAAATACTTATTAAGCATATGGCATTTTTTTTTTATTTCTCTATGCTAAATATATGACTTTGTTTTGATTATTATTATCCTAAAATTATATGTTCGTTCATTATAAGAAGTGAATATAATAATTTTACTTGAAAGTTTCTTCTTTCTTTCTTTCTATTTTATTCATATTCGACAGTTTTTACTACAATTATGCGAAAACGATATATATATATATAGGATTTTTACATTTTGAGACGCCTTCCAACACTAGATGACGCCATTTGTTCTTTTGGTTAAAAGCGCAAGCACGAGAGGCGCAAGCACGGAAGGCACATGCACGGCTAGCGCAAACTAGATGGAAGAGTACGACCAACTGAGAAAGAGGTGCGATCTGATAGCTCTTTAATATGTATAATCAATAATTCTACTTTAACTTAGTAAATACTGTCCAATAATATATGATTTAATTTAGTATCAACTTCTAAAAATCCGTTTTGTTATTCAATCCAGAAAACCCCTAGACATCTTTAAACGAGCCATGTACCCCATTTCTGTAGTTAGGATTCTACACACACACACACACACTGCTGGCCACACAAAATGCAACACCCAGAAGGACCAGAGATATCACAGCGAAATTGATTTGGCAGATAACATGAAGTACAAAGATTAAACGATAAAATTACAGCCTCTTGTGAAGTGAGGATGATGACAAAATCAGTAATTAGTGTAGCCGCCATTGTTGACTATAACCGCTGCCACACGCCTCGGCATGGAATCAAAGAGGCTTTGGATGTATCCTTGGGCTACAGTGGTCCATGCGGCTTCCATATATTGCCAAAGTTGATCTGGTTTAGCAGCGGGTGGTGTATCCCGGGACAGTCGCTGTGCAAGCATGGACCACACATTTTCGATTGGCGATAGATCGGGAGAACAAGCAGGCCAAGGAAGCAATTCAATCTGATGGGTAAAGAAGAACTCTTGAACATTGCATGCCACGTGTGGGCATGCATTATCCTGTTGGAATATGGCTGATGGCACGCGCTGAAGGTATGGGAGGACCAAGGGTTCCATCACCTCAGAGATTTAGCGCTGGCTGTTCAGTGTACAAGTAATGTGTACTAGATGGGTGTGGGAGTGAAATCCAATACCACCCCAAACCATGATACCGGGTTCAGGACCAGTGTGGGGATGCATAACGCAACAGTTCAGCAGCCTCTCACCACGGTGTCTCCAAACTCGAATCCGACCATCGTGATATTGCAGGCAGAAGCAGTATTTGTCAGTAAACACAATGTCGTTCCATTCCGTTGTCCATGTCCGCTGTTCATCACCCCATTGGCGGCGCAAACACCTGTGGTTTCGAGTCAAGGGTAAACGAAGCAATGGACTCCTTGAGGACGTTCCACACTGCTGCAAACGGCGTCGAATGGTACGAGCGGACACCGAATGATGCATAGCAGACTGAATCTGTTGTGCTGTGGTTCGTAATGTAGCTGCGCGATCCATCCCTGCCATGCCCACAATCTGTCTGTCATCACAGGCAGTGATGCAACGAAGTGGGTGCAATCGGCCCCGTCGGTCCGCCGTTCCCTCCTGCATCCAACGATCACAGATCTGTATCACAGTTGCTTCGTTTCGTCCAACATGTTAACCGATTTCTCTGAATAATAATACACAATCCCTATAGGCTACTATTCTTCCTCGGTCGAATTCAGAAACTTGTCAAAAGACGCGCGATGTCTTACACGAGGCATAGGTAAACAGCTTACGCAAAAAAAAAAAAAAAAACCGCACGAAAAAACAATTATCGTACTTCAAATCGCCAATCTGTTCTCTCCTTATATAGCGCATGCGAGTGGCGCTACGGTCGCCCGTGATGTGTGTCTGCGCTGCAATGCTAATGATTTGCATAGCTCATTGTCGCAAACGCATGATATAAATTTCACATGGTTTGCATGCTTCCTTCAGGGAGTTGCATTTTGTGTGGCCAGCAGTGTAGTTATCCTACCCTAGACCTAAACATATTTACCATTAATCTATGACAGTATAGTTCAGAAACACAAATAAAATGATTAAAATTCTTTGCAACATTTACAGCTACTACATCATCAAGTCCAGTACAGCAATTTAAGTGATCACTGCTCATATCAGAAACATTCAGGCAGAGTGGGCAAGTCGGAGAGTCAACCGATCTAAATCTATGAAGGTGTTTCCTAAGGTAATCATATCCGGTGACTATCCTGAAGTTAGCTACACCCACCTGTCTGGGCAGATAATATGGTGTGGAATTTTCCTACAAGGAATCCCAGGTCTTTCCTTTGGTTAAACTTACAATAGTTTCATTATATTTGGCTTTGAACTTGGATATAATAATTCTTTTAATATTATGGTAACTGGAGGGGGATTTAGTTGAGGATGATTAGATCTGGCATTAGCAAGGAAATCAACAAACTTGTTCCCTGAGATACTACAATGACTTGGTATTCATTATAGAACAACATTGCATACAACTCTTCATCATAGTGGCTTTCAAAAGTTGTCATTCAAGAGCAGTACTATTTTTAGAAATGATAATTGAAGAAATAGACCGAAAAGTAATGTATTAAGATATATATATATATATATATATGTATGTATATATTTAATTTTTAATTTTTTACAATGACTTACAATCTCCTATTTCATGACAATTATGCAAGAAATAGCATTACAAACTCAAAAAACACTATTGTAAACTCATTTTAGAATGTTAATAAAGCAAACAAGATCCGTTTTAATCTTTTTTTTAATTTATTGGCAAGATAAATGTTGAGTAATAAAAAAATATTTATCTTACAAATTACCTGAAATTTCACTAATTTCATTTTTAATCCAGGATATCAAAAGAGGAGAAATATATATTACCAACATTTTATCTAATTAGAATTTTTTTCCCCTGAAACATCTTATTTTTACTACTCAGCAAACATTGGATCAAAATTATGGGAATGCTGTAGAACTGGGGGAAAAAAACATTTTTTTTCTCGAAAAATTACTACGATCTTTAATATGTTTTTCTTACTTTTTTTTTTACAAAAAAAAAAGCGAAGCATATTAGCAAAATGCGAACTATGAATGTAATATCTTAGATTTTTCAATTACATTTCTTTAAATATGTACATTTATTAAAAACAGTAAGAAAAGTATCTTTTTTTAAAATAAAGTTTAGGGACATTTTTAAATTACCTTCTCATTTTTATGTAAATACTTAAATATAGTTTTTAGAAAATTTTAAACATTTGCTTGCTTATGGATTTATTATATTAGAAGATAAACTACATTTTAAGCATTTTTATCACTATCTTTTTAAGCAAATGTATTTATATTCATTGGAATAAAAAATTTGCTTATATTTAATTTATCTTTTCAAATGAATAGGTTTATAATACTTTTATAAAAACTTCCTCTTAACGAGAATAAATTTCTTCCATTTGGTTTTTAAAGTGTGACATTAAATAACGATACTGACGCTTCTATAGAAAAAGTACGCATGCACCAAACACTAGCGACTGGCAGCTGTTTAGCGTGATGCCTTCTCTTTCGAATGCAGTGCTTATCGTTTCTGTATGCAAATCCTTATACCCGTAGTTATCGTTCGCAAGAGAGTAAAAATTTCTATTGTTTCATCCTAAAATGATACGTGAGAATCGAATTGTCGAGAAATTTTACATGAAACTTGGAAACACCTCTACTGAAACTTATATTTTATTGAAAGAAGTATATAGAAATGGATATTTATCACGTGCGTGTGTTATTGAGTGTTTAAAGCGTTTTCAAGATGGACGAGAAGACGTTGAAGATTATTCACTCCTAAGTCTTCCTTCCATGTTAAAAATAGAAGACAATATCGAACAAATCGGTAATCTGATTTGATTTGATCGTCGGTTAAAAATTCCTTGCGATTGATGAGACTGTAGGAATTGACAAAGAATCCGTAAGGCAAAGTTTTCCACCAAGTCAATGCGCCGGCTCATGTCACAGTATTTGTCAATAGAGTTTTAGCTATGTACAGTATCCCAAAATTAGACCATCCAACTTAGACCTTTTTTTTTTGAAAAATTTAAATTTTTATTTTTTAATATGTATTATTCATCATTAATGCATATATGACAGACATCAAGTCATTTCCATTAACTGTCTGCAGATAAACAATTATTATCAATATATATATAATATGACTTTTTGCGGTTCTTGCTAAATTGAAAATACATTTTTAGTCAATATCTCGCAAACTGTTAGAAAATGAGCAGCGATTTTGTCTAAAACATATTTTAGGACACCTGGTTGTATTCGATTTTTGAATACAGTCCTAATTTAAATGGAAAACAATTATATTGAAATTGAATGAAATGGCTAAATATACTCTTCAATGCATTCATTCTAAATTGTATTAAATTTCTCTTTTAAAGAAAGTGGAATTATTCAAGAATTTTCAATTCGAGGCATTCTAAAATTTCAGGTATTATTCATTTTTTTTTGCTTAAATTCATTTCTAAAAGTCTTTTCAAACACCATGAATGTGTCTTTTCGATGTAATGGTTTCCTTTTCTCTTCCTTTATTCATATTAGCAAATAACATATTTCCTCATTAAAGTATCCATCTGCTGGAATTTTAATTATAACTCCTGTTGAAGTCGAAATGGAGTTTCTGTGCTAGAAAATGCAAGTTTCATGAAACATCCATGTTTATCCACTGCAGAAAGTAATTCTAACCAAGTGCTGTTTTCAGACTATATATCCATTAGATGGGTTGTAAGATGATAAAAAAATGCATAAATTAATAAAAAAATTTAAAAACTGAAGAACTGCATATAAGTATCATATTTAACCTTCCAGCAGTCACGCCCTCTATACTATCGTGAAAGGTCGAACGTATTTCCTATTTACGCTACTGTATTTAAGAGTGTTAATGGTAAACTTCAGTTGTAATTAATTAAGGATTAATAAGTTTATTTTAATTAAATAACATTTATTTATTAAAATAATAGTAACAATGTAAAAATAAAACACATAAGCACTATAAAATGACCAAATATTATTGAAATTGCATGGAAATAAAGTAAAGGAAATTGTTGATATTTCGATCGAAATATTTACATTTCTGGAATAAATGTTTAAAGATAATATGAAATTTTTTAAAAAATTAACTCAGTTTAGATAAAAAAAAAGGAAGAAAAATCAGTTTTACAGTCATTTCATTCAGCCCATTCTCCATAATTCTTCTTGGTTAACTCTCATTTCCACGGTAAACACCAGCCAAATAAAGCAAACCCCAAAAAAGCCTTCATTTCTGCTTCAAAGTATCTCTGGCATTCCGTGAACGAAAGTAATTAGGCTTCTTGGAGCAAATTAAAGTATTAGTCTATTCAATTATGCTTTCGGTTATGCGGTCAATAATGAGACATTTTTATATATCCAAAATTCCTGTAAAATCTTTGACTCACCCAATAACGGTAGGAGCATGGATACATATATTACAAGGTGTTTGTTTAGTTTTCTTGACGTTTTGTTTTTCTTAAGGTGGCGAGATAGGCATCTGTAGATTTAACTTCATTATCGTCATCTTCTGAATTACTTGTTGTACTCATTCTGACTGTGAATCACCTTCCCTTTCTGAAATGTGCTCTTCTTCATCAGTATCACTTTCATATAAAGCTATGTCCTCCTCATCATCAGTGTTACATAAAATAAGAATAAGAGAAATATTTTTGCATTACTTCATAATCCTTTTAATTTCATTTTAAGAATTACATACTTATTATAAAGAAGAAAAAATACATTCATATTCCTTTATCTTTAAAATTATAATTTTTAGAATAATGTTAAATTAATTTGTTATAAAGTTAAATTAATTTATTACAAAATTAAATTAATTTATATTAAAAATGATGAAATATCGTTCGGTATAATTAATACTTTTAATGATAATTCATATATATTATCAATGATATTAGAGTGTCTTTTCATAATATATTTCAGTCTTTCATAATACAGTTGATAAAATAAATTGCAAAAAAAAAAAAAAAAAAAAAAAAAAGAATTAAATTTAGAACTTGAAAATTAAAGAAAAGCTTAGAATTACAACAAAATAAGAATAGCTCACAAAATATTATTTTTTAATTCAAATAATCGAATTTGCTTTCGTAATTATGTGACCCATTATGATTTCTTTTAGAAGTAATTTATTTCAATTAATTAACTTGTTCTTGTTTTAAAAAAATGGCATAAAAATGCGTAGGTATAATGTAAAAGATACGTGGTGTTATTTTTTTAAAAAATAACTTTATATTACATTATGATTATGATAATTACATTTTGCTTAAAGTAATATATTTCCCTAAGGTATATTTATTATTTTAACGTCTACATTGATTTTATTATCAAAGTAGAATATTATTTTTGATTTTAATAATTCATCTTTTGCACTTATTTTAATATTTAATTTAATAACTGATTTTTATAGCATAATCTTCTGTTTTTATTCCTTCTGTTGTCAGCATTAGAAACATCTTTCAACAGAAAGATGTTTTTGCTTGTGAAATTAAAAACACTTTAGAAATTAGAGGTATTAGAAATTAGGTATTTTCTTTTCTTTAGAATAACTGCTTCTGTGATACCTAAGGCTAGAAAGCACGCTTGTTTTAATCTAATTAATTTTCATGTTGAGTAGTTAAACTTTTTTGAGAACTTAAAAGGAAAAAAAAAACCCATTAGCACATGTTAAAATGAAATTAAAAAAAAGCCAATTGAATTTTTTTTAAAAAAAAAATTCTTTTTTCATTTAGTTTCTAAAATATACATAGATTTAAACATCTACGTTTGAGAATTGAAACTTATATTAATTTAAAACAATTTTCATACGATAGTATGTGCATATATATTTTTGAGAGAGAGTCACATTTACTTTAATTTGTTAAAATTTCTACTGATTTTTATTTTAAAATCCAATAAATTACGATAGAGTTTTTCGATTTGAATTTTAATACTCGATGCAATAACACTTAAAATATCTAATGTGTTCGACTCAATAATTCTTCAGAAATATCTTATTTCAAGAACAACTCCGTCTCTGATGTGTCTTAAGGAAGTTTCTTCAATTACTTTGACAAATATTTCCCCCGATTAAGTGAAATTAAAGATTTAAGCTACCATCACTAAAGTCTATTGACAGAAACTTTAATTATATTTGTCATTGATCTCCAAAACGATGATTTCTCACTCTGAAAGTACAAACCATGTAATGCGGTCATGTTTATCCACTCTACTCAACGGATTCACATTGATGTTATTTTGAGGAATGTTTATTCATTTTGCGATATTTTGAAGTGTCGATTATGAAGAAATCATTAAATCTTTCAACTTATACATAATTTTCAACGATTTTTTGCTCACTTTCAAAGAACTGAAAATATAGTCTTACTGATTATCTTGTTGCGTCTCTTAAAAACATATATTCACGGTATTTTTTGTTTTCTTGAAGCAAAAGACTTAAAAAGGCATAATGTTATAAAAATGTTATTGTATGTTTAATAATAATTAAAATTTGATACCATATTTGTGCGTTTTATAATGATAATCAAGTGAAACTTTAAAAAAATATGTATATAGTTGATTTTTTTTTTCAATAAACTTATGGTCGAAAAACACTACATTCTTCAAAACAATTCGCTCTTGGTGATGTTTTTAAACTTTTAATTCTTTTAACTGAACAGATTTAATTTAAACCTTTCTCATGATTCTTAATAAATATTAAATTTTTTGTTCCATCGTTCCATTAAATTTTTTGTTCCATCGTACATAAAGCATATCCAAAATGTATCAATTAAACGCTTGAGTTTCATTCCAAATATTTTTATTCCAAATTGCATTCGCTACAAGCGCTTCAGATGTCTTTGTCTTAAATTTTTACATAATTCTTCTATAAGCAATCGTTTGTTAATCCGAGGATTTGCATCTGAACGATCTAAAATTCGACAACTTGTTTTCACAAACGCAGTTTATCACTTCAATTTAAATATTCGCGTGCGATGAATTTATCGGCATTTCTGTGAAACAATGTCTTACATACTTCTAGAATGACTTAATGTAATTATCTAATGTTTCGATATAGGTATGTTGGAATTATTTTGTCAGTTTTTAAGATGCCACAAACCGTCTACAACTTCTGTGTTTATGATGGAATTCATAATGATCTCAAGGTTAATTTTGTATAAGCGCGCACCATTTATTTTCTATTTTTAATAAATATCTTGTACCTTTTTCAATTAGTGTTCAAAATATGCCTGTTCCATTTTGCACTATATATCTAAGCGAAGTCCTCATGTCCAGGATTACCATATTTAAAACCAAACGATTGCCAACTCAAAGAATTGAAGGATGTCTACTCTTTGCACGTGCAAATACTCAATTTAGATTTATTTGTTGTTAAAAATGCATATGCATATTCCATCTTACTTTTATGAACATTTTTCAAAAGTAAGATTGCAATCGTGTATTTCGATTAAAGAACTATTTTGAAATAAATTTTATCGATGATTAGTAAATTGCGGATTTTTCAATTGGAATTTATGGCTTATATACCTTTTTAATCATAATGGAAAGCAAAATGCTTGATTTATCATTAATCTGTCAAAATTATGTCTTCATTTCGATGGTGGTATAAGCTTATTAACAGTGCACTAACCTAAAAAGGAAGCGTTGCTGTAGATAAAGGGAGGAGGCGAATCGAATTCGAATGAATGTTGTGCTTCAGATTTTGAATTTCTTTTCTTATGCTCCCGGAATATTAATTTCGATTCTCTGGAGTTCCAGGTAATCGCCATGAAATTTAATATTTTACATACTGCATTGTGGAAATTTTTTCCAATGAAAGTTGGCGTCACAATCATTCACATAACTTATGTATGTTTAATAGTATGTAATTAATTCATTTTACTGGGTAAAAAAGGGCTAAATTACTGAAAACTTGAACAGAAAATTTGAATTTTACAAATAATTGCGTAACAATAATCACAATTTATTTCAAATGCGTTAAACAAACCACCTGAAAGTGAGTCGATAAAAAAGAATAATGTGATTGTAGAACTCTCTATTGGCAGTTGCATTGACAATCAATTTTAGAGCACATTTCTTTGATTCACCGAAAAATTTGAGAACTAAGCAATATAATAATTATATATTTAAAAGTGCTCCATCAATTACTAATATGATCATACTATCTTAATACCTTATCTCTCTATATATAGCTCTATCTGTAATAACTATTATTATAAACCCAGAAATCTTCAGTTCAATCTCGTTGGAAATAACTTATTTCAAAACCGCGGATATAAAGGAGACGCTGTGTTTCATCTAAAGCTGAGGTATTCGATCTTTTAAACCTTGGGGAACCTTTGAGCTTACCATTTTCTTGAAGGAACCTCTTGATCTAAGAGAAGAAAAAATAGGGTATTAAAGCCTTATCCTTTTCAAATTTACAAAATTGTTAGTACATCTCTATTTTATCTCTATAGAAACGTCTTAATAAGGCACTGAATAATAAGGTTGCTAATGAGTTATTTATTTTGGATTTCTAAAATATTTTCTATGAATAATAAACTAACACAACAATATTTTAAATCATAACAAATTAGTAAAAAGAAAATTTTTAATGACTTGGCTGTGATTGTCTTTTATTGTGCATAGTATTTTGACACCTGAATAATTGTAGAACTCTGCAACCTTATGTCCTCTTCGACATTCAATTTGTTTCTGTGTTTTTGTCGCAGCGTATACAAAAAGAATGACTTTTCGCATACATAGGTTGAAATATATGACATTAGATGTTTCATAGCTCTTTTGACAATTTCAGGATATTCTTTTCTAATGTTATTCCAAAATTGCATAATATCAACTTGACAAAAATTTGGTTTCATTGAGTGTCGATCGATATATCAATTTGTTGTTTTCTTTCTTTTCTTAGGAGTTTCGAGGTGTCACAGTCTTGAGAAGAATTTTGGATCCAAAATAAGTTTTTTTCTTTTTGAACAGGGAAATATTCAAGAAACTTTTTTTTGCTGATCTGATAAATGTTGAACCAAACTAATTATTACATTTTTATCAGGTTTAGAGTTATCGTCTATCAAAATATTATGCAAATTAGGAAAAGATTCATTATTATCTTTCAAACTGCAATCAGACCAAAATTTTAATTTTAAAAGAGTTTCATCAATTATATTTTATACCTTGAAAATAGTGAAATAAGTGGATGATTATTCACCTAAGCCATAGAATGGAGACTAATGTGTGACGTAATGCGTCTCAATTAATGTATTCGAAGCATCTGATTATTTCGAAATTTAAGATTTTATTTTATCCATAAAATAGTTATTTAAATTTATTTTTACAAGCAAACTGCCTTTAAGAATTCAATCTGTTATAAAAGTTAGAATTTTACTAAAATTTTGGAGCTTTGATTAAGTGCTCTTGCAGAACCCCTATCAAAGTTTTAGGGAACCCAGGTTGAAAACCTCTGGTCAAAAGTATGAGAACACATGGGAAAGATATTCCAATTGAGCTATAGTTCTTAAAGGCGGGGTTTCCATGTTATGGATGTAATTTCTTGTCCTGACCACTACATCGGGAAAAAGAATGTATAGGTTGCTTGGAATCCTTTATATAGTTGTAAACAATGTTAATAGTAAATAATATATATACTTAACACGTAGAAATTGCAATAAATGTGGTAAACACAGTTTTCCATATGTTCTTGAAATTTTGATTTGTGTTCACTACAGACTGTCTAATAATCTCAATTGCTTATCAAATGATACTATTAAGATAAAGGAAACTGTCACTGAAAAAATTATTTTTGAAATGAGAGAAACTGTAGATGGAAGGGAAGGAGATTCTTCAACTGCTATATTTCTAATTGGGTACTTTGGAAAGTTAGAGACGTCACATATATAGGATGGTTAAGTGCTTTTCTACTCTTCAGAGATTATCTCTAATTTGTCTGAGGAACCAAGCGTCATCAATAGATATTCTTATGAAACCGACTAGTTATAAAAATCTGAGCTGAGTTAGTGTTTTTCAGAAAAGCTTCTTAGTTCCCTCAGATGCAAATGAAACATATAATTTTTTTTATCCTATGCCCGTTTCACCTTTTAGTCATGAGTCGACGAGCAGCCCAATACAGTGAAGAACAATAAAAACAGTCAGCAAAAACGTTGTCAGTAACACACAAAAATGAAGAGTTATAAATATTCAGGACGGCAGGGCATAAGCTGAGATGTTCTCCAGTCATGATCATGCCATGGTTGCAAAAAAGGACAAATATATGTGCTTGTTAGTCCGATTCTATACAGAAGACTCTGTAGACTGTATAGAATCGGACTATATGGCCAGTAGCAAGTCTAAAGCAGGCTACTCCAACTGCTCTAGGTAAGAAACAGGAAAATCATGATGACTTATTAAATATTCCATTCCATTTTTACGAGAGGCCTTTTCGCTGTATATGCTAAGATGGTTATATTTGAGAGTAAAGGATATATATTCTTTTATATGACGCAGAGGCACAGGAGGATTGGGTTGCATCATTTGAGATCCATCTTTAGCCAACATATTAGCCTGCTCATTTCCATTTATCCTGTAATGGCTTGGTATCCACTGCAGAACAATGTGGTTCTTAATACACAATATTTTTTTTTCTCCATGCAGTTTCTAGAGATCTCACAATTACGGTGATGGAAAGCTGTTATGAGAGTAATTACCACCTTGGAATCAACGAAAAGCACAATATTTTTCTTTTTACTCTACTCAATTTCATCCAGGATTAAAGAGATGGTTTACAAAAAGAGACATTGACAAAAAAATACTTTGAATAAACTGAATTTAGAGAATAGGAATGTACAAGGGTCACTAATAGGTAATTTTACTAAATTGTATCTTAATCCAATATTTCAAGTGAATGAAACTTAGTTATAATTTTGAAATGCCACTTAACAATAGGATTAAAAAAAGAGATCCATGTTAACAATTCGTAATTTACCAACTGAATAAAATTTTTTGAAATATTTCTCGTAATCTAAAATGAAAAAAAAATGTAATTAACAATGTTCAAAAGAATTACTAAATAAGCATATACATTATACAATTATAAATTTCAAAACTATAGCAAAAATTAATTAATCAAATACATAATGTAAAATTAAGACTATCAAAAAATAAATGCTAATATTACCTATTAATAACCTCAAAATATTGAAACAGGTTATAGTATTTCAATAAAAGCAAGGACACAAAATTAAAATAAGTTGGTTGAACTGAAATTTATAAAATTCAAAAAGTCAAATAAATAAATAAAGTAACATAAAGTGCTGTATAAGTATAAAATAAAACTATTAATGTGTGTATGTGTATTCGAACATAATAAAGATGTATATAATCTCATAATAAATTACCTAACGGTAGCAATATAAAAGTTGAGCCCTATTTAAAAGTAAAAATAACTAGTTAATAATTTAAACTAAAACTAATAATTTAAATCTATTCAATTGTTACGCTTGTCTTAAAATAATCAAAGTTACTAAAACATCAAAAAATAAATCAAGAAAAATAAAACTGTAAAGTTAAAAATCTCAATAAAACAACTTACATTTTTTCCAAGCAGGGCTTTGAGAATGCGAGGTTGCGTCATTATTATAGATTCAACCATCTCACTCAGCATTATTATTCTTACACGAGAAGTTTTAATTTATATCAAAATGTGTTAGAAACAAATAGTGCTCAAGATTTGAATGTATCAGATTATGAAATGGAAACCATACCATTGTATACCTAAAAAATTACTTTAATTTTACTTGCGAAGAGTAATTCAGAATTTTAGCTTTACAGGGAATTTTTTTCTTAATTATTTCAAATGATGTTCAAATTACAATCAATTAGTAAATTATTATTCAACAGAACTAGTTTGCAATTTTATAATTTTTTTCAATTTAATAAAATTACTTCAATATTTTAACTTCTATAATCCATGTTGAAACATTTTTAACTATAAAAATTATTAATCCAAGTATTCTTTACTGGCAGATTTATTGATTCAACAGTTAGAAAATGTCAAAAGTAAGCGTTATATATTTATACCTCCAACTGTATAACACTATTAACACTTCCGACTCACATAGTTCCCATTTAGTATCCAATCAAATTTTATCGTATTCCCAAGACTAGCCAATAACAGTGAAGTTAGTATTTGAGGAGAATACCGAACGAATAAATTTTATTCTTCCTTTAGGTAGCGAATCTAAGAGAAGCCGTTTGTCATATAATTGAATAAAAACCTACGCATAAGATCTTTTGAACATAACAATTCAATATCTTTGGAAGGAAAATTTGAACTTAGACTCTTAAATCCCTAGATGTTTCAAACGACTGTTTACTCACTCGAACTAATTACGTGGTAGATGAAAGGATGTTAATGAGCTTAAATTGCGACCAATATTTGTTTTCAGTGAAAAGACTTGATCATAAGAATACAAAACCTTTGTGGGAGCTTATATTTATTCTTTAATGTAGCAAATAGAACGTATTTATGTAAATTTTGCGTTTGTATCTGCATATCAACAAAAGCAGTGAGTGAACATTCGAATTTCAATAAGATATTTAAGTTATTCAATAAGTTACTTAAGAATTTCATTAAGTTATTTCATGTTATTCATATAAATATGAGATCCTTTTGTCCAGTTTAAGTATATTTAACAAGAAATCTAATATTATTAAAAATTATCTTTGATATTATCAGTATTTTTTGCATACAAAAAAAAATCCAAATATGTATATATATATAATAAAATTTATTGGATTTTTTTAATTTTATTAATAAAATATATTTGATATCTTTGCGTTGTTTTGATTTAAAATTAAGGGAAAAGTAGATGTTAGGATCTTTTTATTTCTAAATTCTACTACATCTCCAGAAACACTATGATTTTTTTCCCGATATTATTTCAATCAATTCTGTTGTAGTTTAAATAATATCTTAGTACTAAACTAGGAAATAATTATTTTGTCAAATTTACATTAAACAGTGAATTAGCTCTAATACAATACATTTTAAATTGTTGATATTATTTTCTATTTCAATTAATGTAGCTTTTGAGTAAAACCATTAAATTGACCAAATTTCTCACAATGAAAAAGGGGACGAAAAAATTTAAAGAAAAAGTACGGAGAATACAAATCAAACATTTTATTCATTAAAAAATAAATCAAATTATGCTTACCTTCATTTTAGTTATTAAATTAAACGAGTATTTTCCATTGAATGAATTTTTGTCAATATATCCTTTTTTAACAATATATTGGAAATTTCGGAGCAAGGAATATCCTTCATAGAATGCTACGGTAAGTGCTGCAACTGGAAAATCAACATTTGATCTAGATTTCTCACTTGTCCAAAAATCATTACCAATTAGGGAAAAAAAAAAAAAAAAACCCACTTTTCAACTGCGGCATTAATTCCAGGTGCAGCATAACGTAAATCTGAGGAGAATAACTAAATTTTCATATGGATTGGGGGTTATTTTTCAAATGGTTAAATATTTTCACCCATCTCTTATCAACATATTGATTTTCCCGTTGTTCTAATTTATGAGAATTCAAATATACATTCAGCCTTCTAATTTCTTCAAGCAGACAATTAACATTGATTTTAATATCTGGTATTTCTTTCAATAAAAACTCAAAATTTTTCAATACCTGCCCAATTTACTTGCCATGAAGTTAAGAAACACCATTGAAAATTGTTATTTCCTGTGATCTTGGTTTCCGACTTATTGGAAACATGTTTGGTAAAAATTCTATATTTCTTTGGTGAACTTTTCCATTTTGCTCGGATTTGATTCCTATAAGTTTAACAAATTCTTTTTCTTATTGAAGGGATAAATTTTTCTTCAAATCATGATTTATATTTAAGAATTAAATCGTTCAAAATAAGACACATTACTGTACCTGAAATATGATCACCTTCAAACTTTTGAGTCGTTTTGTGGATACTAAATGTCTGATTATGCTTTAATAACTCCGATAAATCCTAATAGAAAAAAATAGTCAAGAATTTTTGAAATTTGACTAAATTAAAAAAAAAAAGGAGGAATCTCAAATAAATTGTAAAATACGCTTTATAGTAAATGTTAGAGCCCCGGCATCTAACTTTTGAATATCCTGAAAGTTTTTTGTATTCAACATTTGCGTAACAATTTGCCTCGGCATCTCTGAATACAGAGAATAACAAATTAGTTTTAAAATATCCAAAAGGAGGACAGGAACGAGAACACTTTTTGAGGAAAGACAGAACCTACAAAAGGAGGACGATTGGGCACCTTAAACACTATGACTAATCTTAAATGACATCTTAATTTAAAACGATTATCAAGAAATGAGAATAACACATTAACTATTATTTTATTCCACACAATTCCACATAGCACCAAACAGAAGACTTTGAAACAGAATTCCATTAAAAGGGCACCAGACCCCAAGAGGATACTTGATGGAATTGAGATTCATACATCAGAAAAATGGATTAGATAAGAATCTTCTCATTTTTTTTCTTACTATTTCTTAACAAATTGCTAAGTTATAAAATGGTTTTTTTTTTCAATTAATTTTGCGCAATTTTACTTATTTTTAATATTTTACTTCTTAAAAATTTAAAAAAGAAAGAAAATAGGTATTGTGTAATAATTTTAATGATGTGTTTGCAAAATATGAAAATCTTACAAAAAGAGCTGGGTATTTTTTCAAATAAAAGAGTAATCTTACATTAATGTATAATGCGTTATTTTTATTGAATTTTATATGCTTATCGTTTTGAACAATAAAAAAATGAAAGAACTCACTAAACCATCCAAATATTTCCTTTAACAGTGTTTCCTAAAGGTCCCCGTCTAGCGATTTACGAATTTATTCAACAGAAATATAGCGAACTTTAAAGAAATAATAATTTATATTTTTATGATAATCGAGAAACTCACTTATAAAATATATGTAGATCAGTCAGAAAGTTAATTGCACTACTTCGTAAAAAATTTGAATGAAACATGGCCTTTTTATGAAACTTTTGTGGCAACACTTCAATCATTTATCTTTATCGTGTGACGTATAGGCTTTCACGAGCGAGGATGTCTTAGTTTTTCTGATAATCAGTAATAAACATGTCTCTACAGCCGCAAGTGGCGTTCAAATTGGAAATGTGGTCAGTGATTTTTTTTTTGTGTGATAGAAACGATGTAATTACCCTGAAATTTATCGGTAGCTGCATGAAGTGTAACTATGACGAAAATGCTATGTCACGTCAAGCTGCCGCGAAATGATACAACATGTTGGAAAACGGATGGACACATATTGACAACTCTGAACGCCAAGGAAGACTATCAACTGCAACAAATTCCGAAACTGCTGCTCGCATGCAGCAAAACAGACGTGTGAGCTACTGAAAAATGTTTGATGGGAAATTAGGGATCATCCATCTTACAGCTCAGACTTTTTACCTTGCGACTTCCATGTTTTTGTTTCCATGAAAAGAACTTTCAAAGTGACGATGCAACTCGGTTGACGAGGTGAAAGATGCATCCCAAGAATGGTTATCGGCATTGGACGGGATTTCTTTGCAGAAGGGCATCGAAACACTTGTACCATGCGTGGACAAAGGCTTTATTAACTGAGGTAATTATGTTGAAAAGTAGATTTTGAATGGAACTTTATTATACAAATAAAGGACAAGGAGTGCCTTCTCGTGTTCTTTAAGTAATATAGCAATTTTCACGTCGTCTATTGTTCAGGGATTATTTTCATAAACTTTGTTTTTTTATATCCCTTTAGAAAATAGTCCAAACTTCAGGATAGTAATGATTACCTTAGGAAACACTTTCATAGATATGGTTTGGCGGACTCTCCGATTTGCCCGCTCTGTTTGAATGATTCTGACAGGAGCAGCGATCACTTGAATTGCTATCCTGGACTTGTTGACTTAGTAGCTGTAAATGCTGCAAGGATTTTTAATCATTTTATTTGTATTTCTGGACTGTTCTGGGCTTCCCGTCGTAGACTAATGGTAAATATGCCTTGATCTGGCGTAGGGTGAAAAAAAAAGAAAGTAGTCCAGGACCACGCAAATAAAGAGAACGAGTACTTTGTTTCGAAAAAGACAGTACAATACGCCATACAAGTAATGAAATCATAGATATGCTTCCAGATTTGTTTTAGCAATCGACTCATTTCAAGAACTTTTTGGCTACCTTGTTTCTCTCAACTACACATTCAATGACTTTTTGAGGGGATTTTAAAGGAATAAAGTTCACGTAGATAATCCCCCCTCCCGGAAAATTACCTTTACTCAAACGATATAAGATGTCTCTCAATATCTTAAAACGAGTTTCTCAAAATATACGCAAACGAAATCGAAGAAACATCCTAAATGAAATCGTAGTTTGTGTAAATGAAGTTCAAAATTTTTCTTCACTATGTTAGAAGTGTTTTTACTATTATCTTAAAAATAACTGTGGGAAAGTTTGTTGTTTTGTATGATAAATTTATGAATTGGCAGCTCGGTAACATTTAGAATGTCCGATATATTTATAGCATTTTTCATCAAAATACTTGACTTATATGATTTTTTAAAAGAAATTATTGAAGAACATGTTTAAATTCTTTTGTTTGTCCTACTTAAGAATACAGATAGATATTCTTTTTTATTCTACTGCGAAATTTTCATAATGCTAAGCTCTTTTTCCAATACTTTTTGGCGTTTGTCTTTCATTTGGCTCTTGTACCATAATTCAATTTAATAATTTAGACTTTAGGAGACTGAAAAACAATTTGAGAAAACTCGAAACTAAACAAACGAAATTATTTATTATCAATGCTTAATAACCGAAAGGCTATCACGGGATTTCCGCCCTTGCTAACAATTCCAATTATAATTGAAAAAGTTTTTCTCTTACCAAAACCTTTGCTCTGATCGTCTGAACAATCTTTGATAGTAACTACATCTAATCCATCGGAGCGTTACTATAATCTGGGTATCAGGTATTGGCTTCACTCATTCACTTAGGTTACTTTCCTCAGCCTCTAGATCCATTCTCATTTTCCTCTTATTTTATATCATTATATCTGAATCCTTTCATTTTATTTCGTCCAGAGTCTAATTAAAATAATCACGTTTGAATTGGGTTGGGAAGAAATTATTATTTTATGCAATTAAAATCAGCAAAAAAATTTTTTTCCCAAAAAACTCTCAGATACATAAAGATGATATAGGACTTTTGATCGCCAGCTTTTGGCAATGTATTTAGCTGTAAAACATTTTCGCTATATGTTGGAAGTTCATGATGTAATAATTTATACTGATCACAAACCTCTCATTTATGCGTTTAGGTAAAAACATGACAATAGTTCTCTACATCAAATTAGACATTTGAGTTATATAAGCCAATTTACAACAGAAAATACATTTCATTTCTGGTAGTGATAATGTTGTCGCTGATTCCTTTTCTAGAATTTCGGAAATCAATTTTTCTAGCATGTTGTCGCTGATTCCTTTTCTAGAATTTCGGAAATCAATTTTTCTAGCCTTCTTAATTTGTATTATTTATCTGAGGGCCAGCCTTTTGATAAAGATATGCGATCGTTAATGGATTCTGGGACATTTCTGGATTTTAAACCCATGCATTTGGCATCATCCAATAGGCCACTCTTGAAATATCTGGATTGGTACTGTACGTTCTTTATTCACAAAATCGATCTGGAATTTTTTTTAACTGCATTCATTATTTGTCGCAAGCTAGAATTTAATTTAAACAGAAACTTGTTTCTTCTAGAATTAACTGGAAATTTATGAACAAGGTTAGTGCATTTTGGAGTAAAAATTGCATTGCATGTCAACGGTCTAAGATTCAGAGGCACACTAAGTCTGCAATGGTCACAACCCTCTTCCATCTGCTTTATTTTCTTACATCTACATTTATGTTGTAGGACCGCTCAGCCCAATTCGGGTGATGTTGTATCTATTAACCTAGGTTGATAGGTTTACAAGGTGGCCTGAGGCATATCCGATCCTAAATCAAGGCGGTAACACCATTGCCAGTGCAGTTTTGTTGCGAGGCGCGGGGCTCCAGAAACAAACACTTCTGATCGCGGCACTAACTTTCAGAGCAACCGTTTTTCATCTCTTTCCAAGTTTTTAGGTGCCAATCAGACTCGGACCACTTCATATCACATGCCAAATAATGGGGCTGTGAAACAGTTCCATCGTCAGCTCAAGAATGCTCTGATGGAATATCTGCCTGACTGTTGGCTAGATGTTCTTTGTTTGGTATTAATTGGAATACAGACGAGTTACAAAGACTATATGGTGGCATCATCTGCAGAATTGGCTTACGGAACGGCGTTGTAACTGCCTAGAGAAAACTTTTCCAGTTCTTTCCCAATGCGAGAGTTCCATTGTTCTTGAAGTCGTTTCTATCCTTAGCCTCTATATCTATTTTCCTTTTCCTCTTATTTTATATCATTATATCTGAATCACTTCTCTTTATTTCGACCAGAGTCTATTTAATATAATCACGTTTCATTTTGATTGGGAATAAATAGTTATTTTATGCAAACAATCTCATTAAAAGTTCCCAAGGTTAGTGAAAAGAAAATCGCGAATAGCTCAAAGTCACAAATTTGTTTTAAAAATATTTTCTTTTATTTGAATTAAAATTATGATCTATGATAGTCAGATCTTATTATCATAACATGAAGCTTTATAATTGTAGTTCCTTATATTCACCGGGTAACTTTTCATATTTGGCCAAGTATATGTAATCATCCTCACTAGCATATTCTCTTCACAGAAGAGGAATCAAATAAAGTTATTTTAAACAACACCTTTCCATGACAATATGAAATACTGTTCATTATACACTCATGGACAAAAAAATTAGCGCATCAAGAAATAATTGCGGGATCATAACAAAACTTGGCATGAAGGTACATGTCGGGAAGATATGCAAATGATTAGAAATGCAGCGTGATTGCGCATTACGTATAGCCTGTAGAATGCGTTTAACATCGTTCTCCGTGGAGTATAAAACAGGTAACCAAAGCTTGTTTGAGTGTGCTGAATCGTTTACAAAGGAAGAGCTGAGGTAGACATGCCATTACGCTGCTTTCGAAGACAATATGAGCAGCTGTCGCAGTTTGAGAGGGGGAGAATCATCGGCAAGATGGAAGCTGGGTGGTAAGCTAGGCGAGTAGCTCGTCAATTAGGCCGCTTTGATTGTGTTCTGAGGAGGCGTTGGGACCAGTGGATCCGAGAGATGTCACTTACACGAAGACCAGTCTCAGGACGCCCTCGACAGACCTGTCATCAAGAAGACCGCCACCTTGTAAGAAATGCACGCGTACAGCCAATTGCTTCATCGGCCGACATCCAGGCAGAGATAGCACCTTCACTAGGGGACCCTGTGTCTTCTGGAACCATACGAAGGCACCTGGCTGAAGGACATTTAGGATCATGGCACCCACTACGTGTGCTACCCTTGACGTCCACCCATCGACGCCTCCGTTTGGAGTGGTGCCGCAAACGAGGAAACTGGATTGCAGCGGAATGGAACCAGGTCGTCTTTAGCGACGAATCCAGATTCGATCTCAGCTATGATGACAATTGTGTTCGTGTGTGGAGACCTCGTGGTGAACGCCTCAATCCTGCCTTTGCTTTACAGCGACACACCACTTCCACAGCTGGTGTGATGGTATAAGGTGCCATTGCCTACAATACACGGTCACCCCTAGTATTGATTCGTGGCACCATGACAGCCCAACGGTATGTCCCTGACATCCTGCAACCTCATGTGTTGCCACTCATGCAACGGTTCCCTGGAGCCATTTTTCAACAAGACAATGCTCTGCCTCACACGGTAAGGGTGTCACAAGACTGTCTCCGCACTGTTACTACCCTTCCTTGACCTGCCCGATCCCCAGATTTGTCTCCAATCGAGCATATCTGGGATCATTTGGGACGGCGAGTTGGGCATCTCACGAGTTTGAACGAACTAGAGGCAAGTTTACAGCAAATATGGAACGAAATGTCTCAATACATCATACAGAACTTGTATGCCTCAATGCCCGATCGTATCGCATCTTGCATTCGCGCTACAGGGGGTTCAACAGGGTATTAAATCCTCCGTTCTTTTGCCCTTTTCTCTAAAATAAATTATCCTTTTTCTTTGATTTTCTAATGATTTATTTATATTAAAGTAGTCGTTACGTATGTAAAATTTCGTTTCATTTGGACGACTAATTCTTGGTGTGCTAATTTTTTCGTCCATGAGTATATTTGAAACCATTTCAGCTCTTTGTTGAATTTGCATTCACGGAATTTTAGCTTCAAATATCATATACAAGTATTCGTACTATTTTATTTTAATTTTGAAATTAGTTAACTTGTTGATTACAGGCATAAAGTTAATATCTTGAAATGCAGTTTTGAAATTAAAATTTAAAATACTTTTGTCTTGAAAAAGATCGGAATATTTTAAATTTCACAAATGTTTTTGTTTTGTGATATCAGAAAATGATTATTAAAATTTGTAATGGTCTAATCCTTAAGTGTTTGTAAATATCAAACTTTTCTTAACATGTTTTTTTTTCTTACAGTTCAAAAAGACTCACTTTAGTTAAGCGAATATAATTCTTGGTAGGGAGATAAAAACTGTGTACGGATCCACAAGTTGGAGGAGAAACATAGCTGCTTTTCCGTAATCCACGCGACAGCGATAAATCGCCAAATATATCACGTTCTTCTCTCTTAAGTTTATATAACCTAACATTGTGAGAAAAATATTTCTAAATAAAATGATAATTTCATGAAATGATGACATATTGATTCATTTTCAAAAGTGTTAAAATTAATGGCTTTATTGAAATGTCTCCACAAAACAAAAAAAACCCCAATGATAGCGAAATCGCACCAGGGTAAGGGAATTTTACCAAAACGTATGCTGTTCTGTGGAATAAGCTAGACGAGAATTTTTTCTGTTAAACGTTCACGTGAGCAATAATAGAACACTAATATTTTGAAGCTCACAATTATAAAATAATTAAGATTTTCTGCTCTTGTAAATAGCTTATAGATGATGTGTGGTGAAATAAAAAGTAAAAAAGAAACAAGCGCAGCTGGTCCGTCAATAAAATAAAAACAACAAAACAACTAAAATAAACATATGATATAAATAATATTAGAACACCTCAGGTAACGCACACAAGAAGAACGGAAGATGGAAAAGAGAACGTTACTTATTTTTCTACCTATTATTTTTCATGTTTCAAATAACTTTTATGTAAAAAAGTCATGAATACTTTATAGTCCGTGACAGAGTCCGAAGATTAGAATTCTTTTCCAATCACAGAAATATTTAGAAGCATATCATCATTATTTTCAATTGTTTCTATGTTCTAGAATTTATGTCTTATATTTCTTTTTTTCAATTAGATTTATATACGGGATGTGAACTTCGGTTATACTATTAAAATAAAAGCCGTACTCTCAACCTATATTTCGGCTTAGATTCGGAAATGCACGAATTTTCTGTACAACGGATGTTCAAAAAGTAAATTACGCTAGTTCCCCCACAGTAGGTAGCCTTGCGAAACAAGAGCGAAGGTCGCGCAGACGATAATTGAGTTCCACGGCTTCGAACGATTGCAATTTCATTTGGATAAAGGCAACCGTTGCAGCTTTGAACGAGAAAGAAATGGAGCGTCAGCAGAAAACTTACACCAACGTTGAAGTAGACGTTTTTGTGAGCAAAACGTCTCACAAGTACGGAGGTTCATTTTGAAATATCGGCAGTGCTTGGCTCATATACAGTCATTGTGAAGCGTTACAAGAAGTTCGAAGATGTCTGCGCAGAATTAACTGATGGGAGATAACAAGGTAAGGCTAACAACGATGAACACATCAGACATGAGACATCCAAAGTTCCCCCATCAACAGGTAAAGACATGACTACGTCCCCCTCCCCCCGATTGCGCAGGTTTACGGTAAATCGAGTAAGGGTAATGAAGAATTGAGTATAGTAGATAGAGTAAAATAATTAAATATTGAAGCTAGTACTAAATAGCTTGTAGTTGAAATATGATAGAGATTGTAATCTTAATTTCAAGCAGATTAAAATAAATTAAGATAGCCTTGATTGATTTTAGTTTGATTTGATTTAAAATACCTGCTCGAACCCTCAATGATTATCATTAAACTCACTCCAACCCGAATGAGTCGGTAGGGTAAATTAAGATAATTTTTCGAAGTTATAATTCATACATATTGAGGATCAATAAATTTAGGTATATTTTAAGAGTAATACAGGATATTCATATTTTTATTCATAATAAACAGAGTTGCTGCTTATCTTTTAATTGTAAATTATAGCAGCTGTTTAGATTTAGAAATAGTGGCAATATAATAAAATCGAAGGAAGGTGTTACATACTTAATAAAATTTAAATTTAAAAAAAATATATATATGATTAAATTTTTCTATAGCCTTATACAAATAATGTGTAATACTGAAAATTTTGGGCAGAAGGGTTATTGGGTAAAAGTTTTCTTATTGTATAATGAATAATCCCATTTCATAATGTGGGATATATTAGCATCACGAATTTAGAAGATTTTGAAAAAAAATATGCCATAATCTTCAAAAAACGCATTTTGAGAAAAATACAAAAATAGATATTTTTCTGTATGGTTTGGTACGTTTGTTCATAATTTCATTTAATTTCTCAATTACCTTAAACTACCAGTTAATTTCTGAATTAAGACTTGTACGATCTCTTACTTTAAAAATGCAGACCAATTATATAGGTTCTCATTTTCAACTGATTCCTAAGGCTAAATAACATTAAGATCAGATTTATCTATTGCAGCGTTTATAATCACAAATTAATTTCAAATCTTCAGCCATTCATTCTATTGTACCTTATCTCAATGCAGATTATGAATGGCTTAAAATACCTCTAGCAGATTTACGATGTACCGAATTACAACCTAAATGTTAAACACTCCAATATGTTTGCATCTATTCTCCGTAAGTCCCTTGTTTCTCAAAATATGTTTGCATAATAATTCAATAGATTGCGAAATGCTAGAGTACAGCCCCATTGAAACAGGTTGTATTGTTAAGTATGACATAAATTAAACTATACGTTCGCAACAACGCCATCACGGAATAACATAGATCATTCTATAAAAGGAGAAAGCTCAATCCAAATTGAAATTACTGCTAGTGACTTCTGATTTACTGCTTTCCATTAATCAGAGGGACCATTTTGTCCGTGGAATTTTAAGAACGCGTTTAATCAGCAACGAACTGTTTCGACTGAAAGAGTAATATGCGAATGTGATTAATAATATGATTTTATTTTAAATGTGGTTTCTGTCACAAATATTGAGCGTACATTAAAGCAAATATTCTAATTGTTGATATGTAAATTAAGATATATTATGTCAAGTTAATTACCCGAATACTCATAAGAGTAAATGAATTTACTGTGCATTGCTTAGACTAGATGTCTTCAACCTGTTTTTCGTGGAGTCCTAGGGTTTCCTGGAACTTTGACAGGGGTTCCACAAGTGATCACTATTTACTTAATCAAAGTACCAAAATTTTAATGAAATTTTAATTTTTATAAAATATCGAATTCTTAAGGACAGTTTTCTTGTAAAAATAAATATTTTATGGATAAAATAAAATCTTAAATTTCGTAAAAGTCACATGCTTCAAATGCATTAATCGAGACACATTAGGTCACATATTAGTCATCTTTTTTTGGTAGATCAGTCGATATATCTCAAACTGATACACCCACCGACACTCAGTTGAAACTGAAGATTAATCAAATTGATATCATGCATTTTTGGAAATAATTAGAAAATAAGCAAAATGCATTAGAAAATAATATCCTGAAATTGCCAAAAGAACTGTGAAATATCTAATGTCGTTGGTTTCAGACTATGTGTGCGAAAAATCTTTCTCTTTGCATGCTGTGACAGAAACAAAATACAGAAGCAGATTAGATGTTGAAGAGGATATTAGGTTGCAGATTTCAACAATTATTAAAGAAATAAAAGTACTTTGCAATAAGAAATAATCCCCCGAACAGGTCCTTAATTTTCTTTCTTTTTATTAATTTGTCATAATTTAAAATAATGTTGATTTTGTTAATTATTTATGGAATATATTTTAGGAAACCAAAACAACGCCATTAGCTACATTTCCGTTCACCATCATATTAAGATGTTTGTATAGTCATAAAACAAGAGATGCAAAATTATTTTTGTAAATTTGTGTAGGATAAAGCTCTGATATCATATTTTTACTGTTCCGTGATCAAGAGGTAATTCAAGAAAACGGTAAGCTCAAAGTGTTCCCAAAGTGTTAAAGGTGAATACCTCTAGCTTAGACTAATTGAGCTACTTCACGAATAAAACTGTTTTTTCGAAGAGTGCTGCACTTTTATCTTAGATTACTAGTACTATACAACTACAAAACTTCATAAAAATTATATTTCATTTATCTTTTAACAGTTTCAAATGCTTCAATAACAATAGTTTAATTTTTCTTTAAAAAAATCTTTGATTATTACTGCTGCTCTTATCAGATTACATTAATACATTTAACAGTTGCTTATCTACAACGAAAGGGGTTTCTCTTACATAATATAATATGCATTTAAATAAAAGCTTTGTCTAAAATTTAAGAGAAATATAAAAATAAAACATAATTTCTAACGACGGGCTATGCGCTTTATCGAAAATTAAGAACATCGATCCAGATAAAAGAAACGCTCCTCTATGCAAATTAGTGAGGCCAAAGAAGCGAAATAAAGTTATATTGAAAAACAGATGCATAAGATATGCCGAAGTTAGTAAACAAAATGCAAAAGTGAGAAAGAACTAATTAGTAAGTGGAGTATACTTGTACGTTTGTGAAATCTAATTCGATATTTCTGAAGCAAAAATCCGACTCTTCATCGTAGAGGCTAGAAATAAAATTTCGTGGTAACTATACAATCTCTTAATCGCACCTGAGTATCGGGGTAAGCTTGACATTTAATATTTATACAAAAATTGTTAGTAAACGTGTTGAGGGACCAAGGACTGACTGAGAACATTTTCCTTTTTTTTATATAAATAAATAAGTGATTTGAGTAATAACAGGAAACTGTTTTGATTGATTGAAATTTGATAAATCTGTGCTCAGATTAAGGTGACCAGATTCTAGCACTGGCAAACAGTACGATGTGTATCTTATTAGAGACGGTCACAAAATTCAATATGCGAAGACGTTACTTCGTGGACGACTAACCAACTCCTTATACCCTCACCCTTCTTCTCTCAAAAATTCTCCTCCTTTTCCAATTTTTGTATAAGATGTAATTCTTTTACAACAATGTTCCAAATGATGTTAGTTCGCTAGCAAAACATGTCGCCATAAGAATAAAATCTATGGATGTGTACAAAGTGTTCTCTCTTCATTTTACAGCTGCAAAATATTTTCGTCGTTGCCAATACCAAAAAATGCCACTGTTCATTAAGTTCAAAGATTAGTGGTCGTATTCTAGCAATTGTTCAAGGCGAAATTTGATGAGCTGTTCCTGATAATCAGTTCTCAACAATTATTTTTATTATTAAAGTTTAACATTATAAAATTTGCAAAAATAATATAAAGTTCACATTCTGGTGAAATAGCTACATGGAAGCCGAAAACTGTATATTCTCTTCCCGTTTTCAAGCCTTTCCCTTCCTTGTCGTGTTTTCTTTCTAAAAGTCGGGACTTTCTTAAAACCCCGCGGGACGAATTGTTAAAAATCGCGGGATGACTGTCCAGCTAAAAGCGGGACGTCTGGTCACCTTAGCTTAGACTGCATGTATATCATTCGAGATGATAGAAGAGTTACGTAATACGGAGGGGGAACAAATTTAACATCTCATATATATTTAAATTTTTGCGGCACTATTACACAAACACATATGTGTATTTGTTTTAAAAAAATGTTGGTGTGTAGAGTGATTAAAAATCTGAAGTGGTCGCAGTTAAGTAGAATGTATTATCTAAAATTTATGTGAAATAAAAAGAAAATACATATAATTAACAATGTGTGATAGATAATTCAAAACGTTGATAATACTTTTATTTAAAACTAATACTCAAGCACATATATGTATTTCTTTTGAAGAAAAATGAATGTGAATTGTGATTTATAAAATCAATTTGATCGTACTTCATTCATGTTAATAAAAAACAACTACAATTTCTATAAGAAGAAAAAAACTCTTATTCTTTGAAAATGGAAAAATACAATAAAGAAAAATTATTCATTTCTATTTTCTAGTCGAAGCAGTGTTGGCAAATTTATAAATTTGCCCAATGTTAAAGTTTCGAAGTCTTGGTGTCAAATTCTACAGCAGGAACTGGATCGCAAAACGCACATGTAAATGTTTGAATGCTAATATGGGAAGGAGTGTGTTGATAAAACCGTCAATTCCCCATAATTTCCTTTCAGAAGGTGTGCGGAATGCGAGCAACTTTTCTGTCGTTCCGGAGAGCTATTAAATTAATATTTCACTTTAGCCGTTAAATTAATTAAATTAATTAGTTCCATTAAATTAATTAGCCAAACCGAAAACATAAAAGAAACTTCAAATGTTGGAGCTTTTAAATAATACTTATTTTAATGTAAACAGAAACATCTCCAATCATTGCAGCGGTTTACTGATTCTAAAATTTATAGAACAATCATAATAATTATAATGTTTATGTTGCCAATTACTCAGGAGCAAATCTCTTCCATAATCATTTAAGCAAACGATTTTTTCGTAATATTTACTCCAGTCTTTTTTGAGAGGCAAAGAACGACTCATTTATCTCAAACTTAACATTTACAAATTTAATACTTAAGTGAGAAGAGAAAAGATCGTCTGCTCCTTCTCTTCAATTCTCCTTACAGCTCCGCAGTCAAAATGACATAGGAAGTCGCCACACTAATAATGATAAAGAAATAAGGACTCGATAAATTTTTGGAAAATTAATTGCTTGGAGGAACAATTTCAATATAGAAAGTGACGTGATTAAATTTCGTCAATTTAGACAGTAATTTGTCGTATATACTAAAATTCCGGAAATCTGTTTTCTGAGTTTAATTTCTTTTATTTTAAAACTGTATATAGTGTGTTTTGAAATTAATGGGCAAACATTTAAGAGGTGATAGAAAACACCTAAAAAGACAATATTCACCGCACATTGCACAGTTGGAGAGAAGTATCGAACCGCTGGACGGAGCTGTAGTGGAAAGCATAAAACGCGAGTATTCTTACACATCGTCTTACACCTCTCTTTGGTGTGGTGTAAAGGTTTGGAGAGAGAGGAGTCGTCCTCGTCACTTGACCGATGTTTCAAATTAAGATGTCTGTCGTCAATAGCTTTCATGTTGATTCTCAGAATGCGACGTCAATAAATATTCACATCACATCACAGAGCTACATTCTCTTACTCCAGAAAATGAATAAAAGTCCCATTACATAAAATTGTACTTGAAAATTGTTTTCATGTAATGTACGAGAATTGATTCAGCTTAGATATTACAATTACTTGAGTATTATTATTTAATGTACTATAAAGCACATACATTACTATCTAGTACATTTTTTTGTTAATTGCTTTAAAAAAAAGATTGATTTTTTAATGCATTTATTTAAAGAATTAGAGTGAGAACT
>BMAW01050979.1:0-12725 GCA_019974015.1 Nephila pilipes | reverse complement strand
CTTTACCTATTCAACCGAATATGGAGGGAGCATGTGTTTCCTAGCCATTGGCAGGAAGCAATCGTTATTCTTTTCTGAAGCCTGGTAAGGATACAAAGAACCCTCTCCACTATAGGCCTATCGCTCTGACGAGTTG
Source organism: Nephila pilipes (assembly GCA_019974015.1). Classification (NCBI taxonomy): domain Eukaryota; kingdom Metazoa; phylum Arthropoda; class Arachnida; order Araneae; family Nephilidae; genus Nephila; species Nephila pilipes. The sequence goes on along the minus strand of BMAW01050979.1, from coordinate 12,589 downwards.
CCTGTGTAAGACGTTAGAACATATGATCAATGCCCGTCTCGTTTATCAAATGGAAAAGGATCATTGCATTCCTCCGTTTCAGAGTGGCTTCCGTAAAGGAAGATCCACAGTAGATAACATCCTTCTACTCGAAAGTCAGATTCGTTCTGCTTTCGTACGAAGGAATCATTTGGTTTCTATTTTCTTTGATATCGAAAAGGCATATGACCGTACGTGGCGCTATGGGATTCTGCGCACTCTTTACGAATATGGTCTGAGAGGCAATTTACCTCTTTTTATTAAAATGTTTTTAAATTTCAGATCATTTAAAGTACGGGTTGGTGATGTATTATCATCTTCTTTTACTCAATTTGAAGGAGTTCCTCAGGGGAGCATTTTGAGCCCCACTCTTTTTATTTGTCACATTTTCCCCATTCTTTCATGGTTCATTATACGTTGACGATCTGCAGATTTCCGTCGAAGGATCGTCAATGCGTATCATTGAGCGACGACTTCAGACCGCAGTCAATAACCTGGTTACATGGTGTGATGCTAATGGGCATAGTATTTCTCCCAGTAAGAGTAGTTGCGTGCATTTTTGTAGGAAACGGGGCCTCCATCCCGATCCTGACATTCGCATCCGTAATACGTCTATTCCGGTCGTCCCTGACGTCCGCTTCCTCGGAGTAATTTTCGACCGCAAACTCACTTTCCTTCCGCAGATGTAAAATGTGAGGTGTGAGAAATCCCTCAACATCTTGAAGGTGTTGTCCAACACCTCTTGGGGAGCGGATCGAATTTCTCTACTCCGAGTGTATCAGTCGGTGATTCGGTCTCGGATCGACTACGGATGTATCGTTTACGGATCTGCTTGCAAAACTACCTTACGGAAACTTGACCCAGTCCACCATAATGCTCTGAGAATCTGCTGTGGTGCGTTTCGAACGTCACCTGTACAGAGCCTCTATGTCATTTGTAACCAGCTGCCTTTGGCTTCGCGGCGCCTGAAACTGTCGCTCTATTATCATTTCAAAATGTCATCTCTCCCATCTCACCCATTAAAGAACATTTCTATCAGCCCGTCATTAATTAGATTGTACAGTGCTCGTCCTTCTTTCATCCGTCCTTTTTCTGAAAGGGTGAAAGACTTCATCGAGGAACTCAACCTACATGACTTGGGTATTCAACAAACAAATTTTATTAAATTTCCACCTTGGAATGTGCCAAGGTTTCTTTACCATAACCCCTTTGCTTTATTTAGCAAATCCAACACATGTCCCATTGTTCTCCAGAGAATCTTTGCCTTCCATTGCTGTCAGTATGAGGATTATATTCCTGTATACACGGATGGATCGAAAGGAACTGGATGTGTCGGTTGTGGTGTCGTTTCAAACGATATCAGGCACAGTTACCGGCTCGACTCTTCCTGCAGTGTCTACACTGCCGAAGCAGTCGCCATCTACTGTGCCCTGAAATTAGTCGAGACATCCAAGTTCGTTGTATATACTGACAGCAGGAGCGTCCTGGAAACATTGGTTAATCTAAACGATCGCTGCCACCCTATTGTGATGGAGATTGCAGACATGATTTGTTGTCTTTATAACAAGGGTTATATTATTAAATTTTGTTGGGTACCTAGTGATGTAGGTATTTTAGGAAATGAACAAGCGGACTCGGCTGCACGTTCGGCAACGAATCCTCTGCAGCTCGCAGTCCCATTTGAGGACATTCGACGTCATATTTTAATGCTCATTCATCAGACATGGCAGGAATCGTGGAATTTACAAATTAACAATAAATTACACTCGGTGAAGCCGATCATCGAAGAATGGCCTGTATTTCCAATGCGAAGAGCCGATGTCAGATTGACTCGCCTTCGCATTGGACATAGTCGATTTACTCATAAACATCTTTTGTTTGGAGAAGATGCTCCCGAGTGTCCTTCCTGTCATGTCCCTTACTGTATTCATCACATTTTAATTGACTGCCTGGTGTTTGATCATCATCGCCGGACTTTTTTTCATTCATCTGTTTTAAAACTTTCTGACTTGGTGGGGGAAACCCCCCACCATAATTTATTTGCTTTTTTACGACATATTGGCCTTTTACACCACATTTGATATTTAACTTTTTATCTTTTGTGTGTTATTTGTGTTTGTCTTGCGTTTTTTTTAAGGCTGTTACTTTTTAAATAGATTTTAACGAATGTTTGGCGCAGCATAGCCTACTTTGGCTCTTGCGCCATTAAACCCTACACTCACTCACTCACACTCACCCAGCGAAGCGGGCGGGTATCAGCATTAACAAAATAATTTTAATATAAAATTATTTTGTTAATGTTGAAAATAAAATGTATTCCTCGACATTCTTTGTCCTCAAGGGCTTACCTACTTCAGTTAAGTACGGGCTTCATGAACCCGAGGGACCTGAGTGATCTTTTTCTTTCTCATGAGGTTTACTTCCTTTGGTAAACACGGGTGACGCACCCCCGGGATATCCTAGCGATCCGTCTCTATTTTCAACCCTCCTGCTTGTCATAACTTTTCTCCTTTCGTTTTCACTTCCGTCTAGATCATAGCTAACAGTTCCGAATGCTATGTCTACTCGTTTACATTCATTTTTCCCCCCTGTATTGAATTATTGTTTGCTCATTTCTGTTTTTGTACATACACAGTGTATTTAAAAAGTTCCAGGACAGCCGCTAGTAAAACAGTACAGGTAGCGCTATCTCTGCGCAATTCATGGAGCGCGTAGCAACAACCTTCTCCGACGCATGCGCGAAGTTTTATTCCGTTTGAATGAGTTCCAACTTCTCAGCGTTCACTCGAGTGTGGTGTGTCATAGTGGTCATGTCATCGTTAAAAAATGGAGCAAAGAACGAACATTAAATTTTGTTTTAAATTGGGTAAAACGGCCACAGAAACCTATGAAATGATTAAAACTGTTCATGGTGACGAGGCTATGAGTCGTTCGCGTGTGTTTGAGTGGTTTGCAAGGTTTAGAGATGGAAGAGAAGCGACGGACGATGATGAGAGGTGTGGTCGTCTACGTTCGATTTGGACTGATGAAAATGTCGAGCGAGTGCAAGCGTTGGTGCGCTCAGACCGTCGAATGACGATAGAATTGATTGGGGAATCTTTAAACATGAGTGTAGGGTCTGTTTTTACGATAATGACGGAGGATTTAAAGAAAAAGAAACTCTGTGCGCGCTTTGTGCCACACACTCTGACTACGGAGCAAAAAGAACACCGAATTGCTTCTTCCGAAGATTTGATTGCCGCGGCCGATGAAGACCCTAACTTTTTGAAAACCATCGTCACCGGAGACGAGTCATGGTGCCTAGAATATGATCCGGAAACTAAACGCCAAAGTTCGGAGTCGACAAATCCGGGAAAGGGTCGACCGATGAAAGTTCGTGCGTCAAAATGAAAAACAAAGACGATGCTGCTCGTGTTTTTCGACAGTCGAAGAATTATCCACCACGAATTCCTTCGACAAGGGTCCACTGTCACTGGTGCCTTTTACAAGGATGTGCCACACCGGCTACTGAAAAGAATGCAGCGTGTGAGATCCGAAATGTTGGACAGTGGAAACTGGTGTCTCTTGCATGACAATGCACCGTCACACAAATCCATCATTGTTCAACAATTCTTGGCACGCAGGCAGGTTGTAACCATCGACCACCCCCCATATTCACCTGACCTGTGCCCTCCGGACTATTTTCTGTTTCCAAAGTTGAAATTGAAGATGAAGGGACAGCGGTACGCGTCGGTAGAGGACATCGAAGCGTCAGTGACAAGGGACCTGCAGAGTGTTGCAGTCAAGGCGTTCAAAGATCTTTATACAAGATCCAAACGTTGTATTGAAGTGCAGGGGGATTATGTAGAAGCTTGATATTAAATAAACTTAATTTTTCTGTGTTATGTTGTCTGTGTGCATTCAGTCCTGGAACTTTTTGAATACACTGTGTATTTGTTGCAGTATGTATTTGTTTCATTTTTGTTTTCCTTTTTCTCAGTTGGCCCTGCCAACCCACATGTTTGCCGTGTGCGGCGTCCCGTAAGGAGGAAAGTGGGATGCTGGGGATACCTTTTGCGTTCCCTTTGGCCCATTAGCCTACTTTGGCTCTTGCGCCATAAAACCTCACAGTCACTCACTCACACTCCCTTTGGCCCATGCTTCACTGTAGACGGTTGGCAGGAGTGAGCCCTATGGCGGGTTCAACTCAAAATAAAAATTCTTCATTCTTTAAAATTTAATTTATTACTACACGACATCACAGAACAGTACAAGAAGACGGATATTACAGAACACATAAAACATTTTGAACAGTTAAGGTAAACATATCACACACACTCAACACAAGAGCTTCGAAGAAAAAAACATCACAGTTCTACGGTGAAAATGCAGTTTAGCGTAACCACTTGGCGAGGTTTGAAAAATCGCCAAATTTGGCGATTTTTATGGCGGAGCCTGAAGTCCGCGAAGCTGAAAAGTGGGAATTTTTTGACTTACCGAAGTTTACCTCAGTCGAAGTCATTCTCGCAGCCATTGAAAGAAACTGGGTTTGGGAAAATAAACATGGAGTAAATAATTGCCGATTAGGTAAAAAACGCAGAAACACAAAATAAACCAAGCAGGAGAATTCGAAAACAAGAACGATGACGACGTGAAACAGAAAAGCTTACACCGGAATAACGGTCAAAGAAAATTCTAGAAACTCTGAGAAGTCGGCACTAAACAATGGAAAAGACCAAACGATTAACCCATGATTGGTTAAGATTAAAAAAAAAATAAATAGTTTCGTTTTAGAAACGGAGACTCAAAAAGGTATTGTATGTTATTGGCTAAAAGTAAAAAACATCCAAAACAGCTGCCTGACTGTTAGATTGCGCAGGTGTAATGAATCCTGTAAAAAAGTAATCCCGACTGAAGGGGGGGGAAGATGGAGGACTGTAATTCCGATTAATGTGGCAAATTCGAAAGAGTAGCCCCGGCGAAAGCATAAATAGTGAAAAAAACATGATCCGAGGATTGTATAACGAAAAAAAAAACCATCAGGTGATCCGGCATCCGTATTCGTGTGGCAGATTCGAAAAGGTAGGCCAGGCGAATGCAACAAAAGTGAAGGAAAAAAAATGATCAGAGAAAGGTAAAAATATATATAAAAAAAAGCTCCTTACTGAAAATCAAAAATCATGTATCATAATATGCCTTATTCGAAAGGGTTGCCACTGCTAAAGCCACTACAGAGGAGGGAAAGCATGGTAACCACAATTGGCAAAATATCGCCAAACAATTCTTGTCGCCAACGGGTGGTTACGCTAAACTGCATTTCAACCAGTTCTACTACTATCCGCCACACTCAACGTTCCTCTCTGGTCTCAACGGATAAGATTCGCACCAATCTTTAGAACTCTTTTTTTCCAGCCAAAACCGGTTACGACCGTATCACAGCAGCATTGAGAGGCGACTCTGTGCTGCCATCTATATTAGGAATGGTTAATTACGTGATTGAAGTCTTTACAGACTTATATTCCTCCCCACCTGGGCATAGCCTACTTTGGCTCTTGCGCCATTAAAACCTACTATCACTCACTCACTCCTCCCCACCTGGAAGAAAACTTTTTCCGAATGTGAAGGGAAAAGTTTTTCACTTATTACCTAGAAAGAAACTCAACAAAAGCATAATTAGTATAAATGTTAAGCATAATTGGTTTTAGATTCCGGAAATGTTAGACCTATATCCGTACCAGTTCTAACCCAAATAGTGCCTTTACAAGGTTATCACAAATAAATTTTACAAAACAAAAACAAAAAAGTAAAGGACAGTTAGACTGATAGTAATGATTGATACTGAAATAGAAATTAAAAAAAAAACTAATAAATGCAATTACAAAATAAATGAAAACTAAATTTAATACTAAAATGCAAATATTTAATAATACATCAAGACATTAAATTGGAAATAAAAAAAATTAAGTTTAAGGGATTTGACTTAAACTATCGGCATTGCGATCTTCTTTCCCGTTTCTATGAGCTATCTCATAGTTAAGGGATTGTAAAATTACAGCCCTCCAAGTTTAGGGTTAGTTCCGACATTTTTGTCTAACCAGACTAATGGATTATGGTCCGTTTGAATCACAAATTTGTGATGTCTGTCAATATAACATCTTAACTTTTGTACGGCAAACACAATGGAAGCTCACTCCCTTTCAGTTGTACTGTACTTTTGTTCAGCTGCAGAAAACTTTTTACTTAAAAATATGATAGGATGTTCTTCCTTCCTCTTCATTTAATTGAGAAAGCACAATTCCAAGATTTGAGGCGTCACATTGGACGATAAAAGATTTTGTGAAATCAGGACACAGGATTTTTAGTAAGTTTGTTCCTGAGTTCGTCAAAGGCCTTTTGACAAGCGTCACTTCATTGAACAGTTGATTTGCGAACTTTGCCTTTTAATAGATCAGTAAGAGGTGCTGCAATTACTGAAATTTCTGGAATATATTTTCTATAATAACCTACCAAGCCTAAACATGATCTGACTTGTGTCTTAGTAGTAGGTCTTGGAAAATCTTTTATGACTTGAACTTTCAGTTCTCCTGGGGTTCTTAAACCTTGTCCTATTAAATGTCCAAGATATTTCACATAAGCTTGAGTGAACTGACAATTCGATGGTTTAATGTGTAACTTAGCAGAACTTAGTCGGACAAAAATCTCCGTTAAGTGTCTTAGATGATCTTTCAAGGTTTTTGAAAAGATAGCGACGTCATCTAAGTAAGGAACTGCATATTCTTCATAGTTTTTCAATAAACTTGCCATAAGTCTACTAAAATAGTATGATGCATTCTTCAGCCCGAAAGGCAACCTTAAGAGTCTGAAGGTACCAAAGTTTGTTACAAAAGCAGAATATCTTTGCGCTCGCTTGCTTAATGGTATTTGCCAGTATCCTCTGGTAAGATCTAAAACTGATATATATTTAGCTGCTGATACTTTCTCTATCAGTTCTTCCATGTTTCGCAAAGGAAAAAAATTGCGTTCTAATCGCTTTGTTCAGTCTTCTATAATCTATGCAAGGTCTTGCATCTTTTCCTGGAACTTCCACAAGTATTAATGGAGACGTAAAATCAGACTCTCCAGGTTCGATTATATTCAGTTCCATCATTTTCTTAACTTCTGCTTTTAAGATATCGTTTTGTCGAGGTGACATACGATAAGGCTTCGCCGAAATTGGTCTTTCGGATTCAAGTTCAGTGTCATGTTCAGCCAAATCGGTATATCCTGGTTGATTTGATAATATATCCCTATATTTACATAAAAGTTCTTCAAGTTGTTTTCTCTGATTTAGTGATAACTTGGAATTCTTCTGAATATCATTTATGAATGTTGACCATTTAGAAACATCCTTTTGAAGATCTAAACTTGGTATCTCTTCGTCTTCAACTTTCAAATTTTCTTCTAAACACAATAAATTTATATTTTCTGCTCTTTGATGGTAAGGTTTTAGCATGTTGACATGATACACATGCATTTTATCCTTTTCTGGAAATTTAACAATATAATTCGTTTTAGAAAGTTGTTGAACTATTTCTCCAGGGCCAATCCATTGAACAGATAACTTGTTAGGCCTGGACTGAGCCACGACCAAAACTAGATCACCTATTCGAAATTGTCTCTTCACAGCCTTGCGATCGTACCACAACTTCTGTTTCTGTTTAGCTTCTTCCATATTCTGGACAGCTAGTTCTTGACATTTCTTCATTCGATTGATGAGTCCAGAAACATAATCCACAGCATTATTTTCACCTTGGTTTTCTTCAGTTAGCTTGTCGTATAATAACATAACAGGAGTCCTTAAATTTCTTCCATGGACTAACTCCGCCGGAGAAAATCCAGTACTATCATGTGTTACAGTCCTTAGGACAAAAAGAGCTTGAGGGAGGACTCTCCCAGTCTGGAACTGCTTCAAGACTCAGGACACGAAGAATTCTTTTCAGAGTTTTGTGCATCCTCTCTACAGGATTACTTTGTGGATGATGAACAGAACTTCTTACAACTTTAACTCCAAATCTTTCAAAAATTCTATTGTAAGTGCACTCATGAATGATGTACCTTGGTCGGTCTGTAATTCTCTCGGGAACCCTATTCTGCTGAAAATCTGTAACAACACATCCACAATAGTTGTTAAACATAGATCTGTCACTGGAATAGCGCCTGGATATTTGGACGACATGCATAATACCGTGATTATGTACCTGTTTCCTGATGGTGTTATTGGTTAAAGGCCACAGGCATCTACGTTTAACTTCGTAAATATTTCTGTAATGACGGGGACAATTTTAAGAGGAGCTTTCTTTTTGTCTTGAGGTTTTCCCACTCTTTGGCATTTATCACAAGTCTTGACGAAATTTTCGACATCACTGAAACAATTTGGCCAGTAAAATGTTTTGAATAATGCATCTTAAGTTTTAGTTACACCAAGATGATCTTCTGCTCTTTCATGACCTATTGTCATTAAATTTGTTCTATATTTTTCAGGAACTACAAGTAGTTTACGTTTAGTGCCATTCTTGTCCTCTTTCTGAAAGAACAGTAATTTATCTTCAACAATATATTGAGTTTTCTTTGCTGGCTCATTTTTAGCTTCTTCAAACAATTTTATTAATTCAGCATTTTCCTGTTGTTCTCTTTTCTAAATTCTTCACGAGATACTTTAGCAAGATTAAATCCGGAAGTTTCAGGTTCCAATAAAGGTAAGATATTGTCTTGATCTTTTGAAGGCTCTTCATCATTATCGTTGATTTCAGGAATAATTTCATTCGATGATTTGGGAATCTGATCATTATTTTCATTCAATCTCTTCTGAGCTCGAGTTTGAACAGCGTTCACCATATAGGCTTGAATTTCTTTATTCTTCTTTGCTTGTTCAAATAGTGCTGCAGTTTTATTTCCCAAAAGGTATCTTCCTTGATCTAATGAGTCTCTCAAAACAGCAGCTTTTTTTTTACTATGCTACCGTAGACACAATCCAACTCTACTTCAACTACTGGCAAGCACACTGCGTTCTCTTCAAGAGGTGTTCGAAGCCACAATGTTTCTTCCGTAAACATTGAAGGTCGGACATTTTTCCTGCAAATTAAATCAAGAGTTGCCCCAGTGTATTGGTATTTCGATTCCATTTACTTTGCCTAAAGTTGTGTATGGAGCCAGTAAATCAATGCAACCGTTTCTGAAAGTTTCATTCGAAGCTACAGTTTCATAATTCCTCTTAAGTTTACCCCTCAGGGGGCTCATCTACCTGAGATGAGTACGGGCTTCACAACCCCGAGGTACCTCAGTGATCTTTTTTTTTCCCTCTTCTACTCCCCCTTTTTTTTCTTTGTCATGTGTTTTGCTTTGGGGGGTTTTCCGCTTGATATTTTCTGATATCGAGCGGAAAACAGTTTATTCTAACACTGTTTAATTTCTTCTGTGTGCTAACTTTTGAGTTTATAAATGAAAATAATAATAAAAAAAAATAATAAAAAAATTTAGGAAAAAAAAACTATACAAAAATTTAAAAATAAAAAAAAAATCTTTGTGGTATCTATACTAAAATACTAAAAGGCCGACGGCGTATCAATGCCGATCTCCTGTGTGCCTAGCTCTGGCAATACGGGGCCCCAGTACCCCTCATGCGGAGGTACCTAGTGGGAGACCGCATGGGCGTGATTGGGCCTGGTTAGGGAAGGGTGTGCGAGGAGAGGAGTTGCGTGCGCCGTCGGTTACAGTTTCGGAACGTCATCCTCAAAATGTTCCCAGAGGGAGAGCCTTGGTTGCGTGTGGCTGGATGGTATGACCTCCCACCCATTGCGAGAAATTCTCCTCGGCCTTGGACCTGTGCCTCTGCCTGGGCACGTAATGGGGCAGTTCACATTGTCCGGCTGGAACGAATATCTCCGGAGGTTACTCGTTTCCACGTTAGGAAAGGGTAAGGAGACGGGTCTGGTGGGGGCCCTGTCGAACTAGAAGTCCTTCCATGAATTTTTTTTCTTCCTAAGGCAAATATGGTTACAACTAAAGAGAAATCGATTTTGGCTCCAAAAGCGATAAAAAAATCTAATGAAGCAAATAATAAAACTTGGGCAGATCGAGTAGAGCAGTATGAATCCAATTCTGTAAATATTGACTCAACATCAGACACTTGTAATAATTATACCAATTTCCATTTCTTTCTCATTAAAAGAGAAACAGATAGTTTTGAAAAAATATCTCCCTTTTTAATACAAAAGGGTATACAAGGAATGGTAGGAACAGTTCAGGAAGTTAAGAAGCTACGTTCTGGTGACCTTTTAATACAAGTTTGCAATTCACATCAAGCAAAACTGATTATGAATATGAGGACCTTAGGACCCTATTCTGTGACAATTTCACTGCATAGGAATTTGAACTACTCTTGTGGCGTCGTATCCTCAAGGGATTTGGAAAACGTGTCAGAGGAAGAGATTTTGGAGAATCTGCAGGACCAGCTGGTTTGTGGTGTCCGGAGGATTACGATTAGGAGAGATGGTTAGGTGCTTAACACCCAGCACCTCATCTTGACCTTTTCGACTCCTACCCTACCACAGACAGTTCAGGCCGCATATCTAAGACTCCCTGTCCGACCATACATACCGAACCCTCTGAGATGTTTCAATTGCCAGCGTTTTGGACATTCCAAGAATGCATGCAGGGGACAATTGACTTGCGCTCGCTGTACGGGCACAGGACACGAAAGTGCTTCCTGTAACGCTGCAGAAAAGTGCGTCAACTGTCAGGGCAACCTCCCTGCATACTCTCGTTCTTGCCCTAAATGGGCGGAGGAAAAGGATATTTCAACGGTGAAGACTCTGCAGAATTTTTCATATCCCGAGGCTCGCCGTGTAGTTTCTTCCCGTACTCCTGCACACGGAAAACGCTACGCTACGGCAACCCAGACTGTTAAAGTTTCAAAATCCACCCAATGTCCTGAACCTCTTCCTACCAATAAGAAACCGCAACCTACAAAAAAGACACCACAATCTAATACTAAAGATCTGCAACCCAAGAAAAAAATAAATATTTTAAAAACCCCTTCCTCTGCAAAGGCACAACAGAATAGGCCATTAGCTAGGTCTAAAGCTTTGCAGAGGCAAAAACTAAAATTTAAAGCGAAGAACAGTGTTCCTCGCAAAAAAACTAGAGTCATTGACGGGGATGCTGTGGTATTACACCCATCGACCGAAGATTATGACTCCATGGGGGTCCTGGAAACGGGACCTTCCACTTCGAGTGCGCCCATTTAATGGTTTTTGTTTCCTGGAACTGCCGTGGTTTACGACCCAGACTAGAGGATCTCAAATCCATACTATCTACGCACCAACCTGTCTGTGTTGCTCTTCAGGAAACTTTTCTGAAGAGTAATATGACAACCCGTGTGCGTGGATATCATTGTGTACGACGGGATGTTGATGTCGCATCACCTTCTTCTGGAGGTGTATGCATCCTGGCATCCCAGAACAGTCCTCATAACGTCGTTACACTGACCACATCGTTGCAGGCTGTGGCTCTGCGAATTCACACTCGCACTTTAATCACAGTCTGCTGCATTTACCTGCCATCAAACAATGTTGCGTCACAAATGGATTTAGACCAACTAGTCGAACAGTTACCAGCTCCCTTCCTTCTACTTGGTGATTTTAATTGACACAGCCCTCAGTGGGGGTATGATAGTACAAATTCTCGTGGTCGGCAGATCGAGCGATTGATCTCTGATCACAGTCTCTGTCTGCTGAACATCGACGAGAAAACGATGGGTGTGTGGGGGGCGATTACGTCCCCCCACTTACCGCTTCAACCGGGCAGATTGGGATTTATTCACACGGTTAGCGGTTATTACCGGTACAATGGTTCAAGATCAGGATATTATTAGCTCTGTCCGAAATGTCACTACCTCTATCGTGGACGCCGCTGATGCAACGATACCGAAGAGTAGAACATCACAGAGGAAGATGAGTAAACCGTGGTGGAATAAGGATTGCCAATCCTCCTACCGGGAACAAAGGAAATTATGTGGTATCTTCAGACGGTATCCCACAACCGAAAATCTCATAGCCTTTAAAAGGGCAAGGGCGATTGCTCGCAGAGTAAGGCGACATAGTCAGAGGGAATCATGGATCAGGTATTTTTCTTCCATCACATCCTCTACCACAAGTCAACAGTTATGGAGAAAGGTAAAAGCTACAAACTCCCTGTGTCGGGAATTTACCATCCCGATACTGGGAACTGCAAATGCTCTGCATTCTTCACCTGTCGAAGTGGTCAATGTCATTAGCCACTCTTTAGCTAGTGTGTCAAGCTCCGATTCATACAGCGCTACATTTTTTGCGACTAAGAATCGTTCTGAGCAGACACCTATCAACTTCAGGTGTCGGCAACCACTGCCTTATAACTGTGACTTTGACATGTGGGAATTGAGAAAGGCTCTGTCCTTGGCTAAAAATACCAAACCATACTCTGATGGTATAACATACGATATGCTTCGCCACTTGAGCGAGGATTCACTTGTCAGTCTCCTTTACCTATTCAACCGAATATGGAGGGAGCATGTGTT
>BMAW01050970.1:50108-85881 GCA_019974015.1 Nephila pilipes | reverse complement strand
TTGTGTTTCCCCGTTTTATTTGTTAAAAAACCCGCGGGGTCGTTTTGTGCCTTAAACACCGCCCTCCCCCCCCCGAGACGCAACGACGTATAGTTGCCCCGCAGTCAACCAATCTGCTCGAGGTTCGATTACGTAATTCGCCTCAGCCAGTGGTCATCCAATCGCCACAAGGTGTGATTCATGGCGCGTTGTCTGGAAGGGGAGATCGGTGAGCGGCGAAACAGTGTACGACTCTCGGGCGACAGATTACGGTGTTGTGTTGAAGTTCGACTAAAGCTGTGTATTAATATGACTAGTAATTCTTCCTTCATAATAAGATGGAAACTATCGATAGATACACCAATTTAGCCATCGTCGCATCATCTTCTTCACAGTTTTAAGCTTCTAAGATTGTTTTTAAAACATTCTATATATTAAAATTATATGAAGGCCACGGAATCAATAAGAATTTAGTATCCTTCTCTCATTGCTCCTATGCTGTGACTATATAAATATATATAGGAAATCAATTAATATAAAACTGTTATGCTTAATTTATAAAATGTGTACTGTTTAATGTTATTTTAAGGCGATTAATCATTTTCAGCACGATTTTCAATTATTGGAGAGGAGAGAGAAATTTAATTAAGGTTAAATTATTAATATAGGAAATTAGGTCATTTATGCAAATTAGGTGCTACTAATGTAACGATTTATTTATTACCTCATATTTTCATCAGAGAATTCAGAAATTATTTCAAAATATTTTGAGATAGAACATTAAACGAATATAAATTTTAACTCTTATTCTTAAACATGTCTGTCTAATAGTGTTTTAATATAATATTTATGGGAAAAATAAAATTTGATACTAAAATAGCTTCAATTTAAAGAAATATAGCAGAATGATTAAGTGACCTCTCCTTATTTGTTATCTGTAATATCTATTTCTACTTCATTTTCAATTATTTAAACCATTAATATTAGCACGTACTTAAATTCAGGCATTTACAAGTAGCCAGAGACTTAAGAATTTAGAGCCAGACCAGAGAAGAGTTACAATTTGACAAGAAAAGGCAGCGCAATAAAAAATATTAGAAGTAAATATCAGTTATCGGTAGGTAAAATTCGTATTTTTATCATTATTCTTCCAAATCATAAAATATTGGAAAAAAACTTACGTATTTGAATGATTTATTTCATTCTTTCAACAGACTTTCCAGTTTGTCTGCATATTCACCTGTTTTAATATAAAATAAAATTTTCTTAAGTGTCTGAAAATTTAATAAATGAATAATCTTTTTAATATCATACAAAAATGCTCAATAGCATTTTGTAGTCAGTAAAATAATCTGTGTTGGAAGATATATTCCATAAAAATGTCGATTATTTGTTTTTCAGGAATAAATCTTTGATCAGAATAAATTATTTATAAAGTTTACTAAAATTCTGAGTTGAATAACGCAATAAGAATGTAGAAATTTTTTATCTTCATAGCAATGGAAATTACACAAAATTGTTTAAAATATTTGAAGATGCTCAATTATTCAAAATCTGTATTCATTTACATTGAAGTGGGGGTGCATTATACGCAGAATACTGTAAGGCTTCTTTAAATTTATTACGCTTAATTAGACAATTAATAACAATTTACTGAAAAATCTATTTTGTGTAAGAGAAAAATACAAGGCGATTACAAAATCACTTTGCCGATATATGACCTCATAGTAAACGTTACGTTCGATGGAACGGATAAAATTTCGAATGTAGGTTTTATAAGGTATGTGTTCAAGGATGATAATAGACAAACACTCCTGATTATGGTCTCTATGACAAAATCTAGAAAGTGTCATAGGCAGCACCAACTTTTTGTTATTAAGACAGAATCCTCATTGTCAAAATCTTAAAATGAACTAAAAAGGGTATTTGTAGAATAAAAAATGGCGTCGTTAGGTAGAGACTGAAAGAAAGTGAAAATAACCATAAAATATAAGAAGAAATATACATTTTTATACTTCACAAATTTTCTACGTGTCCGACGTGTACGTACGTTTTTTACCTTTTATAGATATTATTACTATTTTCAGTCTCTACCTTACGTCGCTATTTTTCTTGTTAAAAATGCCATTCCTAGTTTATTTTAAGTTTTTAACAATTATGATTCTGTTCTAATAACAAAGAGTAAGCGTTGTCCTTGATAATTTCGAAATTTTGTCACTAAGACCGTAACGGTGAAAGTTTGTCGATTGCTTTTCACATAATTTCTCAGGACTTACCTTACAAAACCCACTCTTAAAATTTTATTCAGTTCCGTCGAACATAGCGCTTACTATGAGGTTATAAATCGTCAAAGTGTTTTTGTAATCACCATGTAAATTTTTCTCATACAGAAATGATTTTTCAATAAAGTGTTAATATTTTTTAAAAGGTGTCTAATTAAATTTTTTAAATATTAGGAAGATTGACAATTATAAGTTCGTGACTAACGCCGCCTTTTTTTCGTGTATATGATGTTCCTTCTCCATTTAAAGTTTAGTACAGGGAAGAACCCATTTCAATAACAAAAGAAAGTGCTGTCATTTAAAAATATTGAGATTTCATTACTGTGAGCATAACTATAATAGATGATCTATTATTTTTTAAATTATTCTTGAGAGCATCCCTTCAAAAAATGTAAAAATTATAAATTTTATTCAGTTCCCTTGAACATACCGCTTACTAAGAAGACACTTATAGGCTAAGTTTTTTTTTTTTTTCCATAAGAACCGTGCACTTCAACGATTGAAAATTCAGTTGATTCATATTATTAATAATGTGTGATACGTAATTTGGATTAAAAATAAAATCTACTTACTTTCTTTAGGAGAACAATCTGAAACGAGAAATAAATAGATATATTCCAAAAGACTTTTATAAATAATTCATTTGATAAGATGAATACTCAATTCACTTATTATTTATTTAACGTGACATTGGTATATTTTGTCAGTAATCCTCGTGATACATTATGAATAAAGGAAAAGGCTAATTTGAAGGCGAACCAACCACAATTTGTGAAACTTTATTCGATTTTGTATCAATTTTGCAATAATATTAATCAATAGGATAAACATAGTGTATCTCGTCATTTTGAGCTACTGTAAGAAATAACAACAACGATAATAAGCTTTACGATCTCCCATACCAAAAACTGAAAGCATTTTTATGTAGATCTAAATCGTATTTGACTCGGCATAAGAAAAGTGATTCAAAAATAAGAGGTTCGTTGAATGTGAACACATTAAATGCACTGTCAAATTAACTATATTAAATCATCTCATTTTGAGTCGAACCAATAATATTGTATTTCAAGTGAATGGATGAAAACTTATTTTCTTCTTCGATTTAATGTTATTTCTTATTGTTTAAGGAAAGACATTAAGATATTTCTTTTTGTAAATTGTTTAAGGGTTCTTATTGGCCAAGAGTTCTGGGTAGCGAACTCACGGTCTCCTTTTTTTCCGTCTATCTATGGATTCAAATCGTGATACAACTAAAAAAATTGTTGTTTTTCGGGGCTTATATATATGTACATTAAATATTTCGAGGCTTCTAATTACAACCACGAGAACATACATTCACTCAATCAATCAAAATGTTAAAGAATCTTCTTTTTATTACAGCATTTTTGAGTTGTTACATAAAGTTAAAGAAATCTCATTGTTATTAGATAAAGTAAATAAAATGAGCAAATAAGAAATTAAATATTGTGTGATATATAAAGGAAAGCGACTTTATTTTTAATTTTTATGTATTACTTAAGAAATATTGATGACAAAGTTTTATTTTGATATGTGAGGGGGAAATTTTAAAATGGATAGGATTATCAGAAATATTTTTGATTTTAAATACTTTTGAGTCAAATGAAGCAAGTTGTTCTTTTATTATCGTAATTAAATGGGAAATGATAAATACGATATTGATTTGAATGAATATAAGGTGGGTTTGAAATGAATATTTAACAATGATGAATATCGTGCTGCTTTTGAGATGAATATTAACAATGCGTTTTATTTTGAAATGAAAGAACAAAAAAAAATTCTTTTTTTTTTTAAATGTATAGTTGTCAATGATAATTTAAGTTTTCAAAGATGTTTTGTATTGAAAGGAATTAATGTCTGGCTTAAATGATTTTTTTGTGGATCTATTTCAAAGGAAGAATGAATATAAATAATATAAATGATATCTAAGTAAACAAAATAAGGTAAAGTATATTAGGTTTGATTTGAAAACAAGTGTGGCAAAGTTTCATCACAACAAACTACACTTCTTCAGCTAATATGAAAATTAAGTTAAGTTCAGTAATTTTTGTAAGCCACAATAGAAAGATCAGAGAATATTAACATGCATTATTAAATATTTTAAATATCATTGATAAAGTTTTTCAACAAAATATCAAAATATGCTTTTACTTGCCCTGATGATAGTCCTGTAACATAACTGATAAACATCCAATTTCATTTTGCTCATGTTCATTTCTCAATCCTGAGATACATGAAGAAAATTTGTAAATATTATTCAGGGATCTGTGTTAGAGTTTTGTCAGTAGTGGGAGTCGCATAGGAAAGAATACTTGTATGAATATTTTGTTTGAATATTTGAAACTTTATATTTGCTTAAAAATTGAATTTTGATTAACAAAATGTCACCCATTCATTTTTTTTTTGTGTAATTTTGTACAGGTTTAATATTTCATGTCAGGAAACAAAATGTACTACTGAATACAAATTTATGTTAGGTTATAAGCATAATGCCACTTCACAATGGACTCATTTAAACCACGTACAACATACAAATTTTATTTACCTTCTGCATTAATATTTGGATCACTCTATTTAAAATTGTTGGATCACTGTATTTAAAATTGTTTATATAGATTTTGGTAAACGTGAAGGGAATTTTAAGCCTAAATTCTTAGGGACAGCTTTAATCTAAATTTTGATTTTAACTCTTCTTATGTACGGTGGAGTGTAAAGGCTAACGCACACCAGTGTCTTATGGAAGAGGGGAATTTGTAATGGCTTAGTTTATTTTAATTTTCTAATTTTTCCTATAATTTAACGTTTCTAGTAAGAAGTTCATCTTATTATCTGCTAAAGTCAATTTGAGTTTCTAATTTGTGTGATCACACCCTATAAATTTACGTGAATTAGATTCTCTTACAGTTTAAGACCCATAGGGAGATTTTCCTAAAGACATTTCCTCTCCAGCTTGAAAACCTAAATATCCCTCAATCTAATATCACGAAATCAGAATAAAGCCTTGCATTAAAATTCCAAACAGGGAAAATTTCGCTCTCTTCCACTTTATCCACGAAAGCAAAAAGACGCATGGGGAGTCCTCAAATTTCTTCTTTAGCCATGGAAGCAAATGGATGCTAGTACATCGCTATCTTGATGTAACATCCTCTCTCTCTAATTAAATATGATGAAATAAATAGACTTTACTCAGAGAATTCATGTTCCCTTGTCCGGATTGTTTCAAAATCTAGTATAGTCTTTTTGTCGACTATTACATTCATACCCGTTCTGAAAAATTTCAAAATTCTCTACAAGTTATTGAGCTCATTTGGAAAAATTAATAAAGGAAGACGGAAAAACGTTTTTATCTTTTTTTCATATTGGTCTATTTTAAGTCTATTAAATCCGGGTATAACACACATTGTGCCCTGTTTAAAATATCATGTATAAACTTCAATTTAATTGCTGAATGATAATGACGAGGAATACTATTGCATTTAAGAAGTTATTGTAAACTTGAATTTGCTTACCAAACAAACAAGGTCCCCCTGCGTCAGAAATATCAATGGCATCTGGAAATGATTAATTACGATTATATTACGAGGTTACAATAATAAATTTCATACGTATACACTGTAAAGCTTGCGAAGATACAAAGAGATCATATAGATGGAATTTTACGAACTTAACATGCCTGGAGTACAATATATTTATAATCAAAATTTAAATATGCTCTTCATTAGTAATCAAATTATACATAACTAGCTGAAGTAACCATTCTTCACTTGGATGAATTTAAAAAAGTCAACAATATAGCTTGCAAAAATATAATATTTTTAATGAGAGCCCATATTTAACACGGTGCAAGATGTCCGAAAATTCATTATATTTGCAATATTAATTTTGTTGCGCAAGGATAGCTCTTAAGAAAAACCATACATGATAAAAAAATTATCTTTAAATAACAATTAAGTAGTGCAAAAATCCACTCCAAATCTAATGACTAAAAATTAATTTTAAGTATTTATGGCTGGAGTATGTGATTACGGACCCTCCTAAACATCAACAAAACCTTTTAAAATTTCGGAATCATTTGATGTCCGGAGTGGATTTGTGTAAAGAGGAGACATGAGCAGACTTTTAAATTTATAAATGAGGTTTATTATCCCAAACACATTGGATTATAAAAAAGATTTAATTTTAGTTGATTGAAAGACTTGAATTAATTTCCTGGTAGAATTTATGTTGATGGTAGGCAAAATTTTTAAAATTAGCGAAACTCATCACGTTATTGCCGTGATATGAATTTCGATTAACTATCTTTAGATTAATTTTATTAATATTTTGGAATAGCTATTAGTTTTACTTATAATATCGATTAGACATCACTCGATTCGATTCTTATCAAACAAATGCATTCAAGCGAAATGCCGTTTTCAGATTATATTTCAGAAATGGTTTTTAACAATCCAACAAAAAAAAAAAAAAAAAAAAAAAAAAAGAAATTCTATGTTTTTTTTCCCCCTCATGCAAAATTTAAAGCAAATTTTTAGGTGTGTTGTTGGCCTAAAAGTTCTGAAATTTTTTTCCGAAATAGTTGATTATATTAGTTTTGAAACTTATTTTCTGACGCATTAAACGTGAAAAAAAAATACTTACTTATAAGCATTATGATGGCTACCATGAAAACAATAGTTAAAACTTGAGAAAAATTGAAAGAAAGCATGTTGTTGTCAGCAAGTAATATCAGAGAATACTCGCAAGTATGGATAAATGACACTTTTATACATCGATGAGGTCAATAGCTAATAATCTATAGCTCTAATAATCTCTTCTAGAATTTATATTTTCCATCCATGAAAAGATGATTATAACTATGAGGTCTTACCGGAGTTTAAAGATTTTGATCATAATGTTATACATCTACCATATAATCCTCGTACTTAGTTCAACAACTACGAGTAGATTTTGTACACCATAGCCATATCTATGTATTTCGTCATAAAAATATATTCTCGTTCCCATTCTAACTCTGTATACAAAGAGCAAAATGAAATTTGAACACCAGAAAGCCTTAGAATTATAATCCGTGTAAGCCATTATCGACATAATCATTATTTCAGAATACATGTGTTACAGCTTTATGGAAAGTAAACGAAATATTAAAGCTGTGAAAATAAGCGAAATATTTGATATCAATATCTAGCTAATAATCTCTACTGGAATTAATCTTCTTCAATCGTGAGCAGATGAAAATAACTATATGGTTATCAGAGATTAAAGAGTATGAGCACATACTGCACATCTATATCATAATCATCACATCAAGTTGTGCAACATTCCGAATGCATATTTTGCGTAGCAAAGCACCTCGCACCATAAACTGCACTGTCACTCTCACTCAACCATATTCTGATTATATATATACGAAGATCAAAACGAAATTTGAACAGCTACAATCCTTAGAATTAATATTTTCTTAGATGAGTATTGATACAACAATAATTTCAGAAAAAATATACTACATCTATGTGAATAGTAAAATAATATCACGGATGTCTCAACTTTTTAAAATTCGAAATCAACTTTTGTGATACCGTGAACAAAACTTGAAACTACTTTGGTGGAAAAGCCATATAACAGAATATTTATATCTTCCGAAATTCCCCGAAATTTTCCATTTTTGTGCAGCTAAATCCTTATTGTGTATCATTTTCATAGTATAAAATACCACCACCTTGATTAAAGCGTCGATTGTAAATTTCATGAAGACATGTATTTGACGATGCTGAGTATTTTGCATGACTTTTTTTTACTTGTTATAAATTTCATATTTGAGATCTTGATTCAGTTAGTCTTTGAACAAAACTATTAGGAATAGAAACAAGAAATTTTGAGCCCGAATATTATCACATAAACGTTGGAGAAGGTTGATTTTATGACGCTGTAGATATCCTAAAAACGTGGAACATTAACAAAATGAGATCAGTTACTCTTGTCTGAAAACCCCTCTGGACTGAGAACAGATGCATTTATATATCACATTTGAATATTCCACACTTTTTTTTTGAAAATATACACAGCATTCTGGAAGGTTTTACAAATAATGGTGAAAAACAAATTTTACGCATGAACTTTAGACGTTGCCGTCACACGGTTTCGAAACTGGGAACTCTCGATCTGGAAACGAGCGTCATAACGTGACACCTAGCAAGCTTCTTGGCTTTGTCCTCCCCTTGAAAAACAGCGTTCAGTTATTTATAAATACGGCGGTAGAGCGCACTCGTCCGCGAACGCGTCATAGATCATGTATGGACTCGCCAGGAGTGTGACCTTGGATGCTCCTTCTTTAGGATACAGCTCGTCTAAAGGCAAAAATTTGTATGGAGACGGGATCATTGTAACGGGATCATTGTAATAATAGATGTAGTAGATCGAAGCACATCTACTACATCTATTGTTCTTTGGCGTCTAAGGCTGCGACCAAAGTCTTCGACTTTTATTTGTCGCATGGGATGGTTGTGTTAGGACTCGATAAGGGGTGAAGTACCTTTTTAGTAACTTATCAGAAAGATCTATTTTTCTCACAGTTGTAAAAATCCGAATACGGTCTCCAGGTTTATAGAATTCGGTGTTTGGAACTATAACGCCTTCGGTCCCTTTCTTGCGTTTCGACGATTCATAATCTTGCCAGCAGTCTAGATTCTTCGTCTCTTGATATTAATCTAGTAGCATAGTCACCTTCGTTTCTTCAGGGTAAATAAGAAACATTGTGAGAAGTGTCGTCTCTGTTTTGCGCGCACACATCAAATAAAACGGTGTGAATCCTGCTGTGTTCTTCTCCTTGGGGTTGTATATATAATTAACGAAGAGTAATATTTCATCCTAATCTTTATCCCCGGTTTAGACGTACACAGAGAGCATGTCTGTTTATGCCGTATTAAAGCACTGTGTTGGCCCATTAGTTTGGGGATGGTAAGTAGTCGGCATTCGATGGGTGCCAATGCAGAGGTGGTTAACTTCCCAAATTAGTTTCGATTGAAACACCTGCCCTCGGATCATAATGATCTCTTAGAACTCCAAGTTTTAAAATATTGTCTTCAACTTAGACTTAGTTACGCCTTTCTTAGAAACTTAGTTACGCCTTTCTTAGAAACTTAGTTACTCTTGGGACATCAACAGTAAATCACTCCTTCGTGATGACATAGCAAATTAAGTAATAAGTGAAAACAACAATCTACGTATTTATGTCCGTGCAGTGACAATGTAATTCATCCAATTAAGTCTATCTCGGTTTTAATGGATTGGTTTGATTCCGGGACGGATAGGTTCTAAATGACAGGCTGGCTAAATTTTATTGGCTTTTTTTCGTTGGCAACCATGGCATTGTATAACATATCGATGTATAGTGTGATAGAGGCCCAGCAAATAGAGTCATTGCTTAATTCTGTCATATTTTATGATAAAATCTAAGTGCTTAGCTGTATGTGTGTCATGAAAATGTCATAACATATATTTGCTTAGGTATCTAGGATGCTGGAGAACCATTACTTTACATCTGGAAGAATGCTCTTTCTGCAAAGTATTCTACAGTTGAATCATATTGTAAACTTGTTATTTCAATTTTATTTTCAATTATATGATTTTTTAGAGATCTGAGTCCTTCCTTTACTCTGCCGCGAGATCTGCAAAAAGTCAAGAACGTTTACTTTTTCAAAGGAATCTATGTTATCTTCTAACTCATTTCAAGAAAGGTTATCGACATCTTTATGCTCCTTACTAGTCTTATACAGAATGGAAAAAGTAAATAATTACTTTATCTTGCTTACATGACATTTGCACGAGGGCTACGCCGATTTCATAACCACTAGCATCTGTATGTAGAGCTATGACAACCTTCTCATTAAAAAATCCTTACACACAGGGACTGAAATAAGGGCTTTCTTCTTCCTATGAAAAGTAATAGCTTTTTCTGGACTTCAACAAAATTAGAGTCCCCTTTCAGCTGCTCTAAAATGCTAAAGCCTGACTGCAAAAACCATTGGTGAAATGGCGGTATTAGGAACATGGTCTCAAAATGCCTTTGACGACATGTAAATTCTTTGGCGATTAAAAACAGTTGACAGCTTTTATCTTGTCTGAATCAGGCCAAACTCTGTCTTCTGAAACAAGCTGGCCTAAAAGTTTGTTTTTGGGCGAAAAAAAACTTTTTTATAACTGAGAATTAATCCAACTTTTAGGATGCAATTAAGAATTATATTTTACGTTTAAAAAAGTTTCTTGAAGGTTTTGGAAAACACCACGGTTTTATATAGGTAACAAAATACATTGTCCATTTTAAATGATGTAATATATTAGATTGTCCATAATTCTTTCAAATGTTTCGGAGGCGTTACATAAACTAAAAGGCATAAGTTTAAATTTGTACATTCCTTCAGGGGTGAAAAACGTTGTCTTTCACGATTAGTTGCATCTACTTCAAATTGACAGTAACCAGTTCGAAGGCCCACAGTCGAGAAAAATGTAGCCCCCTTTAAGCAATATAATTTATAATCTACGCTGGTTAGGTGTTATATATCCTTTTTAACGATCTCATCGAGACAGCAGTAATCCGTGCAGAAGCAATAATTCCCATCTTTCTTCTTAACCAAGACAACAGTAGTTGACCAAAGGCTCACAGACGATTGAAACGGCCATTGTCTAATATCTTACAAACTTCTTCAAGTATTATGTGATGCTCTGTAGGCTCTTAGGATAACGGATGCAAAATATCAGGAGCAAGTTTAACTTTTCCCTTTAAGGTTTTGGATTATCCAGGTGGGTAGAGGACTGCTTAAAATTTCTGGAGTAATCCAAGAAGCATCTATTTTGGCATCATAATTAGGAACTAGCATACTTGAGAAATCAACATTCTGGCCACTCTGTTTTGTGAAGATTGTAATGTTAGATTTGAGGAAAGTTATTGCACTCACGCTCCTTATATATCACTGATATATTGCCTGCGAGAATATTCATGGGAATAATATGAGCTAACACTTGCCCATTAGCAACCTATAATTCCTCTTTGCTATTACGCAATTATATCATGGTAGCCGATATCAAACTTTCTTTCTCAAAGAGCAACATAATATTTTCTTAAAATATAGCGTCGACATTCTGATCGTCGCTAGAAATGAGGGCAAGGATTTTAACGACGTAATGAAGAAATACAGTGTAATAAGCTATAGGGTGCAAAGTCCAGGTTTGAGGATCTGGATTTTCATATGGAATATATGTTGTTATCTTTCACGGCTTGAGATGTTTATAGAAAATCTCAAACAAGAGCATCATGACTACACTTTGGTAATCTGTAAATTCCAGCGTTTGGTACGACCTTTGATTTCAAGACAAAGCTCAAATTTTTGATGTAATTTACTTCAGCAAATTTTAGGAGGAACTTTTTTTTTAAGGAGGGAAACATAACTTTTCGAAGATGGCCTCTAAGTGGTTCCGAAATGATGCAGGAATAGGTCCCTAATTCCACCAGCGCACAAACAATATAGTGGTAGATAATAACCTCAAGTTGACTTCCATAAATCTTCGCAGAGAGCAGATGATTTTTCCTTTGGTGGCCTCACTTCCAAGTCTAGTTTTCGTCATTACGACAGGTGAATGAAGATCTAGAATGTCGATATGGTGATCCAAAACGGCGTATCGGGGATCGTTCTCGTGATGGACTTGGTGATGCGGATCGGATACAATCGATTGCGTTCCTCATATGGAATCTTACTTCGACAGCGTTACGTTTGTCAGTTCGTGAAATGTCAAAGATGGTTCATCTGTCTGTGCAATTAAGACCGACTTATTTTATTATGTTCATTTTCCTCGATCACAATGGAAACAGATATGTTTATTAATCGCGGTTAGGCAGAGGTGAGTTTCTCTAGATTAATTCGCCTTTGTACCATTTCATCGATGTACTGACATCCTTTTACGAAGTCTTTCGTCGTCGGAAGCTCTTTATTTATGAGAGCTTGTTAAAAATCCTTGGCAATACGCTTCATGAGGTAGCACACATTTTCATCTAAAGGCATTTATGGAACTTTTTCATGACCACGCAATTTGGATGTTCTATTTCGTGTTTTCAACATACTTTTGTGACTGCCCTCTAAGCTCATCTTCGTATCTCTTCCTTGTTTGTCTACTGTCTTCAACTGGTATAATGAGCTCTGATTTATATTGGTCCAAAGATGTTAGAAATTTTCCATTATTCTCGAAACACTCTCCTGCTGTTCCACGCTGGAAATAGTACTGGTTTGCCAGACTGAAAATATTACCCCATTTATTATATTCAGTGATCTGGACATATACTTTATGCCACTTATTTGGATTATATTCATAATCTAATCGAAACTCAGAGGAATTTCTGACCTGTTGTATATCAGGTGACTGAAGCTTGTTAAGTGGGCGTAGTGTCATTGCCCGTGGCCATCTTTTTCATGTCTCTTTTCTTCTTTTCTGGGAGAATGAAGCCCGAACCCAAGAGTATTATATTACAGACCAGTTTTCTTCTTAACGCAATGCGTGGTTCCCGCATGTGTTTGTAAGCTGTATGGCAATACAGTGACATTTTAACACTATATTGGAAGAAATAACTAGTTTGTAACTTCAGCAGGATTTTCGCCATTTACGCAAAAAATTTGAAATGTGCATTATGAACGTCACATTTTTGCTGTGTAAAATGCATTCACATAATCATCATTAATCTCAGGTCCTTAACTGTTTAAAATCATTATTGTAGTGTCAAAATTACATCCACATAAATAGACTATAAATAAGGGATGGATAAGACTTAATTTGTGGCCTGAAACATATTTAAATATAGAACAATTATTTATTGAAGGCAATACTGCAATATATAATAACAATATTTCAAATACATTTTTCTTTATTCGATTAATATTTATCTACAGCACGTATTTCTATCGAGTTCCAGGTGGGTCTCTTGGACAGTGTATAGAAGTATAAATATGTTGTGTAGAATTTAGTGGTGTATTAGATATCGATAAGAATTTTTTAATTTTTATTTTGTTTTAATTTTATTTTTATTTTAAGAAACATAATTATTTTAGATAATAATATCCATTTTAATATTTATGTATATATGATATAGATTTGAATAGGAAGGTGTGATTCATACATCGAAAGCGAAATATCGTGTCAGTTTTGTATTTTGCGCTTTCATTTTTTATCTGATCACCAACAAACACCACATGACTTTTGTATATACGCCGTTAGATTTTATTTGTAAAGCAACGCACGTTGTTTTCTAGAAAGGATTGGGAAAATTCTCTTTGCGTACAGGGAACATGACGTCCGTAAGGACTCTCCGGGAATATTAGTTTGCCTGTTACAATGGCGTTTGTAGTTGAGTAAAACATGCTTTTAATTATGAAACAATTAAGTTATTTGATATGTTAAATTTTATAATATTCGGTGAATTCTTACTATTTTTTTTCAAAAAAAACCTTATTTGTGAATAGCATTCTACTTAAATGTAATTAGTAAGTATTTTAATTTTTAAATTTCAAAACTTTTCTTATTTTTTTTATTAGTATTATATTTAATTATTCAGCCATGTCGCTTCAAAAAAGTGTCTACAATTATGTTTGAAAATATTTAGCATTTGGTTTTATAGCATCTCCAAGGGAACGATAGTCTCCCACTAAGTTTAACCGTTGAAAAAAATTTCAGGAATGATTATATAACATCATCGAAAATGATGGACTATATTGAAAGAATGCATCCCGCTAAAATATATGAACATAAAACGTTTCAAGAATCTTAAAATTTTTTTCATATCCTCTTAAAATTGGAACTAAACTATTTTTAGCTATCTATTTCTATAAATAATATAGGAGGATCAGAAGCTTCTTTTTTTTTTAATAGAATATGCTGGATTTTTTCTGGATTTACATTCTACTGGCGGGGAAAAAATATTGTTACAAATATGAAATGTTGCTAGCAATACTGATCGTATGGTTGCTAAGAGACGTTCACAGGCTATCTGGACGCCAAGGGGGAAAGCAGGAATTCGACTTCTGGCCTTGGCGACAAAAATTAGCATCACGAATCTTCAAGTAAAATCTAGTTTCGTCGAGAAGTTTCCAGAATAGGACCGAAACATTGGAGAACTTCCTGTGTGACGTCACATTTGGTCTTCAAGGTATAAATAGACAGAGCCTCTGATCGTCGGAGAGTTACTTCTTTCTCCCATATCTTTAAACCTAATCATCCAATCTACATGAAATTTTCTACAAATCATCTCTGCTCTCTACTCTTCAAAATGAAACCACCATCCTCTCCAAGAAACATTTATTTCACTAGATTTGGGCTATACCTGATGACGCAAGACCTAAGGTTATGTCATTTTGGGATCGTACTGCTGCCAGAATCAATTTAATTTGGAATGTTTTACCAGTTCCTCCAGGCGCATCTAAGAAGAAGAGTTTTCCATTCCCACTATTGATAATTGCATGATTTGATCATAAATGCCTTTTTGCTCAAGCGTTAACTTAGGAATAGTTGATGAAACAAAGGACAAAATATCCATTATGTTGTACTTTTGCTCGCGACACAGTTCTACATCAAATGAAGCAGCAGCAGATCGAGTTGGTGATGACATTCCCAACTGATTGAGAATTTTGTTTGCAATTGCTAAACACAAATCTTCAATCATTATCAATGCTTCATTATAGTGTTTTGCTGTGAAATCAATGCCCATATTAAAATTTTCCCTGCTCATTTGATGAAAAATATCTTTCTCTATATGTGATTTATATTTCTCCCATAAGTTTGTTGGAGATTAAGGAGAACAGGCAGCCAATACGATTGCAAATAATGCACGAATTTGCTTTGGATGCTATATGCTGCGTGCATCATTAATACATACATCCCAGTGTAAGTCATTTTCCAATAAATTTAGAGCATGACAAGCACTGCGAAAAGTGGAATGTGTAAACCGAGTGGAATGTGTAATTGACAATCCCGAGTTGTTGGAAAGACACTGGACCAGGCACATTTACCAATAGCATACATAGAAACATTCATCCTGATTCAGATGTACAGTGTATAGTCTGCCAATAGTATTTCTTTAAATATGCCAGGTTGTCCTAAGACCTGCACATCACGTTTGCATCGCTCAAATACTTTTCTATTCGCATTCCATGTGTAATAAGTAGGCACTTCCGAATATAGCAGTGTTTTCGCAAATTCAGCATTCTGACATAACGTGAAGAAAGCAGTTAATGTTGTAGCTCGTGGATTTAGGACTATTTGTTGTACATTTTTAGCTGTGAAATAAACACGTCTATTTTCTAGATGTACTGCTAAGTGAACAAAGGTAAGACTTCGTTCGTGCATAGGAAACGAAAGAATTCGCCATACAGCTTCATTGCTGCTTATATATCTTCCAGCCTGATATTGTGTGACTTCATCGATATGCATAACTGCATTCCTATCACTTGTTTCTGGTTGCATACCAAAAACTACCATGTCGCTGCCTTTATTAACATACTTACAAATATATTTAATGGATTTCGGCAAGGAATTTTTTTATGTACTGAAGTTGATTCACTGCACTTAAAAAGAATAAAGAAGGTTCAGACTAAAACATATAAAATTGCAAAACATTTAAAAAAGGAAAAATACAGGAACAAAAAGATGGGGAATAAAAATACTAACGAAATATTTAACTTGAAATCTAAATCATTTAACACAGCTCAATAGCGATGCAATGGGAAATAAAATACTTCATCCCACTTCAACATATCGCTCCAAACAGGTCAATTTCACTATATAGTTTGCATTCAAAAGAAAATTAATTGACAGAACAGAATTCTCACCAATTGCACTGAGAAATAAGAAAAACAATTAAAAAACTAAATGAAGAACAATGAAAAAATAAACTGTACTCACACAAAATCAACACTATCATAAAAGACACAGCTCAATAGCAATACAATGTATCACAAAATAATTAAGGTGACTGTCTACATTCAAAATGTAACAGAGAACTGGAAGTATCATTAATGACCCGAGTAACATAACACTACCAAAATACAATACTAACGTTAATTGCAGTAAGAAGAACTGAACTACCCTTATCAGTGCGAAGTTTTGATTTGTAAAAATATTAATAAATAAATTCTGCTTGAAATTTCTGAAAAGTAAGTTGTTTCTTTGATTGATTTTTGTGGGATATGGTGCAGCAAAGGTTATAATCCTGTTTAAATAATGTATTTCATTCAGTAGATGTCAAAGTACTTTAGTTTCTGCAGGAATATTCTGAACACTTGTGTATTAGCTACTATTGCTTCCAAGAGTTCTTTGAAAGTAGTATTCAGCTGTGGATTTATCTTGAGAGTATTATATAGATGATTTCCTTGGGAGGAGTATTTGTTACAATTTAAAAGGATATGTTCCAGATCGTTGATATGGTTACATGTGCTACAAATTGCATTATCCTGTAGATGGAATTTGTATAAAAGCCCTGGAGTTATGATCATTTTACATATGATTCGAATGATAAGAATTTCCTCTCTTCTGGTTCTTGTTCACTTGGATATTTTGTCTATTGTCGGAATGTTTCCCAAGTCTTCAAAATATTTACCTGAATAAAAAAATAGAAATTTTTGTGTATGCTGATTAAAATGCTCTTGTGCTTTAAGAAATTTCAATCGTGATATTCTTTACTTACTCTCAATTAACATTTTGCTTAATATCATGAAGCACAAGTGGTTGTAAGTAGCATAGATTGTCGAATGCTAAGTTTGAAAATAAACTTTATTATATAAAATCGAGTTTGGAGTACAAATTCCATATAAACAGTTTCCTTTATGAGAAAACGGTATTCTTAAGTATGTTTATAACCTTTCTTTAATCTTTTAGTATTTGTAATTTTTATTAAACACGATGTAAGGTACGCATTCGAGGAATTTTATTTAAAATAGGGAATACTTATTTCTGTTATCATATTCTTTACTAATATTAAATCGGTTGAAAGACGTAATGAAAGATCTGTTGAAGGACGTCTCGGAGTCCAATTTTAATTCTATTTGCCTTGAAAATGTTCTTTATAAGCATTAGGTTGCCGATATTATAGAATGAGATATCCAAAGTAAACTTTATTTAAATCTTGAACCAGCGCAGGCATCTCTGTAAGTATGTTGAATCAGGTGATAATAGTTCAGGAATCCGCAAACGTTTTGCTACAAATGTCGCAATAAAAATTCGAAATCCATGATAAAGTAAATAATTTAATTTGATTCCTTTAAATACTGAATCATTTTTTTTAATTCTATGATGAAACAAGTGGACGAAATAGTTATGCTTTATCATATTTATATTTATATATGAGATGTTTCCATTGCATAACAATAAAAATTGAAATTACATATATAAAATGACAACAATACATATAAACCAAACATCAAGTAATTGTTTTCAAATATATAAAAAAATTAATGAAAAACATGATTCTGTAATCCATTGTTATGGTAATGTTTAGAATTATGTTATTGGTGCTACTTTTATTTAAGCAGTTATTTAAATATAGAACTGTAAAAGTTTTTTGGCCATCTGAAGGGGCTATTGTTTTATGTAGATTACTTTTGGCGTACTAGATCATTTTTCGATTTTTTTTATCGTTTGTTTCAATTTTAATCACATTTAGCTTAAATATATTCAGTTTAATATTTAATCGTTTGCTTTAATTTTAATTACATGCGACTGATATAATTATCAATTTAATAATTTATCGTTTGCTTTAATTTTAATATCGAAAAAGTTCACTATTGTCCATTTCTCGATATTTCATCGTTTACTTTAATTCTTATATTTAATTGAGTAATTTAATAATAATTATTAAAAAAAGCGCACCTTCAGTAAATAAATCCTTTCTTTGCTAAACTTTGCATAGAGCTTTTTATTTTTATTTTCGTATTATTATAGATACTGAAATATATATTACAAATCAACTGATATTACGTGAGGTTATCCAAGTAAAAGTGACCAATCGTTAAACTTTTTAATAAAATAATAAGAAAATTCTTAAGCGAATAGCTCACATATAATTTCGAGAAATCCCAATCAGAGGAACTTGTGACCACGAATTATTTACTGGATGGCATGGAATTAACAAACATCCACTTCTTTTATACTAAAAATCTAATGACACTTAGCACAAATTTAACACCACTAAAAGACAAAAAGGAAGTATGAAATGGACTTTAAAAGTCCTTCGAACTTAATGATCTTAGGTGCATTCTATATCTTTGTTTTCCAAAGGACTTAAGCGCTGACAAGATCTTTACAACTAGAAGATGCAACTGCTTCACAGAACATAATTTTTAAAAATATTTATAAAATATTCAATTCTTACAGAAAATAACAAAACACTTAAAACTTATTCGAATAATTTATTGAATATTAATATCATTAACATAATAAGTTAATCTGACAAAAAAAAAAAAAAAAAAAACGCTAGAAAGTAAAAAGATTTACTTGGAACTATTCTTTTCAGACCATTTTAAATTGGATAAAATCTAATAAACATGTATAAGTTCTCATTTTTACTATGTAAAATTTCGTTACCGGTGTAACATTATTTAAAATACTAAAGTGGAGTAAAAAGCCCATATGAATTAAAAAAGATGTAATAAATTACCCCTTTTTTACCAAATAATTTCCTCTTGCTTAAGAAAAACGATAAAATATCATAACATTATTGCTGAAGGGCTATAATAATAGACGAAAATCGTAATTTTAAATTAGAACTCATTTTTAATTATGTAAAAACCGAATAAAATCACTCCACAAAAATAAATCCGTATTAAACTCTACTAATCTTGTGATGTTGGTGAAAGTAATATAATTCTTAAAATTTGATGTAATTGTTAAATAATAAAAATTTTAGTTTTTAGTTCTTCACGTCCACAATAGATGGGGCTGCTAAAGTTATGGAAGTTCTCGTTCTGCTCGCTTATTTAGAATACAGTTAATATTATGTATTGCTCTATTGTTTGCGTCGGTCCAGAGAATAAATTTTGACTTAATCTGCAGTGTTCAAGAAATATATCTGTCAAGGAAAGATGTATATTTGTTATCAGAAATAAGAATACAGTCTGTAGAAAAGTCCTTTAAAATGTGTGCACATTTTTTTTTTTTAGATTGATAAAAGTATTTTTGTATTTATTTCATTTATAACTTTTCTCTTTCAAACCATACTATCGTGTTGCAATAGTGTAAAAGGAAATCATTGATTTATTTAACAAGGTTTCAATGTAATATTTAAGCGTTCGAGAAGTATAAATGTGTTAAATTTCATATTTAGACGAAAGCTTAAAAATAAATTTATTTTAGATGTCTTCATATATTTCATTCCACATGCTTCGAATATTAAATTTCTCTTAAAAAGAATTAAAAAGTAGTTTAAAAATTGCTCATGGGCCCCGGAAATTAATTCTTATAAATGGCACTTCTTATCCAAGAAGTGAAACTGTTCATTATGAAAGATAAAAATGTTCAGGTGAAATGAGTTGCTTATCCTCGAACAGTAAATCGTGATTTTCGTTAGAAAAGGAATGAAAAAGCTTTTCTGTTGTAAAAACTGTAAATTTAAAGTAGATTTCTTGTTTATGCTATTACTTACATCAACCTAGAATTTCAAGAAAATGATATCTGGAAATTTTTTATTTACCCTTTTTCTGGTTAATTTAACAACAAGAAAATCTTTAAATTTTTTTTTTATTTAAATAGAATATCAAGTTTCACTGAGTAAAAGAAATTAATCGTATATTGAAAAGAAAAAGGATTATTTTCTTCCATTTTTTGCATATATATGTATAAATACACAACTATAATACTTCTTTAACCGTTGAACTTTTAAAACGCGTCTTATTTCAGTAGTAGCAAAATAAAGATAATATTTTATTGTTTTACGTAATTTATTAATATTACGCGAAGGGAGAGGCAGATAAATGGGGAAATGACGGCGGATTGACACTCGTCTACACGTCGATCTAAGCAAATTGTATCAATAATTAATTGAATATAATATAGAAGCAAATATTCAAACAGAAGAAAACGTTTCTTACTTACAAAAAGAAAGTATTAGACGTTAATTTTTTTTATATAGATTACAGAAAAAAATATAATAGAAAGTTTATTTTTGAATTACTTTTATATTATACATATACAAAAACCCAAAAGAAACAGTGAAACATTTAAATATGAGACAAAATTACCTGAAAAATACTAAACCTATCAATGATTACAGAAAGACAGATTATCCTGGTTAAGTATTATATATATATATATATATATATATATGATATATGATATATTCCATGAGAAAGGAAATATTACAATCTAAATAATAAAGCATTGGAATTTTTTTTTGTAGAAAAACGCACATGAAATGCATTACAGAGTAAGAAGGATTGGCACCAAACTCCTGCCAAATGAGCAGCGACCTCTCATCAGAAAAATAGACAGATTACTAATACAAGAAAGGCAATAAAAATATATTAAAAAGGAAAAATGTTAAGTGTAAAGTGAGGAAGGTAATTTAAAAATTCAAAACATAAATTTAAAACTAGCCTTTTTAATATAAATAAACGACAATTAAATAGCGATAAAAAGCAATGTATCTTCTCGATATCTTTGCAATTTGAAATTTTAATACTTTAATAAGTGCAATTTTTCGCTGCCATTTTGAGTTATTCCATTCATGAAATCGTAATCATGAATTGTAATGATCTGGAAACAAAACTTTTTTCTCCATATATGAAAGAAATAGTTGATTTCTTTGAAGTTTCTGAAAAATATAGCATTTTATTGTTGAACAAGTATAAATTAAATGAAAAATCAATTATGATTCTACTGAAACTAACGTTATACTAGTATATATACGTTTCTTGAAGAATTTTCTTTTTTTTCCCTTCTAAAATATAAATATAAATAACTTTTCCAAATATAAAATTAAAATGCAAATAAGTTTTTAAAAATGGTTCTGTGCAAAATTTTGCAAAGA
Organism: Nephila pilipes; assembly: GCA_019974015.1. Lineage (NCBI taxonomy): Eukaryota > Metazoa > Arthropoda > Arachnida > Araneae > Nephilidae > Nephila > Nephila pilipes. Next base: position 64,551 of record BMAW01050970.1, on the reverse strand, counting down.
ACAGATTAAGCCACCCAAGGTGTGCTTCTTTTATAGTTGTTGTTAAATTTCTGAATTAAATATAAAAATTAAAGTAAGCGATGAATTACAGAAAAATGGGCAAAAGTAAACTTTTCCCTTATTAAAATTAAAGGAAACGATAAATTATTTAATCTAATATGTTTAAACAAAATATAATTAAAATTAAAGCAAACGATAAATTATTAAAATGAATTTTATATCAGGTGTATGTAATTCAAATAAACGGAAACGGTAAATTATTAAATTGAATATATTTACTCTAAATGTAATGAAAATTAAAGCAAGCGATTAAAAATTTAAAAGTGATCTAATACGCCAAAATTGATCCACCAAAAACTATAGCCCCTTGGGTAGCTAATAAAAATTTTACAGAAATGTTTAAACTGTATATGTGTTAAATAATTTAAATGTATTATTTCAATTGTTACAATGGTATCCAGTCAGACCCATCTTGGCCTCTATCTCAATCGGAATTGTTTTAATATGGCTCAGCCTCAAGTGGTAAAAAAAAAGTCCACTATCTAATGAATATGAATTTAATTGATTTTAGTTATGATTTAATTTATTTAAAGAATGGACATGGTAATTATAATCCTTATTTTTTATGACAAATTGCTATAATAAAGGGTTATAAATATACCGAAATTAAAATTGTAATAATCATAGATAATAAATATATAAACTAATAATTAAATAATTATAAATAATCGAATGCAACAACTAAGCAGTTGTTATGGAGAAGTAATTACTTTTGCTTAAACAAACACAATTTGTACATAATATTTAGGGTTATTTATGAAGAAATGTATTTAATATGTCTCAAAATGACATAATTTTACCATGTACATCTATTATTCCTTAGATTTATTTTTGAATCAATCAATCATTTCTAAGCCCCTTTTTGTTGCACTTTTAAGATTCTCTCAGTGAACCGCAGTTGAAGTAACTTTTTATAACTATTTCACTTGCATAACATAATTTAGCATAATTTTGTTATGAGAAATTTTTAGCACTAGTTGCGTTCTTTTCGTTGTAATGGAAAACAATTTATTTTGATTTTTGTTTTTATGTTTCATTATATTTTTGTATGCATATATTTTATTCAAAACGCATGAAGGTTTTGTCAGAGATTAACAGGTCAATTGAAAAATCCCTGGCCTACCATAGTAAAACACATTTTTTGCCAAAATTAGTTTTTTTATTCAACATAATTCCCTTCAAGGGTGATACACTGATTATAGCGACCCTCCAACTTTTCGATACCATTTTTGTAGTACGATTTGTCCTTTGCTTCAAAATAGGCCTCAGTTTCGGCAATCACCTCTTCATTCGAAAAAATTCTTCCCAGCGAGCATTCTTTTGAGATCTGAGAACAGGAAATAGTCACTGGGGGCCAGATCTGGAGAATACGGTGGACGAGGAAGCAATTCGAAGCCCAATTCATGGATTTTTGCCATCGTTTTCACTAACTTGTGACACTGTGCATTGTTTTGGTAAAACAGTACTTTCTTTTTCTTCAAATGCGGCCGTTTTTCGGCTATTTCTTCCTTCAAACGGTCCAATAACGCTATGTAATAGTCGCTGTTGATGGTCCTTCCTTTTTCAAGATAGTCAATGAAAATTATTCCATGCGCATCCCAAAATACAGACGCCATAACCTTGCTAGCCGACTGTTGCGTTTTCCCACGCTATGGAGTGGGTTCATCGTGTGCAGTCCACTCGGATGACTGTCGATTGGACTTCGGAGTGATATGATGGAGCCATGTTTCCTCCATTGTCACATATCAACGCAAAAACTCGGGTTTATAACACGCTTGGTCATCTTCAAGCACTGCTCCGAATCATCAACTCGTCGTTGTTTTTGGTCAAAAGTGAGCTCGCGCGGCACCCACTTTGTATAGAGCTTTCTCATACCCAAATATTCGTGAATGATATGATGTACACGTTCAGTTGATATCTTTAGAGTGTCTTTTATTTCATTCAATTTCAATTGACGGTCATTCAAAATCATTTTGTGGATTTTTTTAATGTTTTCGTCGGTAACAACTTCTTTTGGGCATCCACTGCGTTCACCGTCTTCGGTGCTCATTTCACCACGTCTAAACTTAGCATACCAATCCTTGATGGTTGATTTTCCTGGGGCAGTGTCCGGAAACTCGGCATCAAACCAAGTCTTTGCTTCAACTGTATTTTTTCTCTTCAAAAAGCAATATTTTATCAACACTCGAAATTCCTTTTTATCCATTTTTTTCACACTAACAAAAGTTGCTTCAATTAAAATGCTATAATTCACAAACTAATGATCCGACAGCGGTCAAATTTATACACGCATCTTTTGAGGGTTAGGGCTAACTAAAAAACATGTGGATTTAATTCTAGTAGCGCCATCTATGTGTCAGGCCTGGGATTTTTCAATTGATTTGTTATTATAGAAGGAAGCGGTGTTTCTCTCTCGAATTTAAACCCGTTTCATTTGTTTCGTTTAACCTTATTTACTGTTAAATGGTGAAAAGCAATAATCGTATACATTGATACATTTTGTTTTCCCTCAATTTAATAAGTATGTTTCGACGGGATTTTTTTTGTCGAGAAAGACATATATTAAAAAGTGATATTGAATAGAAAGTAATTAGAGAAATATTTATGTATTCCATTCATAAAACGATATATTTAAACAGAAAAAAGTCTTCTAAAAATCACGACTCGAATGAAACTTTTGCGGTTGAAAGAAATTGTTCGTTTCGTTCTTCAAAACAATATCTTTTGTCAGCCTTTTTTTTTTTATTTTTAAGTATTTTCTACGATAGTTGCTGCTTTCATTGTAACGGAAAGAAAAAGTCATTCCGCTTCACTTATAATACTGAAGGGTTTTTTTTTTTTTTTTTTTACCAAAACGTTTACTTTCAATATGTTTTGCTAAAAACTACAGTATTTTATTTTTTGAATATTGTTATTTATTAAAATTAATTAAACACTCAATGGATTTATTTTTCAATTTCAAAAGGTGGAGAAGTTGCATTATTTATTCAAATGAATTGAATATAACTGATGATAATGTTTCGAAATCTTATAGAAGTTAAACTCTTATCAGATAAATTATCCAAATACTGTTAACATGTCCAAAAATTTCGATGAAAACTCTTGGAATTAATATATACCGTTACATAAACATGAGATGAAACTTCCCCACAAGGGTTCTTTCATGAAGGAAAATAAACATTTATAGAAGTGTCATCAGTCAGCCAGGGAAGCTAGAACTAGTGAAATAGCAAAGCTAGTTAGCCTTACGTCTAAAGTTTAGGTAAATGTACTCTCAAGAAATCAATATAATTTCTAGAATTTTCCAGAATGTTATTTACGTTTCCAGAGAAGTATTCCAGACTATGCCGCTGTGATATAAAGACATGTCTTTTTATTCTGTGGAAATTCTCAGCCAAATTTAAAATGCTTCCAGATTATTAATCCCATTATTCATATATATGTTGTTTAATAAATCATTTTTTTCATATATCTATTTTGTCTTCAATTCAACCTGTTAAAGGAATTTCGCGTGACAATAGATGGAACTATATTCTTATTTTCTTATTTCTGCTAATGTAAAATACACAGCAACTGGGCTTCGATATGCTATGCATTGCCTGAGATGTTAACAAAGAAAGGCCGTTCCACTTCTGTCGGTGGGCTATTTAGTAAAAGTCTATCCCGGCAAATGGGATAGACTTTTGTTTTACGATTTCTAATGTCTCTACAGGAATATAAATGAATCGTGGTCTTTACTGACAACCTAAATACACTCTAAAACAAAAACAAAAACAAAAAAAAAAAAAAAAAAAGAACGCACCAAGAAAGAGTTCTTAATGGAAACAAAAATTGGTGGATAGGAAAATTATGTACAGAACAGAAAATGATTAAAATTGCAGGAAAATTGAATAATTTATTTCAGAGTTTCATAGTTACAAAGTAACGAGCTCATTAAAGTGTTTACCCACCTCTAGCGAGGATGCAAGGTGTCACACGACATGACATAGAGTGATAATGCTCCCTGATCGTTCCCTACGGTATTTCTTGCAAACTTTGCACCAATGGTCAAGGTAGGTCATTAACATTCCCTGGTAGTTGCATTCTCCTTCCCATCATATCCCATACATATTCGATTGGAGAGAAGTGGCTGGCCATTAAAGTGTTTGACAAGCTGTAAAACAGTTCATAGCAACACGTGCCGTATGTGGTCTGGAATTATCTTGCTGAAAAATAAGACTAGGGTACTGCAAAAGGAACGGTAGCAAAACAGGTCTCAGAATTTCTTCGACGTACCGCTGTGTTATTTGTCTCTAATGACGACCAAAGGGTTCTAACTATTGAAGGAAATTCTACCCCAGACCATAACTCCTGGTTGAGGGCCTGAGTGGACTATTCCTCCCCAGGCAACATTATTCCAACTTGATCGTGCCAAGCTCCACTGTAATATCGTTCGACAGTGTGCAGGCGTGAGTGGCAGGTAGGGGTGGTCAGTACGATGTGGTAGGTACGAGCGTAGATTTTGCTCTATCCGCTGTCTGTGAATGGTTATGGTTGACACTCGAGTGTGGGTCGCTCGTCTGATAGTTGATAAAGATGAATCAGGCACTGTGACAGCTGATCTCACAATCACTGTGTCCTCCTGATCTGCTGTAGCCCTAGGTCCAACGCTACAATCACGATGGTGAAATCTGCCATTGTCCACCCATTCTAACCAGCATTTTCTAATCGCCACATCGCTTCGACCCATATGTTGAGAGATTCTTCGACTTACCCAACCTGCCTCTTTCAATCTCATGATACTTCTTTCAAACTCTGTCAGTTTCTCGTAATGAGGTCGAATCCTGCGACGAGGCATTTTTTCAATCGTTGAAAAGTATCTTAATTTGCATTGCAACAGAAAATGTGACCATCAGATTTAGAATCGCTTCTTATATACATCTGCTGAGTGCTCAGTTCCGTTATTCATTCGTTGGACACCAAATTTTTATTATTTGCATGTTGGTTCCAAATGTTTTTGCATACGAAATCTCATTACAATCGGGCAACTCCCTCTTGGTGCGTCGTTTTTATTTTGTTATAGTATATATATATATATGTATATATATATATATGGTTCTGGCCACAAAATGCAACATCCAGAAGTACCAGAGAGTCACAGCGAAATTTATTTGGCAGATAACATGTTGTATAAAGATCGAACGATTAAAATTACAGCCTCTTGTGAAGTATGGATGATGATAAAATCAGTAGTTAGTGTAGCCGCCATTGTTGGCTTTAACAGCTGCCGCATAACTCGGCATAGAATCAAAGAGGCTTTGGATGTATCCTTGGGGTACAGAAGTCCTTGCGGCTTCCACATATTGCCAAAGTTGATCTAGTGTAGCAGCGGGGGGTGTATCCCGGGACAGTCGTTGTGCAAGCATGGACCACACGTTTTCGATTGCCTATAGATCGGGAGAACAAGCAGGCCAAGGAAGCAATTCAATTTGATGGGTAAAGAAGAATTCTTGAACATTGCGTGCCACGTTTGGTCGCGTATTATCCTGTTGGAATATGGCTGATGGCAAGCGCTGAAGGTATGAGCGGACAACGGGCTCGAACATCTCAGAGATGTAGCGCTGGCTGTTCAGTGTACCAGTAATGCGTACTAGAGGGGTGCGGGAGTGAAATCGAATACCAACCCAAACCATGATACCGGGTGCAGGACCAGAGTGGCGATGCATACCGCAACAGTTCAGCAGCCTCTCCCCACGGTGTCTCCAAACGCGAATCCGACCATCGTGTTGTTGTAGGCAGAAGCGAGATATGTCAGTTAACTCAATGTCGTTCCATTCCGTTGTCCTTGTAAGCCGTTCATCGCACCATTTGCGGCGCAAACGCCTATTGTTTCGAGTGAAGGGTAAACGAAGTCGAATGGTACGAGCGGACATCGAATGATGCTTAGCAGACTGAATCTGTTGTGCTATGGTTTGTGATGTGGCTGCGAGATCCATCACTGCCATGCGCACAATCTGCCTGTCATCACGGGCAGTGGTGTAACGAGGTGGGTGCGATCGGACCCGTCGGTCTGTCGTTTCCTCCAGCATCCAGCGATCAAAGATTCGCATCACAGTTGCTTGGTTTTGTCCAACACCTTGACCGATTTCTCTGAAGGATACTCCGCAATTCCTGTGGTTACTGTTCCTCCTTGGTCGAATTCAGAAACTTAGTCAAAAGACGCTTGATGTCTTCCACGAGGCATAAGTAAACAGCTTACGCAAAAAAACGCAGGGTAAGAAAATTGCTGTACTTCAAATCGCCAATCTGTTCTCACTTTATATAGGGCTTGCGAGTGGCGCTACGGTCGCCGATGATGTGCATCTGAGCTGCAATGCTAATGATTTGCATAGTTCAAACGCATGATGTAAATTTCACATGGTTTACATGCTTCCTTCATGGTGTTGCATTTTGTGTGGCCAGCAGTATATATATATACATACATACATACATACATATATATATATATATATATATATATATATATATATATATATATATATATATATATATATTTAATCATGCAATTACTAATATGTTCTCACCTTGAAGCTTTAGTAGGATTGATTTTATTTAGGTATTCTAAAATTTAAGTTCATTTTGGATGGTTGTAATATAATATATGACACCGGTTGGAGAGGAAAAATTGTGATTGCTAATGTGTTGAAAGAATCGCTGTTAGGATTCGCTTGTAAGACGCAATGGCGAAAAGAGCTCCGAGACACATAAAAGTATTCTTGTTTTGTTAAATATCTGGAGTTATCCTTATTCCCACATGACCATTACTCAATTAGCCAGGAAGGAAGTTAGAAAGTAAGAAAGTTAGATTAGAGATGGAAAGGAAAATGGTATCAGAAGGGTTCTTTATAGGAAACAATAGGGGGGGATGAATGTAATGGGCGTAGATGAACAGGTCACACTCCCATTAATTGTCTGTTCACGATGGTTCTTCTATACCTATTTCAAGTCCACCGGATATTTACCATCGGAAATAAAAAGTGTTTAAACGGTTTGAAGCCGCAACCTAATATGTAACATAATATATTCGCCGATTTAATATCATTAAAAGTTAACTTATATTTATAAATTTTAATGTATGAAGAACATATTGTAAATGCTTTATAAATTTTAATTTCATTTTTTAAAAAAACGTTGTGTCGTTAAATAGTGTGCTTAAAATTTTTTTTATTTATAAATATAATTTTACAATCTTAAAGTGGTTTTTTTATTGTCCTTGTTAATTGTTCAGAAAAGCCTTTTGAATTAATTTTACTCTGTAATAATGATGTTAATATAGAACTTAGCGAAACATTCTATGTTATAACTAAGATATTATCTGACCTTTGGATGAGCAAAGTTTTTGATTGAATATCATATATGTATATTTTAAATTTGAATGATATTAACACCACAAAGTAAGTAAAAAAAAAAAAGCATTCACATATAAAAAGAGTAAAGAAACGGAGCTAAAATATCTTCAAATACAAGCGGATGTGGAAAATATATTATTGGTTTGCATAACCCTTATTTGAGTGAGAACATTGGTTTGACACTTGCTCAGAAGTTGATAATTTAATACGAGAAATTTAAATACATTACATGAGGATTTAAAACAAGCAATAGTATAAGTTGGAGAATTACATTTATGTGAGGGACGTTTTCTTAAGGATGAGTTTAAGCGATTCGTTTAAAGTGTAAAAAGTTTAATAAAAATAAATTAAAGACAAGTTTAAGTTTTAAGAAATTTGGATGTTGCTAGAATTTCAAGAATGGAAGTAAAGGGGAAATTTTTTAATTCAGTTATTAAATGTTAAGAATTTAATGATTTTAAAAATTTAGAAAGCATAAGAAAATTAAAATCGGTGAATATCAGCTATTGCAGAGACTTCTTAACAATAGCGGAGACAACTGGTTTGAAGATATCATGGAAGTTGTTTGGTTTGAAGGGTTTTCCTCTAGGTGCCGAGAGGATGAACTTTCATTGGTTGATGGGAATGGCTTCTATCTAGAGTGAGCGGTTCAGTGTGTGTTCAATAGTTTTTGGTTGTAATGGGATATTAAATGTAGGAATTGAATTAGAAATTATTAATTAACTAAGATTTCACGTTGTCTATGTAGTAGTGGGTTATTTCTTAGGGGGGTGTATTTATCTATGGCTTGAATTGTTCTGTTTATGGTTGTGTCTATTTTATTGAAGAATTTTCTTTTGAGTTTTATGAGTTAGGTAATTTATCGATTTTCTAATATTGATAATTCTCATGTTCCAGCTTGCTTTTACTATTGTTTGATTTGCTACTGTTTGCGATTTTTCTTGTTTAGAGCGGTATTTGCTCAATGTGACCAGACTGGACAAGCATAAGTCAGGATAGGTCTTATTATCAGAGTATAGTTAAGCAGTTTATTACGCCTACTTAATGTAGATTTACATGAGATAAGGAAAAATACATCATGTACTACAGTTTTATATTGTTTTTTAAATTTGTGTAACATGTTGTTCAAAACTGAGTTTCTTATCAATTTCAAATGGAAGCCAAAGCAACTCATTTCCAGATAATACAGATTGGCGATTAACCCATTCTCTCCCAGCGTATCACACGGTCCGTGTGTGTCTTCTACGGCCCAACGTATCAAAAGAGATACGCTTGGTGAGAACGTTTTATTTGATTTTTTTAATGTTATTTTATGGCGTTACAATACCGCGAAATTTATATAGATAGATTATTTGGAGTATTGACCATGGTGATATGGCTTGGATTTCACTTCTGGCTACCAGGAGGGGGGTAATTGTTAAAAGCACGTGTTGAGGCGTGGCTCTTTAAATGTAAAAACATGTTTTAAAGGGTGCACTTGCTTTCGGTTTGCTTTTTTTCTTTCTTGCTTGCTTATTAGAAATTCGAAGGAGAATTTATGGCTCTTTATGGGGTTAGGGCTTTTGGTAGCAGGTGTTCTCAGCTGTTCGTTTCATTCGGTCGTTTCTTATTTGTAGCGACAGTCATGATGAAAAGAAAGTATTTATCTGATACTGAGATTTTCGAATTAATGAATGAATCTGACAGTGATGTTAGCGAAAATAATCCAAATCTGTACATAGACATTAAATTAAAAAAAAAAGAAGATATGCCCTTTGTTCAAAATCTTGCGTTAAGCGACAAAAAATGCGTGTAAGACATGTGACATTGGACTATGCATTATTTTTTTTTTTATAAATACAGCAAAATAATATTTATTTTTTATATCTATACGTTCCATGTAATGGTACCTCATTACACCCTGAAATTTATGTAAAAAATGTAAATATATTTTGTATTTTCTTAAAAGATATGATTTTTAAGTAATTATTTTATGTGAAAACGTAGAATTTTCGATTAAATCTTTTTTTCTTTCGTATATATTAAGTTTAATGCATTTTAAATAATATATTTTAACATATTCAATTTTTAAAAACAAACGATTTAATCTAAAATGATACTTTTTTTAAAAATATTATCTATTCAACTTTTAAAAGTAAACGATTTAAACTTAAAGCCATACTTTTTTCAATGTTTTTTATTAAGATATATTTTTTTGGCAACACCAGATCATATTTTTGATTTCAGATAATTTACTGGCAAAAAACATAAAAAAATAGAATTGAGTTTGGTTCCAAGAGGTAAAGACGAACGTTAAAAAATGGTGCTTGTGTAAAATTGTGTATTTGATTTATGTTTGAAAAGATGTGCGCAAATAAATGTGATGTCCTGAAAACAAGTCATCTTTATTAATAGTCTGCAATACAGTACAGACAATTATTTGGAGGTTCCACCGAAGATAGTAGAAATTCAGATGTGCTTATTCGAATGGCGGTAGTGCTGGTCTCAACAAGATGAATTGGAGTGCTTACTTCAATCAAATAATGCTGGTCTTCTGAGTTTCTAAACTGGAAATGAAGATATTTGGAATTGCCTGTGAAGAAGTTGTTTAGTAAAAATTACCTGTTGCTGAATTTATTTTTTCCTTTTGCGCGAAGGATTATCTGGTAGTGAAAGTTATTCGACTTCAAGCACCATTTTTTTTTTCGCCTCCGCGGACAGTTTTCTGTGCTGTTCTGACATCATATACTGCATTTACTTAGTCAAGAATTAGTATCATCTTTTCCAAGTGGCTTAGTTATTAATTTTGTATTTGATTATTATGTGTATGAATTTGTTTGTGGAAATGTTTTTCTTCGTAGCCAACCAGGCTTAATATATTTTTATTGGGTTGCCAAACTGGTAACGTTTTGTTACTTCTCGCCAAACAGGCATAGTACAACTATAGAGTTGCCAAACTGGTAAAGTTTCTCTTTGTAGCCAACCAGGCTTAATATAATTTTATAGGGTTGCCAAACTGGTAACGTTTTGCTTATGTTTCGCTAACCAGGCGTAGAATAATTTTTTTTTCACATCTCTGTAGATTTGTAAATTTTATATTAAAATAATGCATTACGAAATTTGTGAGTTATTTATGGTTGAAGATAATATGTATTTCTTAAAGTCAATATAAGAGAGAGTTTATTACTGACTGGGTGAAATATTGATGAGTTTTTTTGAAGGTTATTGTGATTTGTTATTTTCAGTATTAAAACTACTTGATGTATATTTAAGATATTTTGAATTATTTAATTTTACTTTTTCTTATTCTGTATTGTGTATTCTTGAAGATAATAGTATTTAGAGCATTTTGAGACACAAAAAAATAGATTGTTCCTTTGAGAAGTAACAATTCAGTTCTTTAAAATTATAGTTATTGATATAAGCACAATTTTCGACAGAGAACATTTTAAATTTGTAGTTAAGGTTCTCCAACATGGCTTTCTTAGCTAGAAGTAGGAAACAGGATTTACAAGTGTTAGCTGAAGAATTGGTTTTGAACGTAAAACTTGAATTTAAAATTATTCATTTATATAAACTGATTGTTAAAAATCCTGATTATAATGAGGAATTTACAATTCAATTACTTGGTGCCATTAAAGAAGAATGGGAAATGAAGGAAAAATTGGGAAAAGAAGAACATTAAAGGAAGGTAAAACTGGAAAAAGAAGAAAGGAAGGAAAAATTGAAAAAAGAAGAACGAGAGAGGAAGGAAAAACTGGAAAAAGAAGAACGGGAAGAAGAACGAGAAAGGAAGAAAAAACTGGAAAAAGAAGAATGATAGAGGAAGGTAAATCTGGAAGATAGAGCACGAGTTAGAGCCTTTGAGCTGGAAAAACTGGAACTGAAATTAAGAGCTGCAGGTATACCACCTGGAAATTCCATGCAATTATGTGATCAATCTATGAAAAACAAAATTCATGATGTCGTGCCGCGTTTTAATCTTAAAGAAGAAATTCCCGATTTAAAAAATGATGAAGAGATTTTACCACCATCTAGTGAAGATTTTGCAATTAAAGAATTAATCAAAGTTAATTTGAAGGAATTCTGTAAAGAACCACGTGCAGTTCCTTCAGTAATTGTCCATGCAGAGAGTTTTTAACCTGAAAACAGGATAGAAAATATTGAACAAGTTCCAGAAAATCATATTCAGCTTGAACTGAATGAAGATTATTTTGGTGAAATGAATGAAAATCCTGAACTGAACAATAAGGCAGATCAGAATATCCCTTTTGCTAGATCTGAAACATCAAGTTAAGATGAAGGAGATAATCAAGTTAACACTTGTTATTCAAAAAGAAAAAAATGCTGTAAAGAAATGCATTCTTCTAAGAAAATGGGTTCAAAATATTTCGTAAACTTCCCCAAATTTGATGAAAGTGTAGCTATCGATAATGACAAGGTATATGAGACTAGTACATGTGAAGATAATGAATTACATTGGAAGAAAAAGAGAAATACCTTTGAGAAAAAGTTCATCTTTTCTGACATTTTCAGAAAGAAGTTTTCAGGAACTGAGAAGCGATATACTGTTACAGAGTAAATGTGCGCTGCCAAAGTAATTGCTGTGAAAAAACTACAATCTTATTTGGATGGGCCAAATATATTCATCACCATGATGGACCACAATATTTTAGTTTGGTTTATTAATAATGTAAAATTGAATCTGCAGAGGGAGATGGCAATGGCTTTACAGTCTTATAATTATACGGAAGTTCCTGGTAGTGTCAAGAGCCATAAACATACAGATACTTTAAGTCTCACTCCATGGTCTGATTAGAGAAATTATATTTAAAATAATATACTTTCAGACTTTGAGTATAGGCATTTACTCTTTTACAAATTGGCTTACTGTTTGTATTGTTTTATCAACTTTCTTCATCACAAATTGTATGTAATTCATATTCATTGTACATTATCAAAAGCTGCATACCAGTGAAAATTTGGGCTTACTAATGTTATAATTGTTTTTGTATTTTTTTCATTATAAATTATTGTTTTGTCTAATGTGATGATTATGGATATTACTTTTATTATGTATTCTATTTTATGTTATAACAACTTTAAATATAAACTTTTATAAAAGGGTTTTAATTCGTAGTATCTACTGCAGATTAACAGTTCCATTCAACACCTAGTGGAATAAAAATTACAAAAAAAAAATAGTATTTAGAATTATATTATGATTTTTAGTTCATTTGTGTTTGATATGTACTGTACTTATAAAAAAGTGTTTTTGAATTTTTGTTACGTCAATTATTTTGTGAGAAAGTTATATTCCTGTATGTATTTATGTAAGAGATATTCTTCTTATTATTTATATATGTTTATTATTGATTTTTTATGTAATTTGAGGAATTTAATCTTAGCATATGAAATGGTGTTGTTATAAGAGAACTATTTTATAAAAAAATTAAGTTGCTAAGCAAATCAATTTCCTGAAATAGGAAGAAACAATGATTTAAATTTCAAGAAACTTTAATAAAAAAAATTATTAAAGTTTATTTCGGAGGGGGGGGGGAGAGTTTGTGACATATTCAATTTTTAAAAACAAATATTTAATCTTATTGTGATACTTTTTTAAAATATTATCAATTGAACTTTTAAGGGCAAACGATTTAATCTAATGTGATACTTTTTTTAAAAATATTATCTATTCAACTTTTAAAAGTAAACGATTTAAACTTAAAGTGATACTTTTTTCAATATTCTTTATTAAGATATATTTTTTTGGCAGCACCAGATCATATTTTTGATTTCAGATAATTTACTGGGAACAAACATAAAAAAAAATAGAATTGAGTTTGGTTCCAAGGGGTAAAGACGAACGTTGAAAAATGGTGCTTGTGTAAAATTGTGTATTTCATTTATGTTTTAAAAGATGTGCGCGAATAAATGTGATGTCCTGAAAACAAGTCATCTTTATTAATAGTCTGCAATACAGTACAATATGTAAAAACCAAAATATCCTAATGAATAGCCGATTTTAAAGGAATTTTTTTATGACAGGATTAGGTTTAATATCGTCTGGGCACAGAGTGACATTCCGTGTTAGGAAACCGCGGTCCCAGAGAAGCACTTCTTTTTCTGCTTTTGGTAGCGGATGGGTTAAGGCCTGGAAAACCTATGTGCTCCATGAACTATCAAACTTATATCTCCAAATGCACTATTAATGAAGCAATGCATGCACTAATACATGACTTGACCAATTTTGCTTCAAAATATAACTATTCAATATGGGGCATTTAAAAATAGCTATCAAAAGAACAAATATTAAAAATTTATTATAAATATAAAATTCCGTTTTATAAGAAACTAAATATGAATTTTTTTGTTATCATAAAACTCTTTTAGGTAATATCTAAGGATATTTTTGTTGCAGTGTCACTCATCCCCTTAATAACATACAACTATTATAAGTTAATGAAAACTATCCCTGGCCGATTTTTTAAAAATTTATGATTGACATGGTTCAATGCATTTAAGTAATAAATTTAAATATCGAACAAGAAATCTACAATAAAACCATAGTTTTCCACACAGAACCTTTTCATACCTTATTTTAGGAAAATTATATCTTACTATTAGAAGTCTAAGAGTTCACTTCATTCCTGTGGTATTTTCTCATTCAAACTGAACAGTGTCACACCTCGGGGTAAGAAGCGGTATTTACTAGAATTAATTTTCAGCGTCTTTGTAAAAATTTTAATCACGTATTTTTAATTTTTTAAAAAAGGAATTAAGTATTATAAAGATGTATCAGAAAACATATAAAAATATTTGTTGACAAAATGTATTGCCATCTTAAGATATTACTCTGCTACACCCCCCATATATATATACATATATATATACATATCTATATCTATCTATCTATATATATATATATATAATACACACACATATATATATATATATGTATACAATATATATATATAAAATATAATATATATATCTATATATATAATACACACACA
>BMAW01050970.1:7850-49708 GCA_019974015.1 Nephila pilipes | reverse complement strand
GTTTGATTCCAAAATATTAGAATATAATATATTTATTCCAAAATATTAGAATTTTAATAATTAAAGTGGCAGAAAACCATTTTAACTTACAAAAAGAAGGCATAATAATTAATTATCATAGATTACAGAAAAATTAGAATAGAAAGGAAACATTTAAATTATTTTCTCATACATGTCAGCGTGAAACAAGATGAATAATAAACGTTATTAAACAAACCATTTAAATAAGAGACAAATTTACCTGAAAAATATTACAATTATGACTATGATAGCCAGAAAATTAAACTGACTGAAATCAAAAATTGGAAAAGTCAGTGATAAATGAGAAGAGAACGATTAAGAAAATGAAATATAGCATTTTAAATTTTGATCATGGCTTATTCTTTTTAGGTTAAACAGGATTAACTGGAAACAAACCTTTCCAACAGAAACATGTTGCAAACCGAAAAGGTAAAAACATAAATTCAAATAATCTAAGACACAAAGAAGAAGAAATTTAAATAAAATATATACGTAAACAAACAGATATATCTGATGAGAAAAGAAAAACAACGACCTACACCATTAGGCACCAGACTTTAAAAATCAAATAAACAAAAATGTACATGAATTGCTTAGAGAGCAAGAAAAATTAACACAAAGTTGCCATCAAATGAAAACGGAAATTATAAAGGAAAGTGGAGAGAAATATTCTCTATCACACACTGAGAAAAATAGAAATTGTGCAAGAAATACAGGAAAAAGTTTTAAAAATAAAAAAAGAATGTGCTAAATAAGGGCGAAAACGTTTAAAAACTTAAAACCAGTATTTTAAAAATTAAATAAAGAACGAATAAATAATATAAAATAATGAGTATTTTCAATAGTTGCAATTCGAAAACAATTTTATTGATTAATTCAATACAATTTTATGTTGCAATTTTCCAACATTCTAGTAATGTAATATTAATCATGAAATATATTTTTCTTCAAGAGAATCCTTTTTTTTCTTCGAGGGCAAAGAAATCGCCGATTTCTTTGAAGTTTCTGAAAAACATAACATTTTATTAATAATAGGTATAATGTTAATGAATAATCATGTATAATTCATCTTTGAAAAAAATTGTCATAGACGAGTATATATTTTACTTCTGGAATTTTAAAATCTTGATCTAAATATTAATATTAATAATTTTCAAGTATAAATTAAAACTCAAACATGAAATTGAATCAAAATAATGCGTATTGAAAATATAATTACTCTCTAAAATATGTAATAATTAATTAAATAAACCAAATACAAGATTTAGAAATGGTTATATATTCATATAGACATGACGACAGCATTTAAATACGTTTCTCTTAATGTAATGTATGTAAAGTATTGCCGATCATATATAAAGACAGTTAAAAGCTTGAAGAGCATATATATATATATATATATATATATATAATATTTTCTTCTTCTATATAACGGGACCGCAGTTGCCTAGTGGTCATGGTAACGTGCACGCAAGCTTCTTTATTACCGTCATACCTTGAGATCGAAGATGATATCACTAAGGAACAACAGACGTGTAGCGGTGTTGATGCATGTGAAATCTGCCGAGAGGCTCCAAGTCTTCTTGCGGCATGGCGTGGAAGTTTGGTGAGTAAAATGACTAATCCAGGGAGGCCCTCTTCATTTGATTGAGTCTGAAAAGTATGAGGTCTGTCGCCATTTGCCTTCATGCTGCTTCTAAGTACGATGTTAATAAACAATCAAATGGTAAACATGATATTTCTTTGTTCTATAAATTAATTATTTTATTTTTAGGTAGCCCAAGTTTATTCCAACAGTTGTTTGGGCAGACTTGCAAAAATAAAGTAAATTTCATTTTTTGTTTAGAATGCAATCTTACTCTTGGATATAAAAATGAAAGAATATTCGTTCGAAATCGTATTACGACAACAGGACTAGAGGGGATATCATAAATCCCCCATTGTCGTATTTAACTCAAAAAGTAGTTTCCGATGGAGACACAAATTGGTGGACAGGAACACTATGTCCAGAAAAGAAAATAAATATAATTTCAGAAAAATTGAATGATTTACAAAGTAACGAGCGAGAGTTACAAAAAGTTCAGAGTTATAAAGTAACGAGCTCAATAAGATGTTGACCCGGCTCTAGCCTAGATGAAAGGTGCCACACAACGTGGTATAGAGTGATCAAGCTCCCTGATGGTCTCCTGCAGTATTTCTTGACAAATGTGCTCCAATTGTCGGGGTAGGTCATAAACTTTTTCTGGTACATGCAGTCACCTTCCCATCATTTTCTAGACATGCTCGATTGTAGAGAGATCTGGGTGGCCAAGAAAGTGCTTGAAAAGCTGTTAGACAGTTCATAGAAACACGTGCCGTATGTGGCTTCGAATAACCTTGCTGAAAGAAATGCCCAGGGTACTGCAAAAGGGACGGTTGCAAAACAGGTCTCAGACTGTCGTCTACGAACCGCTGTGCTGTATGTGTGTCTCTAATGGCGACCTAAGGGTTCTAACTATTAAAGGAAATGGTACCCCAGACCATAACTCCTGGTTGAGGGTTTGTGTAGAGTACAATAGTGAAATCAGGATCGGCACGCTGCCCTGGGCGTCTCTAGACAACGTCTTCGATGATCGTTATTACACAGTTGGAAGCGGTATTATCTCAAAACACTATACGTCATCAGCCAACATTATTCCAACCTGATCGAACCAAGCACCACTATAATATGGCTCGACAGTGTGCAGGCGTGAGTAGCAGGTGGCGTTACGGTTGGTACGAGCGTAGATT
Organism: Nephila pilipes; assembly: GCA_019974015.1. Lineage (NCBI taxonomy): Eukaryota > Metazoa > Arthropoda > Arachnida > Araneae > Nephilidae > Nephila > Nephila pilipes. The sequence goes on along the minus strand of BMAW01050970.1, from coordinate 46,918 downwards.
TCGCTCTATCAGCCGTCTGTGAATGGTCATGGTCGTGTGCGAGTCGCACGTCTGATGGTTGATAACGATGAATTAGTTGCTGTGACAGCTGATCTCATAATCGTGATGTCCTCCCGATCTGCTGGTGCCCTAGGTCGACCGCTACCATCATGACGCTTAAATCTGCCATTGTCCACCCATTCGTGGCAGCATCTTCAAATAGCCAACATCGCTTCCACCCATTTGACGAGCGATTCTTCGATTTGTCCAACCTGCCTCTTTCAATCTAATGATACGACCGCTTTCAAACTCTGGCAGTTTCTCGTAATGAGGTTGAATCATGCGGAGAGGCATTTTTTCAGTTGTTGAAAAGTATCTTAAATCGCAATGCAACAGAAAATGTGACCATCAGATTGAGAATCGCTTCTTATATGCATCTGCTGAGTGCGCAGTTCCGAAGCTCTGCAGCTCCCACTATTCATTCATTGGACACTAAATTTTAATCATTCGCATATTGGTTCCAAATGTTTTTGTATATGAAATTTCATTACAATCGGGCAACTTCGTCTAGGTGCGTCATTTCTTTTTTGTTATACAGTGTATATTGATATTAAAAATAATTTCGATTAAAAGAAATAATTGCAGATTGATAAATTCGTCTCTTCTAATTTGGTTTCTTTAATACCTGTTTCTACCTCATTTTTAACGATAATTAAACCTTTGATATTAGCACATACTTTAAAACGGACAATAACATGTAGCCAGAATGTGAAGTAAGCATTTAGAGTTTGACAGGAATATTCAGCATGACAAAAAATATCAGAATTAAATATGAATTGCTGGTGACAAAAAATGGAAATGGACAAAGTTGGAAAATATTGGGAAGATATACTTACGTGCTTGAGTTATTTCATTCTTTCAACACACTGTCTAGTTTTTGCAAGGAAGCAGCTAGGTTAATATAAAATAAAATTTTCTTAAGTGTCTAGAAATTTAAAAAACAAATTATATATTTCATAATCATCGAAAATTCTAAATAGCTGTTTGCAGTTTAAAAAAATGTTATGTATTGTAAATACTATTCGATATTAAATGTCTATCATATGTTTTTAAAAATAAATTTTATGTAAGTAAATTTTTTATGAAATTGATTAAAATTATTCTTTGAAAGAAATCATTAAAAATGTATCAGAATTTTATTTGAATATAGTGCAGTTCCCACAAAAATGTTTAAAATATTTACAATCTTGAATTGCTCAGAATTATACACTGCTCAAAACAATTAAAGGATATTGAGGTTTTGGGTGGATTAAGCGGCTGGGGAATTATTTATTTGATTGATACATGATCGACAGACGAGGTAAGAAAAAAAATCAAGCAAGTTTAGCAGAAAAAAATGCATTTTACTTAGCATTTGGACACAAAAGGAAAAAAAAACACAATTTGTGCATTCGAGAAAAAACGAATAAGAAAGGGTATTTAATTGAAAGAAAAAAGTTTTTAGTAGGGGGCATAGTTTCCGCGGACGGCTAGCAATACTGAACTCCTTTGAGACATGGAGTCAATGAGGTCATTTATAAGGAGCTGGGATATTCTCTCCCACTCCTCCAGAAGAGCTCTTTCGAGTTCTTGGAGAGTTCGTGGGGGTAATAAGCTGCCAGCAACTCATCGGCCTAGAATGTCCCAAACATGTTCTATTGGGTTCATGTCCGGAGAACATGCTAGCCACGATTCTGTCCTCGAAAAGGATATCCTCCCACTAATTTGGCATTATGTTGCCTGCAGTTGTCGTCCATTAAGATGAAGTCATCTCTAATTGCTGCAGCGTACGGGACTACAATAGGTCTTAAGATCTCATCCTTATATCGGCGACCGGTCAGAGTTCCATTTTCAATGATGTAGAGATCGTTGCACCCATCAATGGATATGCCAGCACAGACCCTCACTCCACCTCCACCAATTCTGAAACTTTCAAGCTGAAACTTTCAAGCATGAAAGTTTCAGAATTGGGGGCTTGAGAATCGTGGCTTGTTTCTAGAGCCACGATCCCTCCAAATAAAAATACGCCTATCATCAGGATGAACAGAAAAACGGGACTCGTCAGAGAAAAGAACATTGCGCCATTCATTTCTCCTCCAGTTCACATGCTCGGTTGTCCACTCCCTACGGGCGCGACGGTGCCTTGCTCTTAGTGTAATACATACCGTTGGTCGGCGAGCATACAGTCCTACAACGAGGAGCTGGGTTCGGACAGTATGAATCGAAACTGTGGTGCCAGTAGCCGAGCGAAGGCGTTGCTGAAGAAGAGTGGCATTCATATTTCGGTGTCTCTGAGCCGTTAGCTTTAAATATCTTTCTTCAATGGGCACTGTTGCACGTCTTCGACCTTACCCTGGTCTTCGGCCTGCACTTCCAGTCTCCAAGAAACGGTTCCAGATTCTGGAAAATCCCACTTTGTGCAACTCCAGTAGCTTCTGCTACTTCGGCTTCTGTTTGGCTCCCTCTAACCATCCAACAATTCTCCAGGCTTCTGAATCGGTTAAATGTCTTCGTTGAGACATCCCAATCATTGAAAAAACACACTTATTGAATGTCGATCATTCTTTTCTGCTTTGTCTTTCATTAAATTGAAAGGCGTCGTTTTTGACGTCACACTCAAAATTTGCATACTCCGAAATTTGAAAATGAGAAAAATTTGAATTTGTGACTCTCTTCTTCCATTTTCTACAAAAAAAATTTCGCTTATACCGTTATTTTATATAAGACTTAAAAGATCCTTTAATTGTTTTGATTAGTGTATATTAATTTACATTGTGTTTTATTTTATATATATATATATATATATATATATATATATATATATAGTAAATTGTCAGTCTATCTGACATTTGAAAAGCTTAATTAACTTTTTTATTACTAGGTAACCAATAAAGTTCTTGCAGTTTTAAATGGCCAAAAAGAAAAGGATTTACTAAAAGTGTAGCCTATTGTTAGTCCTTAAGGTAATCGCTATTGGCATCCAGCATTTTCTGCCAATTTGTCTTCAACTGCGCAATCCCCTTGCAATAAAACTCGAGAGTTTTGGACGTCAAGGTGTCTTTGAGTGCAAGTCTGCTTCGCTATTGAAAATCGTCCAAGAAAATGATTGTCGAGGGTGTGGAAGAGGTGGTTATCAGATGGAGGAAGGCCAGATGAGTAAGGTGGATGGCACAAATCGCTGTATGGTGTCCTTGACGACCTGCATGGCATGTATACCGGCGTTGTTATGAAGGAAGAGAACACCTTTGCGTTTCATCAGTGTTGGTTCTTTCTGATGGAATGCATGTCGCACACATTCCAGTTGATGAGTACAGGTCCGCAATGACGTGTGGTCTGTTGGTAACAGCTCATAGTGAACGATTTGAAGACCTGTTCACCAGACACAAAGATTAATTTTGCGTGGGTGCATGGGGTAGTCTTACGCAGTGAGGGACAGTATCCTGGGGTGACGACCAAAGTTTGGAAAGCTTGGAAATGTCATACAGGTCCCACTTTTTGTAACAGGTAAGCACTCGATTGAATATGGATGCTATACGGTGGTGAGAAAGTAACGACTTACACTCGTTGTCTCTTGTGACCTTCCAACAGCATGTGCGGAACCCTCCTGCTTTTGATAATGCTACATCTTACCAAAGAGATGATGATAAAGTTTATCTGTTTCATCCGAAACTTTAAGCAGTTTTGCAAATTCACCACAAATTATACTATTGTCCACCTCAATGGCCGCCTGGAGGACTTCTTATTCTAAGACGTGTGGTTGGCCACTACAAGGTTCATCACAGAGAGATAAATCTTCCAACCTGAATTTTCAAAACCAATGTATAGCAATACGTTCATTCGCAGCATTATCGCCAAATGCTTGATGTGTTTGGCGACTTGATTCACCTGCTGATAAGCCCACTTTGAAGTCGTAAAGCGATCAACACCAAACTAGATCCTTTGACACTTCCATTTGTCTTCGTTACTTTGTGTATTACGATGGATGAAACTGCGGGATGGACTTGCTTTTATTACGGCTGATGCTCCTACTCTCGACTGACCTGTTTTTAAACCCGTGATACACTTTTTGTACATCTATTCTCACTTCATTCAATGGCAAAGCAAAAACGACAAGAGCGTTATTGGTTAACTTGTAATAATAATTCCCTGAGAATTCATTTTTTTTATGAAAAAAATAAATTAAAAGTTCAAAATCTTAGCTACGCCTGGTAGATATTTTCGGATTAAACTGAATTCTACTTACTGTCTTCCTCACGAAAGACTGAAACAAGAAAAAATGGCATATAATTAAAAAGTAAACAATAAATCTTTCATTTAATTGAATGTATACTAAAATAACTTATTATTTATTTTATGTAACACTGGTTTGTTTAAATGATCATCCTAATGATAAATGACGAAAAAGAGAAAAGGCCGCAAATAAGGCGAATCAACCAAATTGGGCGAAGCTTAATTCTATTTTATGTATAGGTCTTGTATTAAAACTAACAATGGGTAAAGGCAATAGATCTTGTCATTTTGAACTAATGTAGCATATAACTGCGACAATATATCACTTTACGTACTTCTGTAGCAAAGAAAATTCTACTTTTATGTAAATTTCAAATGTATTTGACTGGGCGCCAGCAAAAGTGTTTGAATATGAAGACATTAGACGATAATAATCACAGATCAAATCTACAGATGAATTCACTTATTTTGATTTAACTCATTGTATGCCAAACTAATAATGACGTATATAGTGTGTGTGGATTAAACCATCTTTTCAACACTTGATTTAATGTTTTCTTATTAATGTTTACTTTGGTATAACGATATATTTCTATAGATAACTGATTTAACTACGCTTAAATACCTGATATACACTAGAAGGGCATTTTCATGCTGAAATTCTAATCCAAGAATGTGTTAAAGAAATCGCATGACTTCGTATTCCAAAACACCTTTGATGAACCTTTTTCTGTTGAAATTACCCACAATTATTAGCACCTGAGATCTATCATAAAATACAATATCATTCCCTATATCATACGTCTAGTATAACATTGGATATAAGCTGCTAATTAATGTGCCGTTCATGTAATAACATCTAATGAGGATATTGCTACCACAGTATCCCAAATTAAGACGAAATTCATCGGTAGAAATGACCTTGTAAATAAGAAAGCTGGAATCATTAAGGATGTTCATCGAAACGTCAAATATCGATGCATTTTCCAGAAAAGAATATTGTAAAAAGGGAGGATTTCATACAAGCAATCCACGTGCATTAGAGAGCAACGTAGGCAATAAACTACGGGATGTAATATCAAATAATGGTACATTTGTATCCTAGCTGTAATATTAAGCCATCAATTGGGTAAATTTTATATGAACCTGATACAGTATCCAAAATTAAACATGATTCAGAAAATTAGATTAAAGGTATGAGATAAAGCAAATACATTTGTTAAATTACATGTATAATTAACGAAGAACGGATTTAAGTAGTCGTTATAATTAGTGAGAGTGAAATTAATCCTAGAATAGACAAATAAATTGTTCAGGATGGAAATCGTTAATTCCAGATAATTTATTCACTCGTTCGCAAGCAATTAATATAACATATACACTATATCAGTGTTTCCCTAATGGTGGTTCACGAACCCCAGGGGTTGCGAAAATAATAATATTGTATCATCTTAATTTGAAATCGGTAACATATAAAAAGAACGAAATAATAAATTTACATATAATATATATTTAAAACACTGTTAATAATTTGAAATTCATAAAGTAAAAAATACCGTAATTTTATTATAGACTGAGGATTAAAATTGGGTTATTTAATCGAGTCTGACAAAAGGCTGGACAAGCAGTACACTATGCGTTCTTCAACTTCAGTGCCTTAAATAGAACCAACACAGGATGATGGTACTGAAAGATGTAGTGAATTATCTTATCACCAGACTAATATGGGAAAAAAAAAAAAAAAAAACTTTTGGGGGCATGTCGAAAAAAAAAAAAAGAAAAGCGGAAATATGACAGCGACTATTTACAAATACATTTTTTTTTATTTCGGGAAAAGTCGCAACCTCAGCCTCTGCAATGAATTTTTGTTAACAGCAAATTAAAGGGATCACTTCTTCTTAGACATCTTGAAACAAAACATCCGACACACATGGAAAACCCATTAAGTACTTTAAAAGAAAATGAGCAGATAATAGAAAGTACAGCACTTCTTTCCTTTCAGCCTCAGGCGAATATAATACAATGACCTTGAGGCTCCATTTCGAGTAAGTTCAAGTATAATAATATTAGTAAAATCACATTCGTTGGCAGATGCTTACTTGGACCATATGCGAAAGACATCCCAAAGTGTATATTTAAAAAAATGCAGCAAAGAAATTTCACCTGATACCTTTGTTGAATAATTCATAGTCGCGTAGAATTAATGATTTGGCAAATGATGTAGAGAGTTAAATTTTGAAAAAATTCAGTTACTCTGAGATCTGATATGACGATTAGACGCATTTAGCAAGGTCATAAATATTGCACTTGTATATAGTTTTAAGAATTGCATTCAAGAAAATGTATAATTTGTAAAAACCATTGAAAACCTAAGCAGACACAGTAGCAATTATGGTCAAAAGTTATTTTTTAAATAAGTTAAATGACCTCGACTTTTGGCCAGTGTGTATCCACAGATAGTATAAAATGAACGAGAGAGAAATATTCTGGTTTTGTGGAGCTGTTAAAGGATATCAACGAGAAGAAATGAACGGATTTATTACTATATTAACAGACAAGCATTTGTATGTAAGCGTACACCTACAGAGTTATATACCACTTTAAGTGATGATTTAAAAATTATAAATTTTATAAAATCCCGAGCTTCAAACTTCGGCCATGCACTTTGTGGTAGCTTTCGAAAGCTTCAACTTTCTTTATTACTTTATACAAAAATTAGATGGCTATCTTGTGGGGAAGTTATGACACGCTGGTTTGAATTTAAATCTAAATTTCAATCATTTTTTTTGACCATCCATTTTATTTGTCCTCTGGCATATTCGATATTTTGTAGTTACACAAACTTGCAAAATTAGTTGTCCTCTTTTGAAAATTAAGAGCATTACATAAACCATTATAGTGTGAAGATGTTACTTTTATCAAAACACACATATTTTCCTAATAGACGCAATATATATCCCTATTAACAACTGTATAAGCAATCCTTTTCAAAGAAATGCTAATTTAGAGACCTCCCTAACCTCAATGGAAAAAGAAAAACTTATGAAGTTATCCTGGGACAATTCTCTAAAAGTTATTTTGAAAATTGACTGTTTAATTAACTTCTGACTCAGTCTTACAAATGACTATACAGTTTTGTTAAATTAACCATTAATATTTTATTACCCTTTTGCTGAAATTACCTGTAAAAAGTATTTTCAACATAACTTTCGTGAAAGATAATAAAACAGAACAGAATAATGCAGAATTAAACTGGGACTGAGACAGTCAGAGATTGGGCGAATCTTTGAATTTCTTTGTTCGATCAAACTGTCACAAATACTAAAATTTAAGAAATTTAGCATCCAATTCCTTTTATCAAATGAAAATCCCATATTTTTCAATATCCTATACAAGGAAGTTCGGATACGTCTTTCGAAAAAATATCGGTGTCATCGTTCAATTCTTTCGAAACTTTGTCTAGCGTAGGAATATCATTTCTATATGAAAAAAAAAAAAAAAAAAAACCACCGATGCATTTTTTGTCTGATGCATGACAATGTGTGTGTCCTCTCATTCCAATGGCCTTCTTCGCTCACTTACGGCACTAGGTCATTTTTTCCAGAACTTAAAGAAAATAACGTCTTTTTTTTTTCAAATGAACAATTCTTTGAGGAACACTAGTTAATGAGAAATATTTTTAACGATTTGATTAACAGATTCTCGAGGGTTTTCTTATCGAAGTCAAGTGTAGCCATTCAATTTGTTTCTCCAGTTTCCACTGTGGATTGATAGTCCTTGCTTTGATGTTTTATAAAGCATAACCGATGAAATTCCGTTTTCAGCCATGTTTAGAATATCTAACCAAAACGAAAAAAATAGCACGATAGATAAGAATTTAAGTATGAACGATAGCAAAGAGCCAAAAGGAATGGCATAGAACTGGAGTGGATGCTTAGCAAACTTGCCAGAAGTGTTATCTTGAAAACTGTTTTTTAACCAAACTAGGAATCCATCATGTCATTGTTTCTACTATATTAATTCGCTTATATTAAAAAATAAATGATTTAAACATGTTATTAACTTGAAATATATCCTTAAAATCATAATTCTATAATGTATGATATTTTGTTTACAAAATTCTATGCGTGTTTTTCTTTTAAATTCCAAAACAAGATAGAACTATTTTTCAAGCGGATTGGTAAAATTTCTACCTTTTCCAGTACTGTCAAATTAAGGTGAAAATGAGTAAAATACATTTCAATATTAATTTATGGTTATCAGTAACAGATATTTCTTTAATTTTAATTAAAAATTAACGAAAACTAAATTATTTTATACTTTTACTTTACTTGCTAAGTATCATGTTTATAAACATAAAAATTGTTCAAATTTATGAAAAAGATTTCTTTTCTAAATATTAAAGGCACCTAATAAAAATGCTCTTTATGTACAGTTTTTATGAAATATCTCTTAACAATAATGCAGACAAAAATATTTTTAAGACATTCCTATTTATTATTAAATTCTTTCATACTTGTTCTCAAAAATTTCAAAATGTTCGATAAATTTTTTGATGATATTTGGGATGATTACTAAATGAAGATAGAAGCAGGTTTTACACTTCTCCCAAAAATATATATTATAAATCTATTAAGTTTGGATATAATATGCATTACAGACAAATCGGACTAACGATTTAAAATTACAGACTTATTTATTTAAATATCAGGACAAGTGTGCTGAATGATAATTATTTTAAATTTTTGAAATTAAAAATGTATTGTAAATATCAATTGACTTACAATAAGCTCCTGCATCAGAAATATCAACAGTACCTAGAAATTAGTAATTATGGTTATCTGGATGTTATATTAACATAATAATAAAATTCATACATATAAATTGTAAATTTCATAATGATAAATAGAATTTTACTAACTTAACATGTGTGGGTTACAATTCTATAAACGAAATTTAAATCTAATCTTTTTTAGTAATTAATTATATATAACTAGCTGAAATACCCAATTTTCAGTTTATGACAAAAACTGAACAATCTATAGTACGCAAGTATAAAAAAGTTTTAATGATAGATCCCGCATCTAATACTGTGATAGGCATTCGAGAAATTATTATTAGACTTGTAGTTTGATTTTTTTGAAGCAAGAATAGATTTTAAGAAAAGCCATGCACGATCAAAGATAGTCTCAAAATGATAATTAAACACAAAATATCCAAAAATAAGGAATATTATATCTTTGAAAGTAATAAGTATATATAACATCAAACTATGAAAAAATATTAATACATGTTCTGAAAAGTTTCATGAGAAACAATAGAATGTCTGTCCATTCAGAGGAAAGAAGTATTCAACACTGCTAATTTAAGGCAATGTTTGTCAAGTATAAATTTTAAGACTTCTAATTTATTGCGACGTCTAATTGTTTTATATGTGACAGAACTGAGCGCATTAGAATATAAATGTGCAATGAAATGACGTTTATGCCTACAACAATAATGTTATCTTGCTAGTTGTTCCATTTGTTGTCAGAAATCAGTACCTTTTCGCCCACTCTAGTAATTAATACGATTTCTTTTTTTAGTATTTAAGTTAACTTAATTTCTATTTGAAAGGAAATTTATAAGAGTAATATGTTTTTATCTTACCATTTCTTCTTTTTTTGTTTTTGCTGATTTAAATGATTTATAATTTAAAAATTTTAGTCATGATATTCTTCAAGTATTGTGAATAAACCTTTCATTTACCACTAGATACCATGTTGTTGTTTGTACCATACGTTGTCGATCACTTTGTAAATAAACTTTGTAACAGTCACCATGACTATAACTTTAACGGGACTGTTCAGCCACCTGCGGTGACGTTAAAAAAGAGGGATTTTTTCCAACCTTTAGTTGTTGTTGTGCGTGTGTATGCGTTTTGTGTGTAGAAATGTCATATGTATCCCTTATAAGTATTACTGTGATGTATCCGTGTGCTGTGAACCAAAAAAAAAAAAAATACTCTCATTAACTAAAAGGAATAGATCTTCATTCAAAATGCCAAAAAGACATGTCACGCAAGTCAATTTACAACTTTACTAAATCAGATCTAATTTAGAGTACAAATATGCTTTTCGAAATACATCTTATACTAATCTTATTACTATAAGATCTTATGAAAATTAGATCTTATTGAAGTGATACTATAAAGCCTTCTCCTATTCTGACTTAGTGATATTCTTAAATATAATTATTATCGTTTATAATATTTTGGTACCCTTACTTATATTAAACACGATGAACTATACACTTTAAAGGAATTTTATTTAAAATAAGTAATACTTCTTTGTGTTATTCTGTTCTTTACTAATATTGGATCAGCTCAAAGACATAATAAAGGATATGTTGAAGGACGGATAGGTGGTCATTTTTAATTATATCTGCATGAAAATGTTTTTTTAGCTTTAAGTTACAGGTATTATAGAATTAAAAATACAAAGTAAGTGTTATTTAAATATATTACTCATATAACGAATAATTATTAATAAAATATTTCTCAAATAACGTAAGAAACGTATTATTTATTTGATTGAGTTAATTAAAATTAATTGAAAATGCGCATCCCAAAATACAAACGCCATAACCTTGCCAACCGACTGTTGCGTTTTCCCACGCTTTGGAGCGGGTTCATCGTGTGCAGTCCACTCGGATGACTGTCGATTGGACTTGGGAGTGAAATGATGGAGCCATGTTTCCTCCATTGTCACATATCGACGCAAAAACTCGGGTTTATTACGCTTGATCATCTTCAAACACTGCTCCGAATCTTCGTTGTTTTTGGTCAAAAGTGAGCTCGCGCGGCACCCACTTTGCACAGAGCTTTCTCATACCCAAATATTCGTGAATGATACGATGTACACGTTCAGTTGATATCTTTAGAGTGTCTTCTATTTCATTCAATTTCAATTTACGGTCATTCAAAATCATTTTGTGGATTTTTTTAATGTTTTCGTCGGTAACAACTTCTTTTGGGCATCCACTGCGTTCACCGTCTTCGGTGCTCATTTCGCCACGTCTAAACTTAGCAAACTAATCCTTGATGGTTGATTTTCTTGGGGCAGTGTCCAGAAACTCGGTATCAAGCCAAGGTTTTGCTTCAACTGTATTTTTTCCCTTCAAAATCAATATTTTATCAACGCGCGAAATTCCTTTTTATCCATTTTTTTCACAATAGCAAAAGTTGCTTCGCTCAAAATGCTATAATTCACAAACTAATGATCCGACAGCTTTCAAATTTATACACGCATCTTTTGAGGGTTAGAGCTAACTAAAAAACATATGGATTTAATTTTAGTAGCGCCATCTATGTGTCAGACCGGGGACTTTTCAATTGACCTGTTAACATCTTCACACTGTCGAATCTGGGCATTGTTTGTGAAGTATAAATTTTAAGACTTTGAATGGATTGTGACATCAAATTATGTAATGTGTGAAAGAGCAGAACGCAGCGGAATAAAAATAAATAGTGACGTCATGTGATGTAACATGCACCAATTATGAGCAGTTTAGACAAAATCTCCGTTAGGGGTCACTTAAACACTGAATTTTAAAAATTCTATTGAGAGTTTAAAAAAAAAAAAAAATCTTCGAAACTAGCGTTAAAATTAACCATAGTTTTAACATATTAAATTTTGGACTTCTGAGCCCTTCCAGCTTTGCGTAATACTGTAATATATTATTATTATTTAATTTTCATATTGATTTGCTTTAAAACAAAAAAAAAAAAAATGCATCAGCAAAAGCAAAAATGGTTAAGAGAAAGAAGAAGTTGGTAAAATATTATTAAAAAGTAATTTGAAATTTTTTTAAAATCGGAACCTATTAAAAGTTTTTTAGCGATACAATTAACGGTGTGGATAGGATTTGTGTAAGGGAGAGACATACATTTGAATTCAAGTATTAAGTTAAATCTCACTAACATATTGGATTATAAAAAGATTTCTCTTCATTTGTTTGAATGAATTGGATTATTTTAATTGCAGAGTATATTTTAAAGGTAGGCTAATAAAATTTTAGAGCTGCTAAATCCAACACACTATTGCTGTGGCATCAATTTCGATTAACAGTCTTTCGATTATTAAACTTATATATTAGATTAATTATCTTTTGATTACTTAACTAATATATAGGATTAATTATCAGTATAATTAATTTTTTGATTAGCAACTACACCATGACCCAAAAGTGTTAATCAAAATTATGAAAAAGTATCATAATTTTAACTTCCCATGCACAAAATTTGAAAAAAAAAAAAAAAAAAAAAAAAAATCTTACTGAGAAGAACTACTATTGCCACCATGACGACAATATTAAACAAGTAGGAGAAATTCAAAGAAAGCATGTTGTTGTCAGCAAGTAATACCGCAAATTATCTGTTCAACTGAAAAAATGCTACCTTTATACATTATCGAGGGATAAAATTAAATTCTAGATAATAATTCCTTCTAGAATATAAATTTTAAAATCGTGACACGATTATCTCAGATTAAAGAAACCGATCACGCAATTGGATATCTATCAAACAATCCTTGTATTTAGTTAAAGAACTTCCTGAACATACAAGAAAAAGCTGAAAGAAATGTAATAAAGTCATAAGACTAAAGTCACAATCCGTTTACACCGGTATTCACATGAAAATAAGGTTCGAGTACATGTGATGCAGCTTCATAAATATTAAACGAAGCTTTCATGCTGTCTGCACTTTCTTATATTCAAAATCACTTTGTGTAGTCCTGTGGAAATTTTTAAATGTTTTGGCGGAAATGCTATCTGACAAAGAATATAAATATGATTATCACACTTTCCAATTTCCCCGAATCTCTTCAAATAGCTTCCACACATTCCGCATTTAAATGGCTGAATTTTAAACGCTTTGTATTCTTTATCTTTTGTTAAAGTGTCTGGTGGATGACATGATGATTCGCACCTGGCGTTGCTGTGTATTTTACACTAGTTCTTCTATTCTAGTTATTAGACTCATATTTGTAATGTTCATTCAGCCAGTAATACTTTGAACATAGCAATTACTAACAGAAAGAAGAAAATATGATTCCAAATATTGTCAAGTATTTGTAGGAGCCGGCTTAATTATAACGTCATTACTCTGCTTTAGCGCCCTAACTTAGTAGAATACAATACTTAATAAACATTGAACTCCAATTAAAGTTACACGAGAACAAACTAAAATGCTTAAATAATAATCATTGAAGACTATATTGTAAAGCCACTATTTTGAATCCCAACTTAACATAACAATCCTAAATTATGATTTAAATATATCTTACCTTTACATATCACTCGTTTAGAATTCAAACTATTCTCTCTAGTCAAAACTCCTTAGAAGAGAAAATCGCCTGAAATCCTGAATTCGAAGAGAAAATCGCAGATAGCACAATATTAAAGAATTTAAACCGTAATTGATGTTCGAATAACGTGGTTTGTTAACAAACTGAGAACAGCTAAAATCAACTGAGAGCTCCCTCATTTTGAGAATACATGACTTTACAATGGAACATTCCACACCAAAGCTTTGAAAACGTAAAGAATATTCTGGAAAATTTTAGAAATTACGAGGGATAAAAAGAACAGTTTCACAAAACATTTTCATAAATTTTCGACTTTGTCATCAGTTAGTTTTGAAAACGGAAACTCTTGATCTGAAGACGAGTGAATTTATTGGCACCGTCGGGGATTGCGAGCCTCGTTGTATTACATTCCTGTTGAAAACAATATGTACCGCTGTTTAGGAATTCGGAGATGCTGTGTACACAGGTCAAAATGGAGAATTCCTTGGGTACCTGTCCTCACTTATTCTAGAATTGAGCTTTACAGAAGAAACAAAATTAAAGATTTAAAAAATATTGTTTAAATTCAAATTTATATAAATATAAACAAACTGTGAATGAAGAAGAGTTAATACTTTTTGAGTTTCAGAGCAGATACTGATTTAAACACTCAAAAACTATTTTTATGAACTAGTACCACAACATATAAGTATAATATTCTAAATACACTTTTTCTAGGTTCGATTCATGTTTATCTATAGCAGTTATATCCTACGGTGTCCTTGTGGGCACGATGGAGATGTTTGGGCTTTTAAAAGAGGATATATTATTTTAGTGCTATATTGGACGTTGTTAAAGATTTATTTTCCTTACACGTTTTACAGATAGGGTGAATATAAGTAATACTAAAAATGAATTGTGTCACCAAATATCACCAAGTTGCCTAATTTGGGAACAAAAACAGTTTCTTCCAGATGAAAGGAGAAATTGCTAAGAGCAAGTAAAAGCATGTAGTGTTTTTCAGAGTACATAATGAGCCATTCATTATAAGTATCAGGTTTAGTTTATGGAGTGCATGTAATAGTTTTGGGATAGTGATATATTGTGATTTGAATTACTGAATTTTTCTATAATTGAGTGAACTCAACATTGCTCTTATAGTATTTTAATATATATGTGTTTATTGTTTCTGTTAAAAGGAAATTTAGTGTATTTGCTAGCTAGTCTCAGTATAAATTTGCTTGCTTTTTAATTGCGTTGACCTTTCTTAAATTTTAAAGACGATCTATCATGTAACATTATTAAGATTTTTCTTCGTATTTTTTTTCCTTTTCCAGGAAGGAAACTTAACGAAAAGCTGTTCAATTGACTTGAAATTGTTTAAATAGTTTTGATGCGTAGTTTCATCAAACAGAGTCTCAAGGGAATAACGTTTTCCTTAAAATATGAAAAAAAAAAAATAATTAGATCTATAAGAAAATCATTTGTCTTACTTGGCACCATTAAAATAAATAATATTTATATAAATAATTTAAACTCAATTAATTTAAAAACTAAGATATTTGATATCTTAAGCTGTTTCACGTTGGAAAAAATAGTTTAACTAAATTTTCCTAATTACCAAACGTTTGCAAAGAAACAAAAATTGTACCCTTATTTAAATGATAAAATCCAGAACCTTTTGTTAGATTAGAATTCTAAATATATAAATAATTCTAAATTCTATTTATTTCGTCATTTAAAAGCACAATATTTATTTAATTCCCATCAATACTGAATGGGAACAAAATTAACGTACATAATATATCAATGTTAATAAATTATAATTAAGTAAAGTTGACCCGACCTCGTAATTAATAAATTTTTTCTATTTTAAGTTAATTTTATTTCTGTTTGTAAATGTCGTATGATTTTAATTTCAAATTTAATCAGTACATTTTGTGTATGCTGATTAAAATGCTCTTGTTGCTTAAGAATTTTCAATCTTGATATTCTTTACTTACTCTCAATTAACATTTTACTTATTATCATGAAGTACAGGTGGTTATGGGTAGTATAGATAGTCGAATGCTAAGTTTGAAAATAAACTTTATTATATAAAATCGAGTTTGGAGTACAAATTCCATACAAGCCGTTTCCTTTACGAGAAAACGATATTCTTAAGTATGTTTATAATCTGTCTTTTGGTATTTTTAGTTCTTATTAAACACGATGCAAGGTACACATTCGAGGAACTTTATTTAAAATAGGGAATACTTATTTCTGTTATTATATCCTTCACTAATATTAAATGAGTTAAAGACGTAATGAAAGATCTGTTGAAGGCGTCTCGGGGTCCATGTTTAATTCTATTTGTCTTGAAAATGTTCTTTATAAGCATTAGGTTGCCGATATTATAGAATGAGGTATCCAAAGTAAACTTTATTTAAATCTTGAACCAGCGCAGGCGTCTCTGTAAGTATATTGAATCAGGTGATAATAGTTCAGGAATCCGCAAAAGTTTTGTTACAAATATCGCAATAAAAATTTGAAATCCATGATAAAGTAAGTAATTTAATTTGATTCCTTTAAATACTGAATTATTTTTTTTAATTCTATGATGAAACAAGTGGACAAAATAGTTATGCTGTATCATATTTATATTTATATATGAGATGTTTCCGTTTCATAACTATAAAAATTAAAATTACATATATAAAATGACAACAATAGATATAAACCAAACCTCAAGTAATTGTTTTCAAATATACAAAAAATTTAATGCATAACTTGATTCTGTTATCCAATGCTATGGTAATGTTTCGAATTATGTTATTGGTGCTACTTTTATTTAAGCAGTTATTTAAATATAGAACTGTAAAAGTTTTTTGGCCATCTGAAGGGGCTATTGTTTTATGTGGATCACTTTTGGCGTACTAGATCATTTTTCGATTTTTTTTTATCGTTTGTTTCAATTTTAATCACATTTAGCTTAAATATATTCAGTTTAATATTTAATCGTTTGTTTTAATTTTAATTACATGCGACTGATATAATTATCAATTTAATAATTTATCGTTTGCTTTAATTTTAATATCGAAAAAGTTCACTATTGTCCATTTCTCGATATTTCATCGTTTACTTTAATTCTTATATTTAATTGAGTAATTTAATAATAATTATTAAGAAAAGCACACCTTGAGTAAATAAATTCTTTCTTTGCAAAACTTTGCATAGAGCTTTTTATTTTTATTTTCGTATTATTATAGATACAGAAATATTTATTACTAATCAACTGATACTACCTGAGGTTGTCCAAGTAAAAGTGACCAATCCTTAAACTTTTTAATAAAATAATAAGAAAGTTCTTAAACAAATACCTCACATATAATTTCGATAAATCCCAATTAGAGGAACTTGTGACCACGAATTATTTACTGGATGGCATGGAATTAACAAACATCCACTTCTTTTATACTAAAAATCTAATGACACTTAGCCCAAATTTAACATCACTAAAACACAAAAAGGAAGTATGAAATGGACTTTAAAAGTCCTTCGAACTTAATGGTCGTAGGTGCGTTCTATACCTTTGACTCACGCGCTGACAAGATCTTTACAACTAGAGGGTGCCACACCTTCACAGAACATAATTTTTAAAAATATTTATAAACTTACTCGAATAATTTATTCAATATTGATATCATTAACATAATAAGTTAATCTGACAAAAAAAAAAAAAAAAAAAAACGCTAGAAAGTAAAAAGAGTTACTTGGAACTATTCTTTTCAGACCATTTTAAATTGGATATAATCTAATAAACATGCATAATTTCCCATTTTTACTACGTAAAATTTCGTTACCGGTGTTATTATTATTAAAATGCTAAAGTGGAGTAAAAATAAATAAAAGATGTAATAAATTACCCCTTTTTTACCAAATAATTTCCTCTTGCGTAAAAAATAACCGATAAAATATCATAACGTTATTGCTGAAGGGCTATAATAATAGACGAAAATCGTAATTTAAAATTAGAACTCATTTTTAATTATGTAAAAACCGAATAAAATCACTCCACAAAAATAAATCCGTATTAAACTCTATTAATTTTCTGATGTTGGTGAAAGTAATATAATTCTTAAAATTTGATGCAATTGTTAAATAATAAAAATTTTAATTTTTAGTTCTTCACGTCCACAATAGATGGGGCTGCTAAAGTTATGGAAGTTTCGTTCTGCTCGCTTATTTAGAATACAGTTAATATTATGTATTGTTGTAGTGTTTGCGTCGGTCCAGAGAATAAATTTTGACTTAAAATGTAGTGTTCAAGAAATATATTTGTCAAGAAAAGATGTATATTTGTTATCAGAAATAAGAATACAGTTTCTAGAAAAGACCTATAAAATGTGTGTACATTTTTTTTTAGATTGATAAGAATATTATTGTATTTATTTCATTTATAACTTTTCTCTTTCAAACCATACTATCGTGTTGCAATAGTGTAAAAGGAAATCATTGATTTATTTAACAAGGTTTCAATGTAATATTTAAGCGTTCGAGAAGTATAAATGTGTTAAATTTCATATTTAGACAAAAGCTTAAAAATTAAATTTATTTTAGATATCTTAATATATTTCATTCCACATGTTTTGAATATTAAATTTCTCTTAAAAAGAATTAAAAAGTGCTTTAAAAATTGCTCATGGGCCCCAGAAATTAATTCTTGTCAATGGCACTTCTTATCCAATAAGTAAAACTGTTCATTATGAAAGATGTAAATGTTCTGGTGAAATGAGTTGTTTATCCTCGAACAGTAAATCGTGATTTTCGTAAGAAAAGGCATGAAAAAGCCTTTCTGTTGGAAAAATTGTAAATTTAAAGTAGATTTCTTGTTTATGGTATTAAATACATCAACCTAGAATTCCAAGAATTTGATATCTGGAAATTTTTTATTTACCCTTTTTCCTGGTTCGTTTAACAAGCAAGAATATCTTTAAATTACCTTTTTAATTAGATAGGAAATCAAATTACACTGAGTAAAGGAAATTAACCGTATATTGAAAAAAAATCATTAAAAAAGATAAAAGTAAGAGAAGAATTAAAATCCAAAGTCAACAAAAAAAAAACACATTTATAGAACTAAGTAAAAAAGATGAAATTGAATCAAATTTGAAACTAAAAGATGAATAAAAATTGAAACAAATTTAAAACTAATTTGAACCAAAGAATAATTTGAATACCCAACAAAACAATACATGCATATTCAGACTGAAGACTGAATTGTGGGGTTAAACTAGTTCTATGGTACCAACCCTCCCCCAATGCATCTTGTTGGGTAAAAATGGATTACTCAAAAATTCACTTTGTAATTTAAAGAAAAGAAACAATAAACCAAGAAGAAAAATTGAATGGCGAGATATCTCAAGTACTAATTATTTACAAAAACAATTGTTTTCCAAACTAATAAAATATATTCTTCACCTAAAGAAACCAATTAAAAACTTTGAAACAAAAACCATCTATTAAATTATCCAATTATAAATTATCCAAACAAAAATTATTCAATTAAAACTTATTCATTTAAAAATATCCGCTTAAAAATATCCAATTAAAAATTATATATTAAAATTATTCAATTAAAAATACCCAATTAAAATCATCCAATTAAAAATTATTCAATTAAAAATTTAAGATTTTTTCGAAACAATAAAACATTATAATTAAATATTTCCAGTTAAAGATTTAAAACTTTAAAAACTACATACCCGAATCCATGTTTTTCATGAAAAATCAGTTAAAATTTCACAATTGTAAAGGCAAAAATTCAAAAGATCATATGTTTGACAAGTGATCATGAACCTCAGTGCAATAGACTAAGGAACTTTTTTAAGTGATGATGTTCACCACCATGCACTGTTGCCAGATAAATTTTGGAAGTTAATTGTACTTAACTAATTTGAGTGCAAAAAGTTTCATTATAGAGTATTTAATAAAAATCCACCAATTAACCAATCATGACCAAAAATCATATTAAATGATACATAAATCAGAATTTTATTTGTTATAATTATTTGAAACTCAACTGAGTGAAATATGTGTGTGTAAATGTGTAATAATACAGAAATGTTTCAAAATATCTTCACAACTAGACCACCTACTAGCTGTCTTTGTAATCCTAATGTTGTGTGGTGGATTTGTTTTGAAACGAAAGCTTAAGAATTCATGAATGTCTTGAAAGGTAATAGCCCTTATGTATAAGATTACCTTTTTGAATAAGTCACCAATACAAAAGATATTAGAGTTAGCTCTTACTCCAAGATGTAAATATTTAAAATACATATAAATCAATTCATGAAACAAAGATTTTTTTGAGAAACTATTATAATATAAATTTTTTTTAGATGTCAGATACAATTTACATAATGATATTTCAATAACTTTCAGAGTCCCCTAAGAAGTCCTCATAGGAAATCTTAAAAACACATCAAAATAAACCATCATATAAATTATTGGGAATATATCTCTTTAAAAAATCTAATGGATAATCGCATTCTTTATATTCTCTTATAAATTTCTTAATATTATTGAATATATCTTTGTCATTTGTAACTAACAGTTTATTACGATGCAAAAAATTTTAATATAATGTTTCTGTATACGGATAAATGAATATTACTTTCCCAGAAAGGCCTTTTAATTTCCTCAAAACCCGAATATATATATATATATAATCAAATCGATATATTAATGTAATATTTACGAGAAACAACAATTGTAACCTATACTTTTAAGCAATTAAGTAAATAATAAATGTCATAATTATTAGTTCGTAAATTATTAAATAAAAATATATAAATAAGTAAACGTATTAATTTTAAGTTTTATGAAATATTTAATTGTTATGTTTACTAAAAATATCTTTTTTCGAGCGATACATTTTGAAATATGGAACTATTCCTCATATATATACTATCGTAAATCTTATTTATCATCAGAATGATCTAGTTTTCGTTTTTGACCCATTTCAGTAACAAACGACCGCCAAATTACGCAAGGAAAATAACTAGGTCAGCATTAACAAGATGGGAAAGATTTTCCCTCATTGTGCAAAAAGTTTCACATTATCCGTGGAGAAATTTGCATGCTATCAAACTAACGGAATATTACCAGTAGGTATCGTTTGAAACACAAGCATCGCAAAATAATATACGCAGACGAACTCAGCTCGTCTGCGTGCATTAGGGTAAAGTTTTCTTAAAAGAGTAGGGCTCGGTTGCAACCATTTCGGGGGGGGGGAAGAATACTTAACTCGAGTAGAACTTATCTGCGCATCATGGTGCGTTATTCGAATGCGAGCTGGTCTCTTTCATAACCATTAAATAGTTATGAAAATATGTGGTGTTTTACTTCAATAAGCAGTGTTAGACCTTACATTCTGAACTCTTAAAGGATGACATTTATGCAACAAATACTTGGTTTATGACATAAAGGGATTAAAAAACAATTTTAAGCAAATGGCTTCGAAACTTAATTAGCCTAGTATTCGCCAAATGTACGACAGCGGAAGCGATCATGCAAATTTTCCAAAAATTAAAATTTGTCACTATAAGTCTATACTTGGATCCTTGAGTCTCTTAGAGTAATTTAGTGAAATCCATATTGATTTAATAGGATCATTGCTACCATCTAATAGAAATATATACTAACTTATTTTCATAGATCGATTCACCAGTTCTAGGAAGCTGTTCCTTTATATGATATGTCAGCGGATAATATCGTCTTGTTACTGATTGTAAATGTTTATTCGAATCTGACTGTTGTAGTGACCAGGCGTGAAAGAATAGTCCCACTGTAGCTCAAGCATGCCGTAAGAGCCTACTAAAATGGGTAACCAGTGCTTATGGGTATAGCTAGGCACCCTGCCTATAAGAATTACGTCTGGAGACTGGCTCTCCATGTTGGTGGACCTCATAGGCTTGCCTTCTTTAGGTAGGTACGGTCATCATGACCTTGAGGCATCCTAATGATCTTTTTCTTTCCCATTGGGCATAAGGTCTTTGGGAAACAGAGGTGACGCGCTCCCTTGATTACCCTAACAATCTTTCTCTATTTCGACCCTCTTTCATGTCAACCTATTTCTATCCCTTTTTTCTATTTTTTTTCACACATCCATACCCCGAATAACCTTGTTTGGCGCAGTATAGCCATATATGACTCTTACGCCCTTAAATTTGGCCATTATATACTCACACATTCACTTATTCAATTCGAATCCAAGACATCTGGACTTTATGGAGTGAAATAGGAACGTACTTTTATATTTATCTGTAAAAGTAATACTAAAGTAGAACACCTCCAAAGAACCCTCAAAGTCGAAATTAAAGAACATAAAACTGAATCCTAGATTGATTTGCTCATAACTCTTTTCTTAAGGTTAAGATGTGCCATTGCTGTAGATACGGATCGGTCGATTGGACAGATGGCTTATGGAGAAGTTTTCAAATTTAAGGGAAAATTCTTTTGTGAGCAAAGTTCCAACCAACACCTGACACTTTCATACGAAATTTACAAACGCATGTGAAATTTATAAGTCAAACATTAAAAAATGTAAATGACTGAGTATTTAGACAATGATTTGAAGAGCCTTCTGAAATCTTTATGCGGATATATCACGTGAAAAAAATAATTCGAGTCAAATTATCAAGATCCTTTTCTCTCTCTTTTCCGAGGCAAACTAACAACTATTTCGATGTTTAAATTAAAGGAAAAACTTACTTTCCTAGAGACTGACTGAAGATACAGACCGTGGTAGCCTAGAGGTCATGCTCGTGGATTCGCGGCCGGAGGTTTTAGTTGAGTCGTGGTGGGAGCCGTGATGCCACTAAAGACCCACCGTGTAACTGAGGCTAATGCACGTTAAATCTGTCGAGGCTCAAATCATGGTGTGAAAGTTAAGATAGAGGGTTGGCACCTCAGGTGTCGTTCTCGTCAATTGATCGATGTTCAAAATTAAGAGGTCCTTCTTGAACAGCCATCGTGTTACTTCTATTGCTACGTGAATAAAACCTATCAATTGGACTGAAGATAGTATACTTAATTTCTGAGAGCCTTATAAATTTGATATAATGACGAAAAAAAAGCGGTTCCTCAAAATGG
Organism: Nephila pilipes; assembly: GCA_019974015.1. NCBI lineage: Eukaryota > Metazoa > Arthropoda > Arachnida > Araneae > Nephilidae > Nephila > Nephila pilipes. Next base: position 24,209 of record BMAW01050970.1, on the reverse strand, counting down.
TGCTTAAATAAAATCTCGTCAATCTATGACCAGACAATTCTATTTTTAGGGTGCCAATCAGCCTCATGTCTGATGCCTTGATTAATTTTCTTGTCTGAGTAACCTAATTACTGGTAACAATGTTAACTAGGAGCAAACACTATAAATACCTTCTATGTAATGTACTTTTAATCTATGCACTACTAACTACAAGCTAAATTTTATTCTGTGTAGTAAAAGTAAATTATACTGGGAGGTTGTATTGTATACGCAATTATATATATATATATATATATATATATATATATATATATATATATATATATATATAAAAGAACTATCTCATAGGACATATTAAGCACTTTATGTTCGGACTTAATAAAAGAGAGGTAAAGATTGTCATGAATATTTTGAATAATGAAGTTATTCCGGATTCTCAAGGATTTAATATCATTGAAGATATATGTAGATATCTTTGCCATAAAATGAAAATTAATTTGAATATTAATGAAAAATATATTACAGAATATTGCACCTTTCTCTTTATGAATAAATCATTTAATAAAATTAATTTTTCTGGTGTGTTTCAAAAACACATGGCTCTATTTCCAATTAAAAATATCAGGATAAAAAGAGCTTTTAAGTACAATAAAAAACTTGGTAGATCTATTTTTAATTACAATAATATTTCAGAGTCACAAACACCACAAGTGTGTAAATGCAAAGATTACAAACAATATGTTGATTCATTCCATCAACATGTTGTTACGGGAAACATGAACATCGTTAAAAGCGATTTATTGAGAGGTTTCATGAATAAAGGAACTGGATTCAGGCTCATGATTACTAATAGTAACCTTGTAGTGAGAAAACAAATTACTAATGATTTTGACAATTTTATTCTTAAGGTTGCAATTAAATATGGTTTGCCAATTGAGGCATTTGATGAATTCAGGTCATGTGTTTTGAAGAAAATTCTATATTTGAATTTTAAAGTAGATAAGGAAATTACAATTAAAGATCTAAAACTTGATATAGATGATTTGCAGAAAGATTTTGTTATCGTTTATGTAGATAAGGTTCCTGCAAATTATGCAATTATTTGCAAATTTTACTATCATAAATTATTGAGTGAACATGTAATGAATAATAATGCTTTCCAGTTATCCAAATATAGTAACAGAGAAATAAATAATCGTCTTTTGGCATTCAATAAGAAGGTGGGTTTACATCTTACAAACATTAAATTTCCATATATTTTCTTAACGCCAAAATTTCACAAAAATCCTGTAAAATTTCGAAGTATTACGAATGGATATAACACCTATATCACTAAATCTGGCAAACTCCTTCAATCCATTCTTCAAAAATCTATTGACAATATTGATAATACCGCTACTATTAAAAATAGTTTTGAAATTGTCAAAAACATGAAGGAACAAGAGGTATTCTCTATACATGGATATGATTTTGAAGACCTTTTTAACTCAATAGATATTCAAGATTTAATTAAGGTTCTTGCAATTTTATACAAGAAATATCATTTTAATCAAACAATAAAACAGGAAAAATTCAATACTCTCGTTAAACTTGTATTACAAGAGAATTTTATAGTTTTTGGTCAAAATCTCTATAAACAAATTCAGGGTCTCCCTCAGGGAGGTCCAGCTAGTAATTGTCTGGCAAATTTTTATTTACATTTTTATGAATTACAACAGATTGACAATGATTCTTACTTTCTTTTTCGTTACATAGATGATCTAATTATTTTAGGTAAAACTGAGGATTTTAAACCAAATATTTCATTTTACCCTAATTACCTCAAATTATTAAAAACTAATCTTAATTCAAATACAGTAGAATTTTTAGATCTCGATTTGCAAATAATTGACAATAGACTTATTAGTAATATTTTTGATAAAAGAGAGAGATTTGAATTCCATGTAGTTAAAATACCTTTTTGGAACAGTAATCTACACAGATCCATTTATAGGAATATTTTATTGGGCTTTTTATTACGTAATAACAAATTAACCAAATAGACCAAATATAGACAAATTTAATAACATTAAAAAATTCTTCAACAATTGTTTGGATCATGATTATCCAATAAATTTCTTAAATACTTATATACATCGCAAGTGTATTGGACATCTTTGCGAATCATGATCCAATTTCAAATCCACCACACAACAATAGGTCCACAAAGTCGGCTTGTTAGTGGTCTAGACGGGAAGAATTTATTTTTTTACATTTACACAGCTTACATTTTTACTCACTCTCTGGACCGTTATACTCCTTCACCATACTACTTATTACCAACCAATTGTTTGCATCTTTTTACATTTTATTACCAATCAAACAATGACTTAAATCTTTTTTCAATTTATATGGTGATGATGTCTTATATTTTTTCATTTTGAGTATGTGATATACATCTTGAAGCTTAAAGAAAATTCCGTCTTACTACTCACATATTTGAATCTTCATTTCTTTGAATTTTGTAAGTAATTTTTATATTTTGATTTGTTGATAATTTTTAGAATGATAGATTTTATTTTGTAAATTTTATCGTTGAAATTTTTTTTGCATTTTTTAATCTTTGAACTCTTTTGTAATTTGGATTTCCCAATTCAGCCTACAAGGAATTATAGATTTTATTTTTGTAGATTTTATCGCTGAATTTGTTTGCATCTTTTAATCATGAACTCTTTTGCAATTTGGATTTCCTAATTCAGCCTACCAAGTCGCAAAGGGGGAAGGTTGGTACCATTGAACTAGTTTAACCCCGCTTAATCGGTCCTCAGCCCGATATTGCTTTTTGACTTGCTGGGTTCCATATTTTCATTTATTTTTCTTTCATTGTTACATTTCTTTCTGTTTTTTTGTCTTTTTAAGTGTTTTAAATTATTTTTCATAGATTTTCAGTATATATATATATATATATATATATATATATATAATTGCGTCTTTGCAAAAAGTTAATTTTTGGTTAAAGAATAAAACACTTTCTTGATTCTCTCTGAAAGTTTGAAGCCTAAGTTTTCTATTTTTAATTCAAATTTTATTTAAATTTCCTGAATCTACAGTATAATCATACCTCTAAAGAAAACATAGAGCTTTTTAAGATTCAACAATGTATAACTAATGCGAAATATTTTAATAAGATGGACAAAACGTAGCACCTTGTCTATGGACATTAATGATGGCGTCATAAAGTTGTTTTTGAGATATAATTACTTTTGCTTGTGCAAACACAATTTGTACGTTATATTTAGGGTTATTTATGAAGAAATATATTTACATTGTCTCAAAACGACATAATTTTGCTATGTACACCTAATATTCCTTAGATTTATTTTTGAATCAATCAATCACTTCTAAGCCTTTTTTGTAGCACTTTTATGATTCTCTCAATGAACCGCGCATGGATTAAATTTTATATCTATTTCACTTGCATACCATAATTTTGTTTTGAGAAATCTCTAGCACTAGTAGTGTTCTTTTCGTTGTAATGCAAAACAATTTATTTCGATTGTTTTTTTTTTTTGTTTTTACAACGTTTTTATGGTGTGTGTCTGTGTGTCTTTTACTTGGTGTGTGTCTGTCTCTGTGTGTATCAGTATGTCATCAAATTTTCGATCGTTAATTTAACTAAATTTCCATCAAACTAGAGTGCTGAAACTTTGGGAATCGCTCTTACTCACCTAACAATGCAATATTTAGACATTAGCGACACATTTTAACTAATATTTCAATATATATTTTTTTCAATAATGCAGTTTAGCACAGTCACTTGGTGCGATTTCAAAAATTGCCAAACATGGCGATTTTTTTTGGCTGAATTTAGAACCGAGGTCCAAGGTGAACGTTAGGTCCGAGAACCGACCAGGATAGCCACATTTGGCAAAAAAACCCCTCCAAATATATATATTTTTAATAAACTTTCGCACCATATAAAAACGTTGGTTTTTATCTCGAATTATTCATTATATTTTTGTATGCGTATTTTTTTTATTCAAAAAGCAAGAAGGTTTTCTCAAACATTATTACAGAAGGAAGCGGTATCTCTCTTTCGAATTTAAACCAGTTTTATTTGTTTCCTTTAACCCTTATTTACTGTTAAACGGTGAAAAGTAATAATCGTATACACTGATACATTTTCTTTTTCTTTAATTTAATAAGTACGTTTCGATAGGTTTTTTTTTTTTTTTTTTGTCGAGAAAGACATATATTAGGAAGCGATATTGAATGGAAAGGATCAGAAATAGATATATATTCTACTCGTAAAACGATACATTTAAACAGAAAAAAAACTTCTAAAAATTGCGACTCGAATGAAACATTTGCGGTTGAAAGAAATTGTTCGTTTTATTTTTCAAAGCACTATCTTTTGTCAGACTTTTTTATTATTTATAAGCCTTTTTTACGATAATTGCTACTTTCATTGTAATGGAAAGAAGAAATCATTCCGCTTCACTAATAATGCTGAAAGTATTTTTGAGAAAAACGTTTACTTTCAATATGTTTTGCTAAACACTGAAGGGATTTATTTTTCAATTTCAAAAGAAGTAGAAGTTGTATAACTTACGTTCTTATTCAAATGAGCTGAATATAACTGATGATAATGTTTCGAAATCTTATAGAACTTGGAACTTTTATCAGATAAATTGTCCAAATACGGTTAACATGTCCGAAAATTTCGATGAAAACTTCTAGAATTAATATATACTGTTGCAAACACGAGATGAAGCTACCCTATAACGGTTCTTTAATGAAGGAAAATAAACATTTATAGAAGTGTCATCAGTCAGCCTAGGGAAGCTAGAACTAGTGAAATAGCAAACCTAGTTAGCGTAACGTCTAAAGTTTAGGTAAATTTACTCTCAAAAAATCAATATGATTTCTAGAATTTTCCAGAATGTTATTTACGTTTCCTGTATTTTATTTTTAGTATTTTAGAGTAGGCCACTGTGATATAAAGACATGGATTTTTATTCTGGGGAAGTTCTCATCCAAATTTTAGATGCTTTCAGATTATTAATCCCGATATTCATATATCTGTTGTTTAATAAATCATTGTTTTTCAAATATCTATTTTGTCTTCAATTTAACCTGATCCAGCCTTTCCTCGCAACAATATATGGAACTATACTCTTATTTTCTTATTTCTACTCCTAAGTGATTTGTACAAAGTATTACTAACTGGTACAGAAGAGCTAATGTAAAATACAGAGCAACTGGGCTTCGATATGTTATGCATTGCCGGACATGTTTACGAAGAAAGGCTGTTCCAATTCTGAGAGCCGGCTATTTAGTAAAAGTCTATCCCGGCAAACGGGATAGACTTTTGTGGACGATTGCGAATGTCTCTGCAGGAATATAAATGCATCGTGGTCTTTACTAACAACTTAAATACACTCTATAACAACAAAAAAAAAAAAACGACGCACAAATAAAGAGTCGTCCGATGGAGATAAGAATTGGCCGATAGGAAATTATTGTACAGAATAGAAAATGATTAAAATTTCAGGAACATTTAATTATTGATTTCAGAGTTACATAGTTACAAAGTAACGAGCTCAATAAGGTGTTGACCCACCTCTAGCCTGGATGCAAGCTTCCACGCGATGCGGCATAAAGTTATAAAGCTCCCTGATAGTCTCTTGCGGTATTTCTTGCCAAATTTGCTCAAATTGGCAAGGTACGTCATCAACATTCCCTAGTAGTTGCAATCACCTTCCCATCATATCCCATACATGCTCGATTGGAGAGAGATCTGGCTGACCAAGGAAGTATTTGACAAGTTGTAAGACAGTTCATAGCAACACGTGCCGTATGTGGATTCGAATTACCTTGCTGAAAAATAAGCCCAGGGCACTGCAAAAGGAACGGTAGTAAAAGCATATCTCAGAATGTCTTCGAAGTACTGCTGTGCTGTAAGTGTGCCTCTTATGATAGCCAAAGGGGTCCGGCTTTCAATGGAAATGGCACCCCACACCATATCTTCTTGTTAAAGGCCTGTGTGGCGTGCAATAGGGAAAGCAGAATCGGCACACTGCCCTCGGCGTCTGCAGACACGTCTTCGATGATCGTCAGGACACAGTTGGAAGCGGGCTTCGTCGCTCAACGTCCCCAGTTAGCATCATTCGAACCTGATCGCGCCAAGTACCACTGTAATCCTCTTCAACAGTGTCCAGGCTTGAGTGGCAGGTGGCGTAGCGGTCGGTACGAGGACAGATTTCGCTCTATCAGTCATCTGTGAATGGTCATGGTAGACACTCGTGTGCGGGTCGCACGTCTGATGGTTAATAACGATGAATCAGGTGCTGTGACAGATGATCTGACAATCACTCTGTCTTCTTGATCTGCTTTGCCGTATAGCGGAAATGATGGTATTGGTCATCCTGTGGTACCGCTACCATCATGACGCTAAAATCTGCCATTGTCCAACCATTCGTGGCAACATCTTCTTCGATAGAGTCTTCGATTTGCCGAACCTGCTTCTTTCAATCCTATGATACGACCTCTTTCAAACTCTGAAATTTGCTCGTAATGAGCTCGAATCACCCAGTCTCTTCTCAATGGACAATACTTTAAAATAGGAAACTCCAAGAACTCTTCCTCCCTAAACCATGTGCTTCAAACAAAACTTCTTGCGAAAGTAATTCTGTGTTTGTCAATATAATTTCTAAGACCTTGCAGAATCTTTACGTTTCCAGTGGAGTGCTCTGTAATGTTCCACTGTAATTTATAAGGGTATGTATTATTTTTAGTTTGGAGAAGACTATGTAAAGAGTAGCTGCTCTCTCTTTTGCTAATAAACCACGTTATTTGCTTAACTATTCAGTATTAAATTCGATACCAGAAGCAACATGTACGTGACAATATTTGGAATCATATTTTCTTTTTTCTTCTCCAAATGGTTTTGTTCAAAGTATTACTGAATCAACATTTCAAATTAAATTTCATAGCTAATACAGAAAATGTAATATAAAATACACAGCAACGTCATATATGTGTCGTCAAGTTAACTTCATCCGATGCTTTAATAATGCTACAGCATATAGATTAGGTCAGATAAATATGCAAATTTAGTAAAATGCATGATGAAATAGAAAAGTTTTGGAGATAGAAATATTAGAAATATTCTAAGATAGGTGGGTTTTGCACGAAAGATTTTAAAATTTTTGTTCATAGGACAAAAATGGTGATATATAATTTAAGAAAGTTGAGAAAGCACGAATTAGCACCCTTAATGTTTCCGAAGCTGCATCGCAGGTACTCTGAAATTACTTTTAAGTGAATACTGATTTAAACGATTTTTTTCAGAATTAATTCTTTCAGGTGATCAAATTTCTTTATGCTCTTTTTATACAGATTAAAAAAAAACTGTATAATTAAATAAGAGGATTATTTGGTAGATATGTAAATGTCTGCTCAAGCGCTTTAATCTCAAAAACCCACATAGCTATTATAGTCTTTTCACGAATAAAAAATATAAATTTTAGAAGATATTATAAGCTAGAAACTAATATTTCTCTCTGTGAGGTATAAAAGTATAATTTTTCCAAACGTGCCAGCTTTCTCTAATACTACTTGCTGACAGCGCGCATTAGTTCAAATTTTCTTGTGTTTTTGATAATGTTTCATGATGTATAATCATCATAATACTTTAAAGTATATATAAGTAATTTATTTACCTTCCAGAATATTTTGTAAGTTTCCCGAAAAATATTGCTGTATATTCCAAGCTGATTTATAAATTCGTGTATTCTCAGTTTGGGGGAATTTTCAGCCAAATGTGGCTTCTCTCATTTTGTTGATAAACCCCATTCTTAGAATATCTACAGCGTCTTAAATTCGACTTTCTCCAACATCTGCGTAACAATACTTTGACTCAAATTTTCTACATTTTTAATTCCTAATTATTTGAAAAAAAGTATTTCTGAATCAGATTTTTAAATATGAGATTCATAACTAGTACAAAAAGTTTAATGTAAAATACTCAAAATTGCCAGATATATGTCGTCATATGTGTATGACATTTACAACTACGCTTTAACCAAGGTCAAAGAATGTTACACCATGAAGAATCAGCCGTATAAATGTAGAAATTTTGGAAAACTTAGAAAGTGATATAATTCTATGTTAGGTGGAATTTTCACCAAAGTGGTCGAAACTTTTTTTCATGGTATCAGAAAACGTGACTTCGAATCTAAAGAAGATGAGGCAGAAATATTTCGCTTAAAGTTCAATCACATGCACTGTGAAATTATTTTTATGTCAATACCATCTGTTATTCGAATTTCGATTCTATGGCTTTCAAGTGTTCAGTTGTTTCTTGCTCTTTCTATTAAGAGTTAGAATGTGAGTGAGTGTTAGTGACAGTGCATTTTTATGGTGCAAGATCTAGATAGGGCTCTGCTGCGCCAAATATAGGTTTAAAAAGTGGTATAACTAAATAAAAGGATTATTTGATAGATGAGCAATAGTGCGCTGAAACTATTTAATCTCTGGTAACAAAATTAATATTTTCATCATCTAAGATTGGAGAAGATAAATCCTAGAAGATAATATTAGATTGAAATTGATCCTCTCTTTAGTGATGTACGAAAGTGTAATTTTTCTAAGCGTATGTACATTATCTGAAATAATTTGCTGACAACAGAATGCTTGCTTTCAATTTTTCTCAGGTGTTTGCAATTTTTTTCCTGGTAACTGTCATGATGCTTATAAGTAAGTTTTTTTTTCTCATTTTATGTGTCAGACAGCTTGTTTCGGAATTAAATATTAATTTTTAATTTATATGGAATTAAAATAATGATCCATTTTGAAAATTGTTCAACCCTTTTAGACGAATAAACCAGCTGATAATTTACTTTAGATTTATCATTCATGAGATAAAACCCGTGCATTTCATTTTTCTTGTGTTTGTTATAAGCAGTTTACAATATCTAATCTTCAAGCAGATTTCCTTTCTTTTTTAGTTTTTATCAGAAGCAACATTTTTTGATGCAAATCAAATCTATATTTACAAAAGAAATTATTTCTACTTGCGCGGTTGTTTGGATGTTTGTGCTCGAGTGAACAGTATAACACAAAGATGGAATGGCTCAGAAGAATAAACTTTGATACACTAAAACTAAGAGTCATGATAGAGTGAATCTCAAAGATATTTTTTTTTTCGAAATTTGTATTAGTTTTCTTAGTATCCAATAGTTAAGTGACCGATAGGAAATTTTTTGTCTACTTTGTATGTTAGTCTGGAACATATTATATCACACGACTTCATTGTTTATCTTTGAATCCATAACGCTCAGCTCTTGTAAATATGAATTCAATTGAATTCACTGCCTTCTTAAATTATAAAACTCTACACTTAACAAATTGTGCCCAGATTCGGCAGTGCTGAAAATTTATACATTTTTCTTTGTTTGGAAAGGCAACTAATCTTATTTATAAAAAAAAATTCTTCGGATTACTCATTAGTATCTCTTTATAGTTTAATTTCATGATTATTTACTACACAAAAGCTTTAGTATTCCTTTATTAGTAGATATTTTGTATAACTTAATCATCGTTTTAAAAACGTTTTTTGGTTACGTATGGATTTTCTTGAGAGCTATTCTTGTACAAGAAGATTCTGTAAGTATAATACATTCTCGGATTAACTTGCATTATGTTATGTATGGGTCCTCATTAAATTTAATTTACGCTTGCTATATGTATTTCTGATTTTTCAAATTCACTCGAGTGAAGAATGGGTCCTTCGACTAATTATATTTTACTTATTTACTACTGAATAATGGATTTAAATTTTATATTCATATATTAGACCCCAGATATATTCGTAAAAATCAGTCTTTATGATTTCTTTGTATCTTCCTGAACTTTTCAGTTTACATATATGAAGCTTAATATTTCAATTTAACCTTATTTATATTATTGTAATTTATCATTTCTAGGTACCATTGTTATTTCTGACGCAGGGGGACAAAATACATACGGTGAGTCAATTTATGTTTTCAATAACTTTTTCAAAACAAAAATATTTCTCAAAATTATCTTGAATCAATTAACTTGATGCTTATGCAAATAAATATGTAATTTTAAATAATCTACCATGCGTATTACACTCCCAAGCTTAATAGATTTAGTATATACGGTTTTTTTTTTTTTTTTTTTTTTTTAAATAGGAGTAAAATGTCCTTCCATCTAAATTTAGTAATTTTCCCAAATGAGTTCAAAGATTTATCTAACCATTCAAAATTTCAGAATAGGTACAAAAAATTTATTAGTAAATGTGAATATTTTAAAATTATTTTTGTGTGTTTTATTGTTAAGAGAAATTTTCTTAATATTTATGCTTAAACCATTTTTTAACTATTAGTCTTTCTTGTTCAAGAAAGAAAGAGTACTTGCTCATAAACCTGAATAATTGTCATTAGTTTAGAGTACGGCTAAGGAAAAAGGGTATCACCTTCGTATTTTCAAACAAGTTATTAATCAAAATAATCTCTTATCCATCCAGTTTCCTTAACAACACATTAACACTTCAAAATAATACTCAGTCTTCAATTTAGTTGCTAATTTTTCAGATTTGAAAAAGAAACAACTTTATTATTTTAAAATATGTTTAAAATTAAGTAAATATGTGTGACTTACTCTCCTAAACAAAGATATTCACGACAAGGATATTAACGTTGAAAGATATTCACGAAGATTTTTTCAAAAAAAAAAAAATTATTTTGGAAAATTAGTGGAATCTTACCACATTCAAAACTGCATTCTCTGTTACAAATGTCTTTAAAAATAGAATTAAAGTAAAGGACTGAAGAGGTCATCCTTTGAAGAGTATTTAAAGTAATAACCAGTTTATACTTTGAAATATCATCACAAACTAATAATTCTACACGGTTTATTACGGAACATTATTAATAAGTTTGTATTGTATTCAAACGAATCACAATTGCATTTAATATCGATATAGAGGCCGTGCACTTGGTGTGATGGTTTGGGCAGCCATTGGGTATAGGACATGCACATCTCTAGTTCGGATCGATGGTAGTTTGAAAGCTGAATCGTACATTTCTGATATCTTACGTCCAGTAGTTGTGCCTTAACTTCGAGGCCTGCCAAGTGCCATCTTCCAACTAGATAATGCAATTGTTGCCTTGGTCTGAACGGTCTCAAAATCTGTCATCCATTGAAACCATCATGGGTTGCTGAAAGTCTGGTCCGCCACCCCTTTGCTGCTAATATGGTTGATGAAGTGTGGAATAGACTTGAAGCAGCAGGGAATGAGTTACCCGTTTCTGTCATCCAAGCCCAGTTGGACTCCATGCCCAATCGGGTAAGGGCTGTTTTAGTTGCAAAGAGTAGCAGTAGTTTCTACTAATTTAGCACCCCTGTAAACCCCCAGACTGCTAGCATATTTAATGACTTTGTCTTCATGCCATATGATTTACGCACATTAATTATCTTTTTTGTATTTGTTTTCCTTCATGGCCATATCAGTGTAGAGTTTAATATTCATTGTCATTCAAAATGAAGGATGTAAAAATCATCAGAAAATGATATTTTAATATCAGAGTGTAAATGGATGCAATTTTAATTATATCACTAATTCCAGGATAGCGTAAAATTTGTAATTGGCGCAAAAACGTATCAGATTATTCTCAGCAACAAAACCACTACTTGATTTTGTTTCATAATTTGTTTTTCTTTAATCTTTAAGAGTTTTTCAATATATCTAGTGATTGTCTGTACATTTTGTGTATAAACGAGTTTCTTAACTGATGATTTCAAAAAATGTTTTACTAAATTTTAAAATAAATCTTAAGTTATAAGCAAAACTTAAAATATTACTTCATCGCAACATTTATACATAACTTAAGAAGGTATACGTACATTTTAAAGAAAAATTATCTTGTCTTTGGTAGTGTGAAGCTAATATAGATATATTGAGAAAGACCGAGTTAAATACTAATCTCACGTTTGTGTATGATTTGTTAAGACATTGAAATACACATGTACTTATTTTGAATTAGAAGGTGATAAAATCAAATAATCCTGTCTCAAAACGCATTATATATTTTTGTGTTTATCTATTGAAAAGCAAGTATAAAAAATTCGTTGAACAATTAGGCTTAAAATATTTTCAGATTTTTTTCTAACCGATGCACCTGAGCACGAGATTTTCAGTGTTCGTGTTAGTGTATCTATAATAGGCTAGAATACAACAAAAATCAGTGAAATCTCTAATAGAGCATATTAGAAGAGAATTGGAAATAAGAATGAGATAAAATGGAGTTAGGGAGAAATATAAATTGAAAGAAATGATGAAACAACAATGAAGTATAATATGACTAAAATCAAATGGATACATAAAATTTTCTATACTAAATATCTAAGAAGTTAGAAACTGTAATAAGTACCAAAAGACGTACAAAATATACTTAATTTGTTGGGAAAATCAGAATTTTCATTTTATAAAACAATTATATATATAATTAATAAGATAATTTTTTTTATAAATGCATTAATTATTTTACTATTTAAAAAGGAAATAAAAATGTGTAATTTGAAAAAAACTGTGAAATAAAAATTAAAGATGTTTTCAATAGTTTTTCTGAGTCTCTTTGTATAATAAAATGAACGAGTAGATTAATATAGAAGCAAATTTTAGGAAAAGTAGTAATCTGTCATGTATTGAAAATGGTAATTTGTGTTGTATGATCATGTTGAAAGAGTATGCTTTTATATAATTATGCATTATATAGTTCGTAACGCTCTCTTCTTATTATCTTTACTTTCCTTTGCTGATTTTTATTAGAAAGCGTTACAAATTGTTTAAGAAAAAGCGAGAGAGAAATGGAGAGAAAGTACAAAAATAATACTAAATAATAAATTTATTATTCACTCTACTGAAAATTAAACTTCAATAATTAATATCGCTTTTTCTCTGTAGTTTAATTCCCTAAAAGTATTTGAAATAATGTTTAGAGCACTTATACAATTAATCTTTTACCAACTTACTCAGGTTCGAGTGAGTAGTTTGAATTGAATCGAGAGCTCACTCAGAAAGATTTCCTCAATTGAATTGAAATTTTCTTAAAAATTAATACGATATTCTATATATCTGTTTATTTGTTAATGAATATCTAATCCTGATTTAAACTTGCAATGAAAATAAATTTGCAAATAGACAGATTCAAAATTTTTTAATCAAAGCCCGAAATTATTTCTAATTTAAAAATAAATATTTCAAGACATATAATTAAGTGATTTAAGGGCAAGAAAAAAAAAAAAAAACTTCTCAGTGCATTCACTTAGAGAAAAGCTAAATTTTAAGGATATTTTTCCTTTAATGGCTTAATGAAATTGCAAAAGATACTCCAGAATTCTGATACTTCATCAATATGAAAAATGCTGATGAAAATGCTTATTTACATTTCTGTTGCCATTTCCTTCTATACAATTATGTACAATTGATTTCATGGATCGTTTTAGTGAGCTACTTAAACACGTTGGGGATTCAAGCATTTATAAAATGTCAACTAAAATTTAATAAACATCCACACATTCTGAACTAAAATAAATATTTTAAATCAGAGCATATTTTAAAGCAGGAGGTTAAGGGACTTTATGAACGATCTCAGCTACAAATTTCAAGGTTATTTCAACAGGAAACGGAGCGTCAAGAATTTCTAGAGTACGAAATGATGTTTTTCCTTCAATGCATTCCTGGATCAGTAATTTCAACAGGAAAATGCTCATCTACTGCTTATTAAATATTTAATTATATTTGGAAGAAGTACATAAAGAAATATATCTTTAAGTCCCACAGTAAACATTATTAACATTAAATCTGAGGAAGAAAAGGTGATTTAATCCACTCACGCGATGTACAGCGATGTGGATTCGACATAGAAAGAGTTAAAAATACAGGTGAATTATCAGTCAATTTGATCTGTGATACTTTTCAACCAACCTCTTAATTTTCAAGCTCTTAAGCCGAGTCAAATATGTATGAAATCTATTTAAATGTCCTTTTGTTGTTTGGTATTAAAGTTAATAAAGCCTTATATTGTCTCTGTTTTATCTTACAGTAGCTCAAAATGACAAGATCCATTTAATTTAAACCATTATATAGTTTTACTTCAAAACTGATGTAACAAAATCGAACTGAGCTTCGCACGTTTTGGTTCATTCGATTTAGCCTTTTCTCTTCTTCTTAATTTATCACTATAATGATCAAATAAACTTACCAATATTACATAATGTAAATCTTACTTATTTTAATATGCATATAACTCAACGAATTACGTATTGTATTTTTTAAATTATATTCCGCTCTTTTCTTGTTCCAGAATTTTATGAGACCGATGGTAAGTAGATTTCTGTCTGATTCGAATTTAATCATCAGGTATAACTAAATTTGAACCGTTAAAATATTTTTCTCATACGAAATTGATTTTTATTAAATTGCTATTGTTTTTTTTTTAAAAATATCTAGTTAAGATTTTCAAACGTTAGGAAAACTCAGAATTTACACTATATATTGTAACACCTTGTGTAAATGAGTAAATGCTTTGAACAATAAAATCTCTGTAAATATTTGAAATATTTTTATGTCATTTTATCTAAAACGAAAATAATTAAAAGAAATTTTACTAACCAGAATTGATATTCATCAACCCCGTTACACGACGTATCTCTGGTAGCATCAGGGCTCCAATCCACAACTTGACAAAAACAACTTCGATCGTGATTTCGCGACCATGACTCCTTAACAATCATTCCGCCTTCCAACTGCATTATTCGCGATTTGCAACAGCGGAATGCTCTCTCTAACGTTGTGTGAATATCAGATGCTGGCACACAATATTTTGATTTTTCTACTAAACATTTATTAAAACAACACGTTTGTGTCAGAAATATCTCCAACTACTTAATGTTCCCATAACAGCCAAGATCACCCGATCTCACTCGAATTGATTTCTGATATTGATAATACCTGAACTCAGAAGCGTACTCATAAAATCCTCAAATTTTCACAAATATGAAATATAACACATCATGTCAGAATCAACAGATTGTTGATTCGGTTATTCAACATCTACCGAATGCAAAACGTTATCATGTTTGAGAGCGGAAACGTCGAAACTTTGTGAAATATAAAATAGTTTATTTTTCTATTGCTTCTCTGCTTTTTATGGTTATTTTCACTTTTTTTCAGTCTCGACCTATCACTGTCATTCTTCGTTCTATAAATTCCGTTCTTATTTCATTTTAAGGTTTTTACAATTAGGATTTCTTCCCAATAACAAAAAGTTGGCTTTGTCTTTGATAGTTTATAGATTTCGTCACTGAGACCGTAACGGTGAGAGTTCGTCGGTTGTTTTTCACATCATTCTTGAGCATATATCTTGCAAAACCCACATTCCAAATTTTGTTCAGTTCCATCGAACACATCGCTTAATTTGAAGTCATATATCGGCAAAATATTTTTGTATTCACCATCTAAATCTCTCTCATAAAAAAGTAAAATTTCAAATTAGCGTTGTTAATTTTTAAAAAGTATCTAATTAAGTTTTTTTAAAATATTAGCAAGATTTATAATTTGCTCTATTTATTGTAACCCCCCTGAAAATGAGAATAAAATTTTAGTAATTCAACATCTGTAAATATTTAAAATATCTTTCAATGGTTTTCATTACTAAAAAAACATTTAAATCACAAATTTAGATAATTTTTCCCTGCATTTTCGATAGAACAATTTTATTAAATTTTTTAAATAACTTATGTTAAAAATGTTTAGTTTTAAAAAGACAAACGATAGATAATTATTAACTAATATTTACTAATACCCAGTACAGTTTTATTTAGTACAAACTGTTATTGTATATTTCTGATAATTATGAAATAAACTATTGCATTCATAAGATACCTGACACTTAAGAAAATTTTGATATATTAAAACAGATGAATACGTGAATGAACTAGAAAGTTTGTTGGAGGAATGACAGAAATCATTCACACATGCAAGTATATCTTATAACATTTTATAATTTTTTGCAAAAAATAATAAAAAAAAAAAATGTCACAACAAGTTAAAGATTATTGATATTTTGTAATTAATTATTTTGTTTTGTATTTTTTTGTATTTAACGATAATTTATATATATATTGTAACTCTATCGCCTTCTTTCAGTTTAATGTACCAGTCAGTAGACACTGACTCCAATGGACTAGATCAGGGGTCTCCAAACTACGGCCCGAGGGCCACATCCGGCCCGCGGACAGATTTTGTCCGGCCCGCGGAGAGCTAGCATACTTGAAAGAAAACTCCTTCTAGAGAACATATTTATTTTT